>JAVJGG010000048.1:15689134-15701585 GCA_035590195.1 Aviceda cuculoides | reverse complement strand
AACACCATTGCGGGAGCGCCCGGCCAGCTCTCTGACGGCGGCCCAGCCTCTGCACCTTCATGAATGGACAATAAACAGCAACAAAAGAGCGAAAAAGCTTGTGTCCTCTCTTATTCGTGCTTGGGCCACTGCACCTGCACGCCTGTGTTCCCTCCCGCTCTGTGTCTTTCAGTAGGAAGCTCTTTCTGGAAACTTTCTTTTTTCATGCTCATTTACGTCCTCTGGCGGTACCTTACATTCTGTGGGTTTTTAGGCCCTAACATCATTAATTTGATTATACTTTTTGAAATGGAGTATAATAGTCACCAGAAAAGCCATTAAACTTAGGAATCTTTTGGTTTCAAAGACATTAGTCTGTTAAGAGATATGACTTGTAGTTTCTAAATAGAAAGTTGGTTGCATAGGAAATGCCATGCAAAAATGCAGTATTTTCCTGCCTTGGCCTGTAAGTACCCAATTTTTGACAAAAGTTTAGAGCATCCATTGAATCATCTAAAATGTTCACTTTAGATTTGCAGCACATAGCTGATCCTGTGCTCTGGTACCTTTTATCTTTGGTTTTCAAAATTTCCTACCATTCCCAAAGGGAGGAGTTACAGACACATTCCAATGAACTTAACAGGAGGTTTGCATCATTTTGGTACACTCCAATACTCTGTCTCGATGAGTAATATTGACTGAGCCTAGGTCAGGCTTAGTGACCCGGGCTCAGTTAGGCCAACCTAAATCTAATATTTTTGCTCCAAAGAGATGTCAATCTTCATGTCTCTATACTAACAAAGAGGCAGCATGAGGAATAAACAGCAGGAGGAGCTCGAAGCTTTGGCCCAGTTCCAGAGCTACGACAACAGTATTGGCATAAGTGAAACCTGGTGGGATGAGTCCTGTGACCGGTGTGCTGTGATGGATGGTTATAGGCTCTGCAGCAGGGATATAGGTAGGGCAGGTGAGGCAGAGGGACGGCACTGGATATCAGGGAGGGGTTGGGTTCCATGGCGCTTGTGGTTGGCAACACACAGTTGAGAGCCTCTGGGTAAGGATAAAGGGGAAAGCAAGCAAAGCGGACGTTGTTGTGGGAGCCTGCTATCGACCACCCCGCCAGGACATTGACACTGATGAGTTATTCTGTAAGGAATTAAGGGGTATCTCTAGTGGGTGATTTGAACTTCCCAGGCGTTAACTGGGAATAGCATACGGCAGGCGCAAACAGGTCCAGGAAATTGCTGAAGCACCTTGAAGGTAACTTTTTGGTGCAGGTACTAAGGGAGCTGACTAGGAAAGGTGCCCTCCTAGATTTGTTGTTTGTAAATAGAGAGGGTCTCACGCACAAAGTGGTGATTGGTGGCTGCCTTGGTCACAGTCATCACCAAGTAGTTGAGTTTCAAGTTGCTGGCAACAGGAGAACTGCCCGGGAAACTTTGACCCTGGACATGGAAAGGGCAGACTTTGGGCTGCTGGAGGAACTGGGAATCTGCTTTTGAAGGTGTTGGGATCCACAAATGCTGGTCACTTTTTAAGAGCCATTCCTTATAAGCACAGGAGTGGGCCATTCTAAAATGTGGGAAGGCAAGCAAGCGGGGCAGAAGGCAGGCTTGGCTGAGCAGGAATCTTCTTCTACAACTTAGGCGCAAAAGGCAAGCCTACAGATATTGGAAGCAAGGACAGGTGACATGGCAGCACTACAGAGATGCTGTTCGCCACAGTAGGGAGAAAATTCCTGCAGCCAAGGCTCAATTAGAGTTCAGGCTGGCCAGTACTGTGAAAGACAACAGAAGGGCTTTTATAAATATGTTAACAGCAAAAGGAGGTTCAGTGATAACATTGGTCCGTTGATTGATGAGGTCGGTCACCCCACAAACAGGGATGTAGACAAGCAGAGATGTTCAATGCTGCTTCGCCTCTGTCTTTAACACTGATGACGAGCCCTGGGACCCCGGAGCCCTGTGCTGGAAGACCGTGACTTGGGGGATGATAAACTCCCAGACGACTCTGAATTTTCTGAGATTTACTGCTCCAGCTGGATACACCTAGGTCTATGGTGCCCAAAGGGATTTGTCCCAGAGTACTGAAAAAGCTGGCCGATGTTATTGCGGGACCTCTCTCCATTATTTTTCAATGGTCTTGGGAGTCTGCAGAGGTCCTCATTGACTGGAATCTGGCAAATGTTGTCCCCATTGCCAAGAATGGTAAGAAGGAAGACCCTGGTAATTACTGGCTTGTCAGTCTCACTTCAGTGCCAGGTAAAATTATGGAGAAGGACATTCTGGGAGTTGCTGAAAAACACTTGAGAGACAATGCAGTCATTGGTCATAGCCAGCACGGATTCACAAGCGGAAAGTCCTGCTTAACTATCTTCATTTCGTTTTATGACAAGGTCACCCATCTAGTAAACCAAGGCAAGCCAGTCAATGTGGGGCATTTTTGGATGTTAGCAAAGCTTTTGCTACTGTCTCTCAGAGTATCCTGCTGGTCAAAATGTCCAGCACACAGCTAGACAAGTCCATAACACGTTAGGTGAACAACTGGCTGATGGGTTGGGCTCAAAGTGTTCTAGTAAATGGGGTTACATCAGGCTGGCGGCCAGTCAGCGGTGGGGTTCCCCAGGGCTCACTTTTAGGGCCAGTGCTCTTTAGTGTTTTTATAAACGATTTGGATGCAGGAGTCGAATGTGTAGGCCCTCTCCTCCCCTCTCCCTCAGGGCTCCGTGCAGAGGAGATGGCACCTCTCCACGCTCCAAGCGCAGGGCCGGGCGATGGGAAAGGACGGCTCACACCACACTTGGCAATCAACAGCTCCTTTCTGGAGTGCTGTCGGGATCTCGGGATGCTTTGCCCTCTCTCATTTTTTTTCATTTTAATGTATAGGTTTTGTCTTTATTTCAAGGGGAAAGGGTGGGAAATAGGGAGAAAAGTGAAAATTTCTAACATTTTAACTTCAGAGACGTGTTGCTGAGATACTTTTTGCCTTGAATGAGTTTTATGTTTCTTGACTGTGGAGTCATAAGATTTGGGGTCAATCAAGTTTCTGAAGGAAGAGAATTCCACATTAAGAACACTCATCTTTCTCGTTGCTTGAGAAAGGCTTTTAACACTTATGTACTGTTGACTATAAAATATGGAGCAAAAGGGTGGGAATATTTAATATACTGGAGCTGAAACTAAAACCTGGACAATGAAGCATGAAATGAAGTATGCTTGATATCACAGAGAAAAAGAATTAACAAATAGGTAAGACAGAGAAAGTATGTAAAGGAACAATCTTTATGAATAAAAGGACACTAGGATGATTGTATCTCGAAGAGGACAAAATTAAAGACGGGATACATTTATGAAGAAATAGGTTACAGCACGTGTAATCATCAGAACACTTATGGATGTATCATAAAAATCTCTTTTCTCCTTTGAAGTATTTCATAAGTGATACATGGCTGGATTGGATGAAGAGCAGTAAGCGCTTCAGAGGTGTAGGAATTTAAAGTATTATAAAGCAATTAATTACATTCATTACACTGCGCTGTTTAATAGTATTATATACTTGCCTCTTTTGAAGGAAGGACGCTCTTCTGTTTCCAGTGACAAGCTTTCTTAAGGAGAAACCATAACAACAAGAGAAACGTAAAGAGTTTCTATAACCTTGTAATCACACATGTCATACACAATGTACTATTTTCCCTCTTTATAGAAGAAATGGCCAGAAATAATACATAGTAGATGCTTCAAATTATGTTTTCTGTGACAGAAGTTAATTCTGTAAGTATTCCCTGAAAGAGAAACAGAGAAAACATTTTTACATGTCTATCATTTGTCCTTAGAGGACACAAAACAAATATGTTTTTTAAAGCTTGACACTGGTATTATTCTGTGTGGCCTCCGGCTATATGCTTTTTCCAGTTTGTAGAATTGAAGGGATAAGAAAACAGCTTTGCATTAAGAGGAACACATTGTACAGGTTAATCATAACCATGCAGAAATCAAAATGCTGCCAACAAAATAATGGCGTACTAGTGCCAAGGGAGTCACCAGGATGACTGTGAGGGAAGCTGTGGGAGAGTAACAACTCCTTTGCATGTGTGGAAGTATTTCAGGCATGTGCTTCTAAATTAATTATTGATGTTGCTGAAACAGAAGTTTTTACTACTGTCGACAATAGCAAATACTCGTAAAAATTTAATTGGCAAAAAGTTAATTTCAGTGTTCCTCAATCATGAAATGCATTAATTGAGAAGAGCCTTTTCTTAAGATGTTTAAATTTTAAAAGGAAATAAAGCAGAAAAGCAGAATCAGGCAGGGGAATTTAACAAATGTAAAAATGTTGACAGAAGTGAGAGTCATTACTTAGTTAATATTGTATCAATTAACCAAATTAACCATAGTCCCTGAAGAGAACTAAGTAGAAAAGCGTAATTTTCTAGTTTGACCCATTCACATTATACATTACGTGTGTACATTAGTCTATACAAATCAGACAAACTAAAAGGCAGTGCCACATAAAATGTGGAAGAATTAGACAAAATAGTGTTTGTAAGGATTTTAAGTGCTCTAAATCCATTAAATAATAAATAAATCATATGTTGTACTGGTAACAGTTGCTACTTTTGAAGGAGAGTGGCTAGTCTGTGCGCAGCTACAAGCTTTCCTTAGGCTGCCATGAGAACATCAGAGAATCGCTTGCTTATATTCTAAACAAATAGCATCCCAAGCCATTGCTAGAAGCACTTAGGGATTTTCACTTTAACTAGTTAAAGTATAACTATAAAAAATAAGAAAAGTGAACACGAACAAATTCTTTGTGAAGTTGTGTGACATCAGGCTGAGACTGACACAACTGCAACAATAGTCTTTTTGGGTAATACTGATGCTGAGCTTTTAATTCAGCATAGTTGAATAGCATAGTATAGACATATTTAATAATTGAAATGGAAAACTACATATATTATTGGGGGCCAAAGCTTGTAAAATATTTTCTCTTCACTTATCGAGTTTATATTTTTAGCCCTGAGCATGTAACATCTGATAAGCTGTTGGAAAGAATCTTCAGAGGGGACAACATAAAAGATACCAGCATGCAATTTTATCACTGGAGTAACAGGACAGCCTTTAGTTCCTTTTGAATATATGGACGCGTGGGTAACCCAGGAAAAGTTCATATATTTGCTATGCCGGCCAAGTGTCTGAACACAGCAATAAACTCACAGAAATACCTGAGGCGGCCACTGGCCCTCCAGATTCCTCCTGTGAGAAACTGTGTGGTGAAGCTTCCTTTGACACTGGTACGGAAACCATGGAGGAACGTCAGAGAAAGCGTTTACACCGTTACGAGATTCACTGTCACTTCCGTATTTCCTCTTTCTGGACAGCAATGAGGGAACCACTTCAGTGAGCAATATTGCTGGCAACAGGCTCATTTGACGTTGTTGTGTCACCACTGTTTATTACATATGGTAGCATCCAACAGAAAAACATGTAAAATTGACTTTATTTAGTTATTTTAGTATTAACAGTCATAGTTAGGGGGCGTTTCTTAAAAGCTAAAAATGCTATCATTTTTTTACTGAACTTTCTCTGTTGAAAAGAAAATTAAAATGTTATCAACTGGTAAGGGCCAGCTTTTAGCTCTGAGCTATAATTACTCATGAAAAAAATTGTTTGGATTAAACCGTACAGGAAATTGCGCTAAGAGCATTTCAGCTATGAGGTTTACATGGATAAAAGACACCGGCCTCTAACGCTGTATTGGTTTGTCACAGCTATGGTGGTCTAACAGGTGCCACAAAGCTCCTTCCCATTGTAGCTTATTCAAATTGAATACCGCAATGTACTATAATAAATTTGCCCAAAGTATACCTAGATCACAGATGGGTCCGAGTCTCGTTCACTTTCATCCTATGGTTTGGAGACTTGCAGTAAGAGAGTTAAAAAAATTCAAACAATGTAACAAACTACAAAAGAAGAAAAATCAATGGACAATCTTTCGTTTGTGTAGTTTTTACCAATACCAATTACACAATATCGCTATAACTAGATCTAATCAATAATACTACCCATTGAAAATAAACTATGTACAGTGTGAAGTCTGGGGGGGTTTAGGAGCAAATTTTCCCACTGTTCTTATGAAAAGGCTACAATATATATAGCCAGTGGCAAAAGTGTTAGGCAGTATGTGTTCCTGTTGAACTGAGGCTGGATTACTTATTAAAAGAAAAGTCTTCTGAAGGAGCTTATTTGTACAGAAGCTCAAGATTTGGTCTGAAAAGGCTGCTTCACGGGTTAATGTATTCACCTATAAATAAAAGCAGTGACAGCTCTCCTGTCAGTACATGCTGATGGACGGTTCCTTTTTCCACCATTACAGCCTTGTGAATGTGGGAAAATTAATTTAAGTGGTAGTTAATTTCTAATGAATTCCATTCAAGCGGTTAATATGGTCCCTTGATGTTATGGTAACCTTCATGGATCATTGCATTATGTAAATAAATTCTACTTTATGCTGGTTTATTAAAAAAAAGGAAGATTGGTGAGTCCAGTCAAACCTTCACATATACAAACATGCATAACATTTCTTAAGAAATCACTAAAAATAGACTGTTTAAGAGGAGTACACTTGATATCCCGCAAAGCATACCGTTCATCTTTATAAGACATCTCATTTTTATATAATTTTGGTAGGATCATCTATTATTTGGAGCTGAGAATAAGAAGACTTTGGCAAGGAAACACTCTTCACTCGAAATTGTATTAGAAATGCAGCTTGTGTGTCCTTGAGGGACTCTCCAAGCCCTTAGATCAGCAGTACGGAACAGGCGTGAATCACTGGACGGGCCTCACACATCCCAGCTCCCACCTTATCCCCTCTTCTGGGGAGAACATACACATGGCATCTTACTCCTCGAAGTCACTCAGCTTCTTCCCACTTACTTCAGTGGGGTTTAGGTCAGGTTGGTGCTATTTTACCAAAATTCTAAAATCTTTAAAAAAAAAAAAATAGTGTGCAATATTTCTTTTCAAATAGTAGTGTATTTCAGTATCCAAATTCACATACATGTACCTTTTGAAAGGTAATGAAGGGTTCTTTTTACTGTGTCATACATACTACTTGAAGGATACAAAAACCCTTGTGTAAGCACAGGGACTTCTATGGTGTATGGGTTGGGTGGCTAAGAAACACCAGCAGTTTTAGACACCCCTGGTAGTACGTGTTGAAACTAAACTTTTCTTGTCCTCATGAGGAATTGCATACACATTGGCTACCATTTTAAAGGCACGTTGTTTTCCCTTGTGAAAACATGACCCCCTATATATGTCTACACTTGGGGGCGGTGTGGGAGGAAAGACAGCAAAATAGCTTTTGTTTTTATTTGCTGTTTCGAACAAAAAAACCCAAGCCCAAAACATAAGTTGTTGTTCAATCTTTTGGTAGCCTTACGCCATCCAACCACTTGATGACAGACAACAATTAGTGTGTATCTAGGCACAAATATATTACAGCAGCTGGTCCAGATAACTTACAACAAAGAGACTTTAAAGAGCTGGCTCAGGATATTTTTTGCCTATTAACTTCATATTTTTTTTTTAAATACTGAAACAGCAGCAGTAGAAAATAAGTACCACAAGCTCGTAAACTGAATTTCACAGTGTAAAAGGGTTTTGATATGAAACAAAAGTAATAACACGAAAATAAACAGAAAACAGGATTAAATGAAACACGATGTAGCATGTGTACATCATGTCAAACGAAAGCATCTTTCTTTGACTTTTTCTAAAGAGGACAATACAGTAGTTCTAATCTATCAGGACTTCAAGAAAACATGTGACAGTTCATTTATGAAGTTAATTAAACCAGAGAAAAGGAGGGTTACCTAATGAATTTAAGGTTGGTAAGGAAGTGACTAAAAGTGAGGTGTTGGATGGGTGTGCCAAAACCCCAAACATTTATTGAGAAGCTAGTTGCGTGTCCCTTCCGACCTATCACAAAAAGTGGGATATTCAGTCAAATGTGCAGGCAAGGTAGCAAAAGGAAACCAACATGGGGGAAAATATAATAATGAAAACACCCATGAACTGAATAAAGGAAAGTAGGCTGCTGGCTACTTGTAGGAAAAAAACCTGTGCATACTGGTATCTCAAGTAAAGACGCTGCAGCACTAATACAAACTGGCCCATGGCTTGTTCAAAGGCAATCCTAAAATACCTAGGGTGACGTGTGTTTCCAAGAAACACAGAGGTAGATATTCATCTGTCATATTGGCAAACCCAGAAATATTTGGGAGGACAAGATTATATAAAATATTTCAGGAAAGATTAACTCAAAAGGTGTATGGTGTAGCCAATAATGTCTAAGAATGTATGAGAGGAAATGCTTGTAGGCAGAGGCAATATCTTTTATTAGAAAATTGAGATAGTTGGAAAAAAAGCTGGTAAGCTTTGGGCATAGGCAAAGAATGACTTGTATACCCAAAAGCTTTCCTATTTCTTTCTAACTACATCAGTGATCTAATAAAATATATTACCTCTCCTTACAAACCTTATCTCACAAATTCAAAGTTACACAAAAGGGCTATTAGGATGGTGAGAGGAGCAGAAATTCTGCTTCATGAGAAAAGACTAAAATTACTTGTTTAGCTTAGGAAGACAAAGATTGAGAAAGGACATGATAGCTGCCTAGAAATAAATATCACGCAGGTAAATTCCCCAGGAACAGAAGTGCTATTTAACATAAAAGATAATGTTGGCATAAGTATAAACAAGTCCCGAATAAATGTAGAGCTGGAGTTACAAGATTCGGAAGAGGAGGGGAATTCTACACTGTATTTCAAAGAGCAGTGTTAGCAAAAGACACTTGGTTTTCAATGCAGAACTCAATGAATTTAAATAATTATATGAAGTAGTTGCCAGAACAGCAGGGAGTTGGAGTTTATGTATACATACCGCCCTTACGACTTTTTCCAGGGATCACCATTCTCCCCACCAACTGGCCTAGAGCTGGTTGTGACCATACGACTCACGGGCAGCATCTTTTGAAGCGCCTGGAGACACTACGACCACATAATGCTCAAGGAGACTCCAAAAGCCGAACATTTCACAGGCCTTAACACCAACCATCTCTGCCTTGGCCCCTACCAACAGCCCGGCCAGCCCAGCTCCCCGACCCGCTGCTCATGCCGTACCCGCTCACCGTCTGACTCGCGCTCCGCACCCAACCACGCCGCCCCTCGCTGCGAGCCTTCGTCTGACACGCTTTTAGTCTGGTTCTTCACTTCTTCGAGCAGCATCAAGGGATGCACCCAAAACTCCTCGGAAAGGGTTTTCCCCCCCAGTCTCCTTGTCTCTCCTTGCCTGTTTTCGTTCCTAACCCCTCTTTGAACATCACACGTTACAAATCTTAAGCTACACCTGCAGAACAGCAGGCTGTGAGGTGCTAAGCAGTGTAAAGCCTTCACTGGCCATAGAAAACCGACAACAAACACGAACGCCACGGAAAGCTGCAGCAATAATGCGATCTGCAGATGAAGGAAGCAGGAGATTGGTGAGCGCAAAACTCAGGATTATCACTAAGCTTGATTCTGGCTACAGTTCCTCTGTTTGTATTTTTAGAAAGAAATGCGGGGGGGGGGGGGGGGTACAGGAAAAATAAATATCCAAAGGCTAGAAAAAAATATTTTATAGTGAGGAACCTAAAATGATTAATCTGATTAGCTTATCAAAAGACTAAAGGGTGACTCAAATTTAGTGACTCTTTACCTTCTGAAGAAAAAAAAATAGAGGACTCTAACAATGAAAGGCACGGCAAAATTCAGTAACTGCAAATTAAAGCAAACAAGCTCACCTTTTTAACAGTGAAGCGACAGTATTTTGGAACAGACCCGTAGTTGCATGACTGGCTGCTCGCCTATCCACTATGTGGTCTCTGGCTGCAGCCCCGTTTTAGGTTTCATGCCTTTACCTCTGGTAAGACAGAATTCTTCAGCCTTCAGATTGAGCCCCGGTTCACCATTTCATATTT
The DNA here is from genome assembly GCA_035590195.1 of Aviceda cuculoides. Taxonomy (NCBI): domain Eukaryota; kingdom Metazoa; phylum Chordata; class Aves; order Accipitriformes; family Accipitridae; genus Aviceda; species Aviceda cuculoides. The sequence goes on along the minus strand of JAVJGG010000048.1, from coordinate 15,691,586 downwards.
ACTGTATTGTCATTCACTTAAATATATCAAATAAGTTCCCTTTTTGTGACTATGCAATCGGTGATCAGGATGAATGACTGGACAACTTTCTCAAAACCAACTTGTTATTTAATAGCGGGATGAGCATTCAAAGAAAACCAAAGTACTTGGCGCACAATCTACATGCAATGGTTCTTATCTAAAGCCTGAACTTCCTATGAAAGTGACCTATTTTAGATATCTCAGTCACCACTTTTATAAAGAATAGGCTATTTTTTATATATTCTTACTTTATAAAGAATGGGTTCCTAGGTTATTTTCTTCATAGTGATGAGTCCCCTTTTAAACCCTACACTCTGAGACTGCTTGTTCCCAGCTTTTTCCTCATCTAGGCACTGTCCGTTACCAGTCTTCAATCCTGTGCAACAGAGGCTTACATCATTCCCTCCCTGTTCCTTTGCTTACTTTCAACCACTAAATGGAATTAATATATTTTTAGATCAAAGAACTTCACAAAGTTCACTTTTCTTTCCTTTTTGCATAATGTGCCACACAAAACCAGGTGGCTTCTTGAAAAATACTGCTCTTTTTCAATACTGTATTCACATTTACAGACAATGGATTTCAAAGTCTGATGCACAAGCTTCTAGGTGAAATGGCAAATTTTCCATTTCTGGAGGCAGGTGGATAACTCCAGCAAGTGACAGCTTTATCTTGGGTGCCAATATTCTCCCCATACCCACTTTCATCATTTTTAGATCAGGTTCAATGTCTTCACTGTGATGAAGCTCTTATAAAAATTGCTGCCTCCACTACAAGTGGGATACGGAGCAATAACGGAACTGCGGCAGTTTATCTCCCAGAGGTATAGAAGTAAAACACTACCACTTACCTAAATAAACTGGGCTGTAAAGTGTGACAGTTCAATAACAGCTTCGTGGGCAGTTCAGCTACTCCTACAGGAAGACAAATTCAGTCCTGGAGAGCAGAGGAGACCAGGCAGGTGACGGCATGACCCCCCATAGGTGCGGTGAGTTAAACCGTCCCAGCTAGCCGGAATGAACCCAGCCCCCTCAGCCTCTGGCACTAACGTTCAGCCCCCCTCAATTTAAGCTACTGGTACGAATTTCAAGCTCCCAAGTTAATAATATGATGAGCTGCCGTGGAATGAATGCCAGTATTTAAATGTATGATCAGCCTTACTAAACTGAATAGGACTACTGTATCCTTGATTTGCACCTTAGAAGTCATCTGACAGTTTTCAGCAGTGTATGTCAAGGTTGTGTCCGCCCTTGCTGATTCAGAACTTCAGAATATGGTGACACTGCAGATACACGTAAACTAGTTTTGGTAATGACACCTTTCTAATATCAGGTGCATGGAGCTGACTGAAACCACAGAGAGACCTCGGTGTTACAGAGAAGATATTGTGAACAGTGCCCGCAACAGCATGTTGTGTCCATGTGCACTGTTAAAAAAATAAGAGAAAGCAGCCTGCTTCTCACTTTCTTTTTCCTTAAGAGTATGTGTTTTTGTTTTATTTTTCTTGTGAAATAATACTTCCAACTTTTAACTCTCCTTTGCCTAGTCAAGGACTCATGGATATTACAGAAGTCATCTACTTCACCTCTACAAATAAAGGAAAGCTTCTGATTGTTAATATTTTGCAAAGGCATTAGCAACTGCTCTCAAGGTTTGTTTTCTTGTGCTTATTTTTATTTTTTGTTGCTTACATACATGGTGAGACAAAATAATTGGAAAAGCAACATGGTGTCTACAGAACCAAAAAATAGCTATTATTTTAACTGAGCCTGGGAAACTGACTTTGGTGGTGTCAGAATCTGGAAAAGTCACCTGTCAGTCACCTAATTTCAGCATGTACCGCCTCGATCCGAGCAGACGCAGCTCCCTCAGTACTACAGTCCCCAAAGACTTCTCCCTCACCTGTCATCACTGAGGAGCTATTGTCCTGAATTCAGCAACCAATACTGTAATTACCATACACACAACCACAGACAAAGTCTGACAATCATTAATATACATGAGCTCTAAGATTTATCTTCCAGTTGACCTAAATCCATCTCTACCTGTTGCGTATCAGGAATCTGACAGACTCATTCCCTAGAACAGTTCTGAGGAATTAAACAAGTTCAGTCCCTCACAACTGCAAGTGATTTTCATAACTGTATGATGGAGACAGTCACAGGAAACATCAGTCGTCACACTCCTACTCCACTGTGGGGATTTAAAGAAGAATGAAGGAATTCTGGAAGGGGTAACCTAGACACAAAACCAGCAGGAAACCAGAAGCTAAAAATGTAACTGCAGCCCAAGTCTTATTTCAGTTTTCAGTGTATGGATTCTTCTTCCTTTGTTACTGGGTCCTATTACACCCTGAAACCACTTTACATTCTAGCTGTGCTCTCCTTATCATTCCCCTCCCTTTCACCTTTTGACCACACAACATTTGTGC
>JAVJGG010000048.1:15673404-15685219 GCA_035590195.1 Aviceda cuculoides | reverse complement strand
GGCGGCCGCCCCGCACCACAGCGGCGGGGCCCGCCTCACCGCCGCCCGCCACCACGGCGCCAGAGAACAGAAAGGCGAGCGGCCCAGGCAGCGGAACGGCCCGCCGGCGGCCCTGGTCAGGAGAGACAGCATGCTCCGCGCCCTGCGGGGACAGCGCACCGGTGAGGACCCCCGAACCGACTCCCCCCCACAGGCCCCCGAAGGAAGGCGCCGGGCACTGACCGGGACCGACACCGCCGCCGCCGCTCCCCTCCTCACGCCGCAGCCCACGGCTCCGCTCCCCGCCTCAGGCGGCCCCGCGCATGCGCAGAAGGGCGGGCTAAGGGCTGCGCCTGCGCCCGCCTCGGCGTGGGGGGGGCGTGTCACGTGGTCGGCTCAAAATGGCGGCGCCCGGCGCGACCTTCCGCCTCTTGCTGCCGTTCCGCCCGGTCGTGGCGGCGGCTGGTGCCGTTCGGTCTTACGGCGTGCGGGTCTCCGGTACCGGCGAGCTGGTGACGCACACGGGGCAGGTGAGAGCGTGAGGCTGCGGCGGGAGAAGGGAAGGCCCGGGGGCCGGTGCTGCCCAGGGAGGGCGGGAGCGTCCGGGCCGCCTCAACCGCCGTGCTGGTGCCTGTGGGAAAACCGCAGTTAATTAGGAAGAGGTCATTAGCCGTTTCGAGGCGTTGTGGTCTGAACGCGGGGTTTGATGTAGCTGAAGAGCTGGCAGGTAGGAGGTATCCTTGTGTCAGGGCCTCGTGAATCCATTTTCCCTGGTTTTTCGTGTGAAAAGTGAGCGTGCGAGCTAGAGAGGCTTGCGTAGTATCTTGTGGAGATGGGAGAGAGGGAGATGTGGTGGAAGGTCCTCGCTGTGGTTACTGGACTCGTAAAAAAAAAAAAAAATTGGAACTTGAATTTCTTGGTTTAGTTCACCTTCCAGATGGCAGTGTGGGATCAAGGAACAGCATTGTAAGTAATAAATCTTGTGTTTGTCTCTATGGTCAGAGCTAAGGCTTCTGTTTACTGGATTAATACTATCCCCCCCACTTCTTTTCTATTTTCCAACCTAAAATTTATTTTCCTGTGTGAGAGAAACAGAAACTACTTTTTCTGTGTAGTACATACTTGTAAGATTATGGCAATATTTGAAAGCACAGAAATGATTTAAACTGTTTACTCTTGACAGTGCTGTAAGCCTTTGTGTTCTTTGTACATGGTCATTGCTTTTTAAATAAGACCAAGTTTATTTTATACTTTAGGTATATGAAGAAAAGGATTATAGAAGAGTTAGATTTGTTGGACGTCAAAAGGAGGTAACTCATTCTACTTTTACTCATGGGAGAGGGGGTGGTTTGTGGGTTTTTTTTTAGTACCTGATATTGATGCCCTCAACTTGATTGTCACTATGAAAAACAACCAACAAACCAACCAAGCCGAAAAACCAAAACCAACCAAACAACAAAAAAACCCCTCCCAGAACCAAACTGTTTTTGGTTTTGGGGTTTGGTGTGTTTTTCACTATGGTGAAAATTCTTCTTTTAGGACAGCTTATAGTAGCTTCTGTGTACCTCCCTACTTCTGGCAAATTTGGAAAAAATTCAAGACTTGCCCTATGCCTCTTAAATGCTTACTTACATTTAGGCTGTGGAAGTTGTAGGTATTTGAGCATCTTAAATGTGGACCACTTTCTGTTTTAAGCATGTGTTTTAAGAAAATTTAAGCATGTTTTTAGTGCCATTTGAGTTCAGAAAAATCACATAATTAAATGGTCTGCTGAACTGTGCATCTATATATCTGTTTAAATGTGCGTTTTGAAGCTTAATTTGCTTCTGTGTAGTTAAAATCTTGATCTTTATGCAAACCGAGTTTTTAATGAGGCCACTTCATTTCCAGAGCCTGGGACGCTTTTGCTGAAACAGTGTTGTGACAAATAAAACTAAAATTTAGAGTATTCTGAAATAACAAAGCCTCAAAGGCAAAGTCTAATAACTCTAGCACCAGCCAAGTGTGCTACTGTGAAGTTATTTTGTGGGCCTGTTGCTGCTGCTGCTTATCAATAGAGTGGGTATGTGAAATTGTAAGTCCTTTAGCACCGAATTCTCTCTAATGATTGAGCAGCACAGCTTCATGAGGGATCTGCTGGCCTTTGGGAGAGAAGCAGAGATTGTTTCAGCTAAATTGTCTTTAATGCCTGAGTGTCTGATTAGTGTGTTAGTGTTAATGCTATAAATGTGTATGTATAGTGGAGGCCTTAAATATATAATTGTGTGTAATTATTCTGTTCCTAAATTAACCTGAACTAATTATGCTGATTTCTGAGTTTCCACATTGAGTTTACCTCATTGTATCACAGATGCAATTTAATTCATGCTGTGTGGTAAAAATGGGGATTCTACATGGGAAACAGTTAAGTGAAAATGTCACTTAAAATGCTAAAGTAGTTTACTTCTGGGATGATAGTGGCAAAGTAGGTCTTTCCTAAATGCAATGCCTGTTTCTGTGCTATTTCTGTAACTTTGTAGGAAATGCTCCTTAAGCCTAATTCTCCATAGGGTCCCTCTGATGTGCCTTTGCCAGCAGCTGATTTCAGACTCTCTGTGGTGAGGAACACCCAGGGTTTTCAGTTCAACCCAGTTCCTCCTCCTCCAGCAAAAGACAAGCTTTAAGTCTGCTGAGCAAGGTTTAATGCTAGGTTTTAATTGTGAAACTGGAGCAAAACTTGCATGTTAAATACTGAAGTGATCCTCATCTGTGCTTATTAATGGGATCTCTCTCTAGGGGCTTTGCCATTATCCCCCAGTGTGCTTCAGCTGCTAGTGTTAGTGTTTCACAGCTGTGTCTGTGGTCTGAATGTTGTCCTGTTTCTGAAGCTAAAGCTAGCCTGCAAAGTGGGTGGCTGTACTTTCTCGGTTGCTTCTTCTCTTCACCTTCAGTACGCTCTGGGTGGTAGAGTGTGCCTCGTGGTTGGCCCAGTCCAGCCCCAGCAGCTTTCTTCTCTGGGGATGCAGCCTCTGGGTGCAGGTGCCCTCAGTGAGGACGTCTGGGGCCGTGCCTGGGTGCTGCATGTGGCCTCTCCGGGTGGTGGCCAGGCCTGGGGGCACAGCCCAGAGTACGTGGCTGTTGTCCCCTCAGTTCTGCCAGCCTAACTGCTAATGAAATCCACGTGTTTTAGCTAAAATCACCATTCTCTGCACTGGATGTGCAGAACCAGGGGATTGGTGCTCTCCGGCGAGGGCCTAAAGCAAGTAGCTGTGAGAAGACTGAGCGTGGCGACTGTTCAGCTGCGTCTGCTGCAGTCCAGCTAGGGTCATCCTGCCCTTGTACAGTCCCTAAGGTGCCACAGGACCTAATTCGACGCTGCCGTTCCTGCTTCGGCTCTAACCTTTCCATTGGGCTGGTGTAGCAGCTGAAGCTACAAGGAGAGCTGACCTCAGCGCTGGTCCTGTTTAAATACATCCCCCCGCCTTCCCTCTGGATCTTTGGACCTGGGTCAATTCCAAGTTTGGTTTTATCTCTCTGCCTCACAGACCATGTACTGGCACAGACAAGTAGGTGGAAAGAAGCAGCAATGGGATTGTCAAACTGGTGCTGTGGCCAGGAAAAAAATCGCTCATTGAATTACACGTTGGGCAAGGTGCATTTGGATGTGCTGAGGGAAATGGTCCCTTCCCGCTAACTACTGCTGTGCTTTAAATGAAGGGACATGATGTAACTGAAACAACTTCTTTTTTTCCTCACAGTTTTTCTCAGTATCTGGTTTTTTTCTGGAGTTCCTAGATTCTCTTGTTTAGTAGGCTGAACCACAGATAAGTCATAGCTGTACAGTGGATGAGAGGTTCTTGCTTCCCCTTTCTCCCCGCAAATACCTTTGTGGTTAAGAAATGTTGGAAAGAATGGAGTTCTGCTTCTGATCTTGAAGCAGAGGGGCATCATGGTGCTATCTCCTTCCTCCTTTAGCATGAAATGAAGGATGCACCATTTTGAGCATTATTGAAAGCAGCTGTAAAAATCCTTGCAGGTTGGCAAAGATTACATATGACTTGCAGACACTGGCCCCAGGCAGTGAGGTTCTTGATGCTGCCAATTTGCTTCAATACCAAAAGTTAATTTTTTGTTAACTTTATTTAGCTATCATCATCTTTGGATAAAGAAAATCCAGTTGTTGGCAAAACTGACTTTTTCACTGCTGTACCAAAAATGCAAATTTTGGTGAGACTTAGTCGGAGGCTTGGTGAAAGGTCCTAAGTTGTTGTATACTAGAACTGTATAAAAATACCATTGTAGTTCTTGGGGATTCATTTAATGGACACTTAGCTATCTTGTTCGTAAGAATCTCATATTTGTTCAAATACCAGCATGCTTATGAACCTTATACACAGAGCAGTATATCGATAGTGCCTTCTTTAGGTGTGCATATTATTTTATATTCTTGTGTGTATAGCATTGCCTTTGAAAAAGCTGGCCCCTCCTGGAGCATGTTTATCTGAGGGGTAGGGATGGTTGTCTGCTCACTGCTGGTGCGGACTGGGTTGGAAGAGGCTGGTGTGGATGAGGGAGGAGAGCACCGTGGCTGTCAGTCCCGCTGAGGCTCAAGCTGCTGTGTCGCAGGCCTGTCCAGAGGTGGATACGTTTGCCAGGCCACATAGACGTGCTGTAGGAAAAAAGCCCTACTTGCCAGGGATGTGCATATTCAGGAAGTGTGTATGAGATGGGTTTACAGAGTGGCATGGTGGCATTTAGAGGGTTTTTTTTGTTTTTTTTCTGATGCTGAACAATTTGCCTTACTGATTGTTATGCACCACGTTTGTGTTTTCCTGAGATTCCTATGCAGTGATAGAATAAGGTGTGTGGTGAGAGGCTCTAAATTACCAGCAGTTGTTTTAACTCACTCCTGACCTTACTTGTCCCACCATTATTTTTGAGTTTATCAGCAGTGAGTCTTTTGAAGTTTTATCATGTAGTTGCTAAAGCACAATACAGAGGCAGTGTCAGTTAAGTATCTTCTGTTCTTGGCTGCTTGTTCCTGCTGACCTCTCTGCTGATTGTGCTTAGGTCACGTTGTAAACCTGAGCACTGATATGGCCTGTGTATCAGGGGAAGGGGATTACTTTTGCAGAGTCAACATTCTTAGTTCACTGATCTGGCTTATAGTACAGCCTTAAGAGTTGGTGGAGGAGGTGGGAGGAAACATATGCAGGAACTTCTCAAGGTGGCTGTAGTGGGACTGCTTGAAGAGATGGTAAATAGCAGTTGCTTTCTGTTTGAGTGGGGAAGGTATCTGAAAGCTTCCTTTTTTTTTTTTTCTCTTACAGGTGAACAAGAATTTTGCAATTGATTTGATAGCAGAGCAGCCTGTGAGTGAAGTTGAAAGCAGAGTGATATCATGCGATGGTGGTGGTGGAGCTTTGGGACATCCTAAAGTATATATAAACTTGGTAATATCTTTTGATCTGTGTATGGCATGCTTTGCTTGTTTGTAAGAGCCTCTACTTCTTGGCATGTTAGATTAACAAAGTAAAAGGATTAACTACCCAAGGTGTTAATCTTATTTGGTGCTTAATATTAAATTAGGATTTTTATTCAGAAGAGCTAGAGGTTTTCCATTTGAAGATATGGGGTATTTCTTGCTCTTGATTTTGATTGGTTTGGTGGGGCAATCTTTTTTTTTTAATTAACTACAAATTAATATGAACAAGCAGTCCCTTGTGAGCAAAAAATAATATGCCTGCTCTTTGGAGAAACTTACTCTAATTATTTAAATGCCACCATGTAGATTGAGCATACATTTGCAGTATTCTTAGGAATATGCAATTTATTTTGAATCCTGCGTGTTCAAGAAGAACAAAACAAAACTGTTTCAGTCTTTGGGAACCTTGGTAGTTCTGAAGATTTAAAGTTTCCATCGTGGTCAGAGAATCAGTGAAGAATAAATGTTGTCTTATCTCTGTATTTATCCTGACAGCAGTGATAGTTTCCAGTGCATTCTTATTCTAGAGAGTAAGAATATTGAGGCTACTGTCATATGACCTCAGTGGAATCAACGATGACCTGTCGCTTAGGTATTGTTCTCAGGCAGACCCTGACTGCAGATGTCTTAAAATCTTTGCTTGCTCACTTAAACTTTGACGTTTGCCTAATACCCAAAAGAATGGTGGGGGAGAGCTGATGTCCTTTAGTGTCAGTGTTGTGACTCCTAGCTAAAATCACAAGCATTTCTATTTTGAACAGAGTAAGCACTTTGTGATGATTCATTTGATATTATTCAAAGTCAAATGCTTGGAGGTTCTAATTCATAAAACTTAGGAAGCTTGTGTTCTTCAGTCTTCAGTTAACTTTTTTAGCACACTGTTGATCAGTTGGATTTATGTTGATTTGTTTGACCTGTGCCATGCTCTTCTTGAGGAATGCTTTAACTTTTGTGAATTTTGAGACCTTTTTGTGTTAACAATCAAATTACAAGATGTCTGTGGTTTAGTTCTTGAAAGCTAATGTCTGCAAAGAGAGAATGGTATTAGACCAGCTTGTTTCCCCTAGCCCTAATAATTAAAATCCAGGCTTTTGGGAGTGGAGGGTAGTCTGGATTTTTTTACTTCTGTATCAAGGAAGGGTGACCATGAGTTGACTTCATTTCATGAATGCAAATAGTCATGTTGTTAAATAACAGAAGATCCCTTAGTGTTTATGTAACTCTAGGTTTTTTTGGTGTTAAGGAGGACTACAACAACAGCTTGCAGTCAGTCACACTTCTGAATTTTAAAAAAAAGTATCTTTTGGAGAGAAGGATAAAATTTTATACAGTAGTAACTGCTACTTTGCTATAAAATGTTTTCAGAATTTCTCCTGGAATCCTACTGAAATTTCCTCCTTCCTGCAACTCTGTCAGCTTACATTACTGGCCAAAATCCTTGTCTTGATATAACTTGGAAATGCCAAATCCTATTCTATATTAAAATAATTATGAAATTATCTTTTCAGAACATTGGAACAGATATGACTGAACTGACTTAAGATGTACAGTTCGGTAAGAGGATTCTTTATTGCTGAAGAGATATCACTTGGCTTGACTTTAAAATTATATTGTTGAGATTAGGCCTAGTAGTTAAAAGGCTGGTGGAAGGGAAACGGCATAGAATACAGAAATCGAGCACGAACCTCATACCATTGTTCTTACCTCCAGTGTTTCAAATAAGGTTGAACTCTGTACTTCAGCTATCTTGATCTGTTTTAAGATGGCACATATAAATAAGAGAAGATTTGTAATTTCTGGAAGTTTTATAAAAGTGAAACTAGCAGCTGTTGTATTTTTATATTTTTGCAGGACAAAGATACAAAGACTGGAACATGTGGCTACTGTGGACTTCAGTTTAAACAGAAACATCACTGAAAGATTATCCGTGCACCTGTGCAGATTTCTGTTCAGATGTTAACATTTAACTATAAATAAACAATATAATTAGAAATGCAAGATTAGTGTTTGTGTTTATCTTAACCATAGAAAGTCCAGTCTGTACCTTTTTAAAACCCAGCTTGTCAGGGTATTTGAGAGCTGAATGGTATTACAGTATCTGCTTTATACTTAATTTGGTTTTCATGGAACAAATGTTCTGTCTTGTTTGGCAGACTTCTCATAGGCTTGGAAGGGGCATTTGGCTGCAGCATAAGTTTGGTTTGTACTGAGTAGATTTGTATTCTTTTCAACACTAAATTGGATGTAAATGTTTACTGGGGGATTAATTATCCTAAGTGTTTGTCTTTTTGCATTGTTTGACACTCTTAATTTGTTCATGGTCTAGTATCTATAGCTGGATTCACAAATGGAAGCACAAAGGTATTATGATACTCAGCATTACAGCACTTACTCCTGGAAACAAGATGGTCATCCCTGAGTTAAGTAGCAACACTTGCTACTTGTTTAAAAGAAACAGCCAGTGCCTTAGAATGGTAATTGGTGTGAGCTGGAGAACTACCTAAGCTGGCACACATGAAAGGTGAGGACATAAGCATTTGTCCTCCTGTTGAGAGGATCAGAATATAAATATCTGATTCTGCTTGGAATTCACACCCTTGAAACCTCTTTAGGAACTGAGCTTTGTCAGACTCAAAGTAGGGGTTGCTCCATTTCAGGTCGCAGCTTCTACTCCTTTAATACAGATAATCGGACAATGAGAGCATCCACCTATGTGTAACACCATGTAGTCTGTGTGAGGCTGGTTGTAGGATATCATTTACCTTCTTCCTTAATTTTGCTTATGTAGCATTCCACCATATAAGCATGACTGTTAAACAGGGAGTGTGTCTGGAGAACGAGGGTCTGAGCTTTGGTCTTTGCTCCAGAAAGCATTTTAATCTGTTGTCAGTAACTGACTTTTTTCAAATGCTGGTTGATGGAACATGGTCCCAGGTAGTAATTGCTGCTTGGCTGAAGTTCAACAGGGTGTGATTCTAAACCTGCTGTTTATACCACTTTAGTTAAACTGATGTGGTGGTATCAAGTTGAGCCAAATTATGTGGGCCTACAACTGCTTAACTTGCTTGTGTCAATTTATAGATGAAGTTGAACCAACACAGTCAGGCTTAAAGCAAGGTCTGAACTATTCTGTGTGTAGAAGTTGCATGTTTAGAGGCTATACTGTAATTATTCACATGCATGTACACCCCTCCGCTTTTTTCATTCATTCCACTTGTAACAGCTTAACTTCCCTTTCTATCTTTTTCCCTTCTTCCTCCTTCCCTCTCTTTTTCTTCTTTCCATTGCTGCTGGTTTCAGTGATCATCTGACTGGCCTTCAATTCATTCTTTGTAATGACCTAGATTTAGGAAGTAATATTAGTTATGCATTGTAAATTCAGTGTAGGTTGCTGAGCACTGACTCTATAAGCCCAGGGTCTGACTGAGGCTAGATGGCTGTTATGATGGTTGTAGTTTTGTAATGTTAGTGCAGTGGCCAAGTTCAAGAAGACTTAATGTTTGTTGCCTTTCGAGTAGCACTTGAGCATGTACAAAAGATGGCAAAGGATCCTTCCATAAAACCCAGTAACTTGCATTCAGCCTATCTGACCTTAGGCAAATGATCTGTCAACTGAGCATAAATGTGACATTATAAATGGTCTTGTAGTAGGTAAGTTCCATCTTGTGCTCTAGATGTAAAATAACTACTTGCAGAGTCTGTTTTTAAGCATAAATCTGGTTGCTTTTTAGCCTGGCTCTCTTACCAGTTTGTAGAGCATCTTGGCTGGCACAGTTCTCCTGTGGTGCAATCATCTCTGCAAAGTGATCTGAAACAAGTAATCATATGTTGTCCTCTTCCTTGGGCCTTTGATTTTCTTATGAATAATATATCTGCTTGGATCACTGCTGCTTATAATAAATTAACAATGTTTAAATTGGCATGGCATCTGCTGAGGACCCAGACAAATCCCATCCCACTGGTCTCAACTATGGAATGCTGTTCTTTGATATTCTTCCTGAAGTACTTGTGATATGTGAAGCTGTTGACATCAGTGAAACAAAGAAGGTCTCTACTTCACTCTGGTGATCTTCATAAGAAAACTTGACTTTGCTCCTTATCGTTGCCTATGTGCTAAGTTTGTGTATCTAGTTGTGAATGGCTGTTTATACGAAGCCTTGCACTCTGAGCCACACCATCCACGTGCCTGTGGAAAGGCTGGCCTTGATCTTCAGGAAAAAGAAGTGAGAAAAAGCAGAAACTTTTACTGTGGTAGTTGCAGGCAGATACCTGTGGAAATGGATCTATGAAGACAGACTGAAACACGTAAGTATCAAAGCGAGGACAGACTAAAACCCATCAGTATCAAATCAGCATTACAGTTCTTGGGCAATGAATTCAGACTAGAAAGCAATATGGAATAAAAGTTTAAGACTTAAAGTTTATCAGTCACTTTTTTGTTCTTCGTAGGTAATTCATCCCGGGCTGGAACTATAGTCTCTTACTCCAATTACCAGAGTACAAACCATAGTTGATAGTCTGTCACTATGGAAATATGAAGTATTCTACATTGTTGTGTAGCTTAACAACTGTGTCTTGCCTTTACATACTAAACCCAGACAGGCTCTTTTCTTTTCACTGCCACATATATTAATCTTTTCTTGGTGAAAATCACTATGTATTTAAACCTCCAAAACAAATAGGACCATCCATCCTTTTCCTCGTATTACTTAGTAGCTCTGTCCTCCAATTAAAAAGTAACTAAAATGAAAGTCCTGTTTGTTCACAAGAGCACAAAGAACTACTGTGACTATGGCATAATATGTAAGTGCAACTTTTTGAAACTTCTTTCAGTTGTGTGGCATCTGATTGTGCTGTGGAAGTTGCTCTTGTAACAGGCTTCTCCAAATCAGCAAATAGTATCCCTATACTTCTTAGTCTCTTGCACTTTTTATTTAATGCTATTGCAAATATCAGATAAAATACAGCATACTGTAATAGCAATAGAAATGTTTGGTTCTGTAATATCCACATTGTTGGCATTCTTTAGTATGTTCCCTGCTATCGATCTATGTTGTGTTGAGAGGCAATTCAGTCTTTCTGTGGTGGTCTCCAAGTATGTTGTCTAAATTTAAAGCCAGGGATCCTTGAGGAGCACATCTGGCAATTCAGTCTTGCCAGTGAAATAAACTGATCAGGGAAAAATGACCCTGCATTCACCTTGTCATAAAGTTCATGGTGCAAATTGTCATGCATCTCCCTCTCCAGAGGTCCATCAGGACTTGTGTAACTAGGGAGGAATAGCAGTTTCAGTTTTCATAATCAGCAGCAATACAGTAGAGCAAAAAAAGTAGAATTAAAAACATGATATGTATTGTTGCTGTAAATGTTACCCTGTTGTGGATGATCATCTTTTCACATGCTTTTGTTTTTGTGAAGCATTGCCCAGTGCTAGTAGCTTGTGCAGCAGGATATACGTTGAAGACCTCGCATGCCCAGGTAGTGACAGTTTTCACTCCAGGCTTTTCAGATCCCAAATAATTTTCTGCTGACTAGTTGCAGCAGGGTGTTGCAAGTGGAACGTGACGATTATCCATTTTTCCATGCACAAAGCAGCTTGTGGAGCTCAGATGTCTTTGAGATATGGTGAATTTAACTGACAGTTACTGGAACTTATTTTTCTGCACCTGGAAGTTATGCAGTCATTATTGATTATTCCAGGTTTCCATTGCCATCCAATCACTTGATGCTCGTTTCGCCATCCAAAATACTCAGCATTCAGGTGTCAAGAATTGAGCTGACAAAGCAAAAATTGTTATGTGGAAGAACAGATTATGGAAGTGCAACAGAGGAACCCGGAATGTAATCTGTGCAATATGGAAATGATGTGGTGGAGCACTGGGAACATTGCCTTAAAGCACCTCTCTTTTTTTTTTTTTTTTTAAAGGGGTTGTTGGTTTCCCTTAGTGTGATATAAATGCTGTGAGAATATGCATGACTGCACTTATCTATACATCTTCTGCTGATAAAACATCCTGCTTTAGGAAGTCCTCCTCATCAGCCTGCTGTGCACACATTTTTATTGACATACTGGCGACTGTATGCCAGGACAAATGCTATCAACAGCACTTTCTAGTGGAGATGTCATTTTAGTGAGCGCTAGAATTCAAGCAAAAAGTTCTTATCCCTAAGCAGTGTAAGCAGTGTGAATCCAGTCGTGAAATGAAAATATACTTAAACATTATGGAATTTGTAAAACTAGCTGCAGCTTTGTAGGTGTTTTCTTACTTTTTCTTAACCTTTGGCCTTGGATATATTTTCTCCTTTACATTTTTTCACTTTCTTCCTGTTCTCGTTCTTGTCCTCTTCCATGTTTCTGTTGCTGTGTCGTCC
>JAVJGG010000048.1:15654033-15673304 GCA_035590195.1 Aviceda cuculoides | reverse complement strand
TGTCGTCCCCCCCCCCCCCCGCCCAGTCCCTTTATTAAGGACTACATCTTTGATAAAGCAATGGTTATCTTATAATAAAGTTGTCTCTTTGGAACAGCCTCTAATGCTTATCTCCTGCTTCAATAAGAGTGCCTAACTCAAAAGCCTGTTCTTTCTGAAACTCTGTCACTTGGTCTAAGGCATAAATTAAAGTGATCTAAGTAGGCAGTCATTTGGCTAGATTTTTCTCTCAATATTGTGTGGATCAAGAAGTCTAGGCTGCCTTCACTACAGCCAGTAATGATTTAAATGAGATTTCTTTATGTTGGAATAACTACAAACATAGGAGAAATATCTAAGAGACTTTATAGTATCGCAACCTCATAAAATTTTGCATAAACTCTACTGGTCTTCACTTATGATTTGTCTTAACAGCAGGTCATTTCTGGTTGTGTTAACCTTGCCTAAATATTGAAATCACTGACTTTCGTTGGTGTGAATAACTTTCTAAGATGTAAATTTGTTTTCTCTATGGGAGATATAAAGAAGAGGGGGAAATTAGTGTAGAAGCCTGCTGTAGTATATTTGCTTCGGACAGAATGATTTTTAATCTTTTTTGCCTGAAAGATACACACACACACAATTTCTGGCCATATACATTCCTCTACTAAACTTTGATTTGTTGTAAGAAAGAATCAGTTTCAAGAAAACTTGGAGGAGTAAGGTAGTTCTTTGTTTCCAGGAAGGAATTGTTGATGAAGGGAAGGAGAAAATAGCACAAGATGCATCTTCTCTGTCCTCTCTTAATAGTCTGTGATTGGTAGCAGACCTATGATTTAGTACCTAATTAGAATTGGGGAAATAGCTTAATCTTAGGACTGTGAAGTGCTCTTTGGAAGCTTTTTGGCTTTACAAAATGTAAAACCTGGTTCCTGGGCATCAGCTGCTGAAATGCGTTTTAGATACTAAAAAAATGGATTTTTAAACAAACTGCTGTAATAGCGACTGTAGCAGAAAACCTCAAATGGTGATACAAAACAAGATTATTAGCCCTAAGCATCTGTTCATTATCTATAGGGAAAAAGGTAATGTTATATTGGAGAATTCTGATGTGACTGATGTGTACTGCTGATTTCATGTTAACAGTCTTAAATCTTAACCTACTCAAATTATGTCCTGAACTCTGACTTGAAACAGTAACGACAGGGAGTTTCTTTCAGTGCCTTTTGGTAAGCAACTTTGAGGTTGTTGGGTTTTGTTGGGGTTTTTTTTTTTGAGTGCTTCACATGGGTAGTGAGACTGTACAGAAAAATAGCTTCTTTGGCAGCATACGAGTAAATACGGAAAGCATATCAGGTAGGTGCTAAGGATAGGCATCTTGGTTTAAATTAAAAGCAATTGTGGCAAGGATTCCACTGTTGTCCCCAACAGCCCTGATCCCTCCATGAGGAGAGAGGGCATGGGCAGATTTGAAATGAAGCGTCGGTAAGGGCTGAAGCTGGTAGATGGATTGTGGCAGTTGCCCTCTTGATTGGCTCTGGAGCCGTAAATCCCATCAGCTGTGGCCTCCCTGCTCTCAGGAGTGGCACACCTGGAGGGAGAACTGGTCCTGCTCCCTGTTCAGTTTGGGCCCACCCTGAAAAACAAGCTGGATGATACGCAGGCAGGGATACAGGGGCTGATGTTTGAATGTACCATCTACTAGTCACTCATAGCCATGAGGATTGGGAATGAAGCTATTGCCTGTCTACACGTGTGAGAAGATTCTTACCTAATATTGTTGATTAATTGATTTATAAACTTTCTTGAGTTTATTTTGATTCTTGTTCCTTCTGCACAGGTATGTTTCTGGACTCAGTGCTTATGAATTGTATGTGATGAAATCTTACACTTTCAGATCTGGTAACTGAGTTTCCTAGATTTCTGGATAGGAGTTCAAGTTGGCTCTGTTTATACTTGAAGAGGATGTGTTTCTTGGGTTTTCGGGAAGGAATGGTGAGGTATTTGAGCTGGCCATTATTATTCCTAGCAGCCCTTGGCAGAAGGATTACTGACATTACCTGTGCACACGTATGTTGCAATGTAGTCCACAGTTGTGGTCTCCAGTTACTAACACTGGATGTCGAGCCAGAACACGTGCTTGGGTTTATTTTGCTTGCCTTATGCTCCTCAGTGACCTTCCTGTAACCGAAGCAAAGAAGTGTAGGGTCAGGAGAAAGACTGGGACTGAGGTACAGCTGGATCTTGCAATGATTTGGGGTCAGGGCTTTGGAGTCTGGGAAGGTTTCAATGCCCTGTGACTGAGAAGTAGCTCTGCAGGCCTGGTTCCTGAATCACAGCAACAGGTCCTGGTAGCATAGCCAGAAATGGCTGTGATTTGTTGGTGTATAATAAAGCTGTACCAGTAAAACACTGTTCAGCTTATTCGTAGAAGGCCTGGAAAAGGGCCTGGAAAGTGAAATGGCAAATCTTCTTATCAGTTTAACTTTCTCTTTACTATCTCAAATATTCTGAAGAATTACCAAAGGAGCTTTTTAGACTGACTGGGCAACATGCCCCCCAAGAACTGAAATGTGGTGTAGATAAATGTAAAGTGTTGCATGTGAGCTTAGTTTCACATACAAAATTATGAATCTGAGCTGTTACCAACTATTATCTGGGCCGAGTCAGACAGGAGTGAGATTCTAAGCTTATCGTATTTCCATTTAAAAAAAAAAATCAGCTCAAAGCGCAGTAGTGGTTGCAAACTCAAGTCTATATTAGGAATTATTGTGAAAAGAATAGTGTGAAAAAGGTAACAGTTATGCTGCTGCCTAAACTAATTTTTTACCCATGCCTTGTTTTTTTTCCTGTACAGTTCTGGCCCTCCTATTAAAAAAAAAAAAGTATATTAAAATGGGAAAAAGCTTAAAGAACGGCAAACGTGATAAAGGTTTCTGAAGAAGGAAGGACAGGTTGAGTAGTCTGGGAGTCTCTTAGTCTGTTTAGGGTTATGATAGATGTCTACAAAATTCTGAATGGTAGGGAAAAGGTGGATTGACTGTTTTAAAGGCCAAATCACAGATATTTGTAAAAGCCAGAAAATAATGATGACCTGATTCTTTTGGGAGTATTTAGTCAGGTTAAAAAGAAAAGTTTAGGAAAAAAAAAAAAAAGTTGGGTGTACTATATGGAAATTTTATTTGTTGGCTTAGAGCCAGGATGAAAGGAGGCCACATGGATTACAAACTTATCCCCATGTTCAGAGGACAGCTAGTAGAGCTATAAAATTAAGTAATACGTATATTGTAAAAGGCTGAAGGAAAATGAAGAAAATAGGAGGGAAACAAGACTGATAGTGAGCATAACTAAGGCCAACATGAAGCACTGAATTACTTCAGAATCAGAAACAGTCTTAACAGATGTATTGGTCTAATGTGAGAGGGATGTGGTGAATTAAGTGATGTAAAAAGATAGGAAAATTAAAAGATGTGTGTGTTATATTATGTAATTGTATAATAGGAAGCCAATGAAATAATTTCCTGTAATAGGGACTCAAGGGGTTGCTCTTTAGTAGCTGCTGAATTTAGACATTTTTAAATTGGCATGCCTAGATAATTAGTTTCAACAGGGCTGTCCAATGAGCTTCCTGGATCATTAATGTTGATTTTTGATAAGCTTTGAAATACTGGAGAAAGAGCACAAAAATGGCTAACATGCCAACATTCAAAGAGGGTAAAAGGCATGACCTGGATAATTACATGTCTGTCAGCTTGACATCACATCTGGGCAAAATAATAAGGCACCTAATTAATAATGAATTAAAGAAGTGTTGTATAATTAGTGCCAATCAACATGAGTTACAGGAAAACCAGACCATGTCAAGCTAGCATGATGTATTTTTGATGAAATTAGAAGTAGTGGTTGATGAAGCTAAAAGTGTTAAATGTAATATCCTCTGATATTAGTCCATATTTTGATTCAGAAATGAAAGTCTTGTGTAGTCAACCAGCAACACTTCACATGTTTTACATGTATTAAAGGTAGCTAACTCTTAGGTGTGAAAATGTCAGTGTAAAATGAGACTCATCGCTGAAGGTATGCATTCCTCTTGGACTCTTGACGGCATCCTTTCTCAACCCTGTGGCACTTAGCTTCTTATCAGTGGCCTAAAAAAAACTGTGTAATAGCTACTGATAGTTTGCCAAGGATCGAAATGTTGAAGTACTGTTAAGTAAGGAAGAGGATTCAGCAGTGATACTGTTTGCTGCCACTTACCCAGCCAAAGTTGGCACAAAACTGAGTGTGTTTCAATGCAATGAACTGTACAGGAAAAATAAAATGCTGTCCATATTTATTTTAAAAATGTATTTCTGTGAAGTGGTAACTGTAACAGCCTGAGTTGTGATTTACCCTGTGTGAGTAGCAGCCTTTATAACTTCAGGTAACAGGAAACATTGACTATTACATTTGACTGGGGGAGTTTGTTAATAATCACATTACTATGAGTTCCCAGTTCAATTCTGTGTCTTTAACTTTTATGAACTTTGGGGGAATAAATAGAGATGCATTGAGTTAGGCATATCTTTCTGAATTTGACACGAGTGCATTTGTTACTTCAATATTGCATCCAGTTTGAGGTCTGTGGTTTATTAATTAATATGGCTAAATTAGAGAAAGTTCAGAGAAAGCCATGGCACTAATTACAAGAGTAGAAAATGTGTTGTGTAGTGAAAGATCTAACAAGCTTCATCTGTGCACTTCCTCATAAATGAGGTTAAGGGCTGACTTGATCAGGGTCTACCACTACAAATGCAGGGAACAAAACCTTGATAATGGGACCTTTAGTCTGGCTAAAAAGGCTAAGATCTGCTAAGACAAGCAGATTCAGACCAGGGGAAAGGAGGCTTCACAGTGTGATTTACCAAGGACTGCAGTAGATTTTGCAGCATTCCTGACTCTATTTTTAAGGTTGATATTTTCTAAAATGTGTATTAATTGAAACAAGGCTGGAATCTGTAAACCATTATGGACTGTGTTACAAAGGTAATTAGATCATTGCAGTGGTCCATTCTCAATCAGTAGAAATGAAATATGTATCAGGCCAGAGACACTGGTTCCATTGAACAGTGGTGCTGTTAAAAATGTCTTCCAGACCTTATTCTGAATAAGGCACAGACAGGACTTGAACTTTGTTTTCCTAAAAAAAATACCCTAGTAGTCAGTAGAGTGATAGGGACTTGAACTCTGCTGTTGCAAAAGAATCTCTGGCTTTGTAGCAATGTGGAAAAAGACCAAACCTCAAATCCTGATGTTTATCACAATGAGGGACTGTCATCATCTGTTTGGTGCCTAACAAATCCAGACAAACTAAAATAAAGAAATAAGTCAGTGCTTTAGGACGTGGACAGTTAAGAGGACTTCATATCTGTTCTCAGTTAAGAGAACATATGGGAAATCTGCACTCCCTTTTGGGATGAAAATGGAAAAGGATTGTTTCCATTCAAACTTAAGTCCCAGCTTCCAAAGGTTACCGTAATTTTATTTTTGTCAGTATTGCATTTGTGGTGCTCTTGATACTATACCAGATTCTGGAATTAAGAGGCTTGTACTTCTCTAAGCTTTGCTAACCCTCTTCAATGCAACTCCAGATTACAGTGGCTTCTCAGGTTTTCCATGGCTTTGATGAAGTAGCTAGCATTCAACATCTCCTGTGTTGGATAATAGCATCTTCCTCAAGAACAGCCATGGAATAAAGTGCTTACTGTTTGATCATGAAATGTCTGATGTTTATGCCAATTAGCATAAATTAAGTGTCATAGTGAGATATTTTGGGGGAGCCTAAGACATATCAGTGAAACATCTATCTTTATTAATGCTAAGAGGAATTGGAAGGATTTTTAAAGTTATATTAAAACCAAACAAACAAACAATGACAACCCCTGAACAATAATCCTTAATAGTGGGCTACATTAAAGAGATGAAAATACCAGAAATATTCAAAAGAGAGAAAATATTTAATAAATAATGTCTTGTGATTGGAAAACAGCTGATACTTATATTAAATGGTGGTGAAATATGTTCTATTCCAACACTAAATGGAAAGGATGTTAGGCATATACTCCCAGTAAAGACCTTTAGACTGGTGGGACTAGATAACATTGAAAACAAGTGGCTGAAGAGCTTTCACTGTCACTGATATTGACAGATCTAACCTCTTGGAACACAGGTAAGCCTTCAGAAAACTGCAAGAAAGCTACTATTGTAATATTTAAAGATGCTGTTGATGGCAGCATCTTGCTGCTCATTCTTATTGTTTCCTGCTCCATTAAAAGAGAGAGGATTAGTGTCTGTTATTTTACTTCCATGAAGGCTTTTATATATCATATCCTATAACCTTTGTTTTCTTCTGTTAAGATGCACAGAATGAGTTTTATTTTTTTTGTGACTCAACGCTGCAATTTTCCAACACCTTAAAATATGATTAGCTACAGTGAATATAATAACATTAAGCATACTGCTGCTGCATACAGAAATAAAATAGCAGGGAGGGAATCCCCTTTGTATACAAGGGAGCACCTTCACCTTCTTGGACAGCATAGTGCTGGAAGCTGATGCAGACTTGGTTGTCCACTGTGCCCTCTAGATCCTCTCTCATTGCAATTCCTATGCTATAGATTTGTTCTGTGTGCTAGTTCTGTTCCTGACTGTGTGACCTTGCGCTTGATTGTATGAAATTTCGTTGTTCTTAGGTGTGCTCAGCTGAGTGGTTCAAATCACTTCGTAAGCAGTTCTATCTGTGTCTTTTTTTACCTCTCTGCAGGTATTTGCATAATCAGACATGGTTTTGTATTTCTTTCTAATTCTGGATAACAGTTTTGCTTGGTGTCAGGCCTCGCCTAATGAGAAACATCCTTGTTTGACAAGAATTTCCTCATTTGGAACATTTTTTTGAAATCTGCCACCTAGCTATTTCTAATTTCATCTCATGATAGAAATATAACAATAGCATAAAACTTTTCTTAGTGTACTCAAAACATTTACTGGCCTTACATCTTCTAAAATAAGGATTTTTCCTTGTGTCCCCTGTTTTTAAGTTTTGATTAATTTATGTAGAACATTTTCTGTATCCCATGTTTTTTTTATTTTATTTCAGTTGTGTTGTTATGATCATATGCATGAATAGTTTATGTTGTTACTTGTGACTATTATCTGCTATTCCCTCTTAAAGCAGGATCTTATCCCAAGTTCTTAACTGACTGAAAAGTAGTGAAAATTTCATCATAATTTTTTTCTTCTGTGATTGTTTTCCTTGCAAATATTGGTATATGTGTGTTTGTGGTGGAGGGAGAAATACCCAAACCAGGATTTTTTTTTTTTCTAATTCCTGGCAAGTGAAACCCCTCATTTTCCAGCTTGTGACTGAGTTTTTCAGTTCTCGAGTTCTACCTGAATACTTGAAAAATATGTTGCAAAGAAAAAGTATTTTGGGAAAAATAAGTCCCATTCCATTAAGAATTTTTTTCAACCTCTCCCGCATACTTTGAGAGGGTTTTTCCAACAGTTCTAGTAACACTTGTTAATTATTTAACCAACAAAAAAAATGGTTGGTTTCTTGAGATTGCTACAGTTGTTCACTTTATTTGGTGAAGTTAATCACTTCCACATTTGAAGTTATGACTGTTGTTACTGTTATGTTGTTACAGCCTGTAATTTACTGTATTTCTGTTGGAACAGAAAAAAAATGCTTGAAAATAAAATGTGTGAATCAAGAAACCTCATCTGCTGTGCTGTACCCATTCAAGTCAAAGAGGAAGAAGCATGTCAGACTTGCTGTCTTGAAATTGCCCGTGCTTCATCCACGGTCAGGATTATGAATAACCTGACTTCTGATGACATACGTGGTTGTTGTCTATGCAATATTTTTGTTTCCTTTCAAAAAGGAAACAAACCTTCACACTCAAAGCTCAAATTCTTGTGTTGCTGAAACAGATCATCTTACTAGCCAATGGCAGTTTCTTGGCAGCTAGTTTATTGGTATTTTAGGGAATTTCCATTTCATTCTCCTATTTTTTAATTTTGTATACCATCCTCTTTTATTAATTTTTCACATAACCTGATAAAAATCGGTATATCTGAAAGCTGAAAAGAAGACGATAAAGATTTCACCAGTCCTGGGTCCAGCGTTGGTGCAGTCAGCCGAGGGGTCCCGTTCCGGTGGGTGCACGCGCGTGGGGCTTCTGTTTGTGTCCGTTTATCATCCTTCCCCTCCTTTGGGCAGGCACTTGAACTCATTAGGCTAATTAGGTGTCAGAACCTCTGGGAAATGGGTCGGCAGGCTTGGGAGTTGTTTGGGGAGTAACTTCTCCTTCCCTGCAGACGTGACCACAGTTTGATCTTTGGCCGTGCAGGGGGAGCTGCCCTGCTCAGCGTTACCAGAACGGGGACCTCCCTGTCCTGTTGTCCTGTTGCTGATGTCCTGTGCTGATCGGCGGCTTTTCACCTGCGGCTCCTTGCTCTGCAGGTTTGTTGCGATGTCGGGTTCCTCGTCAGGCAGAACTTGTCCTGCCACAATGTGTGAGGCGTTAACTCTTGCAGTCTCTCGCGGCCATGGGTGCCCCCGCTCCGCGGCACCTTGCTTCAGACGTCACCGGCAAGGAGGCCTGACTGAAATCCGCCCTGTGAGGGCTGTGCTAGGCCGCACCTTCTCAGGCATGAAGGAGCTTAGGCCTAACACCTCTTATCAGGAGCTAGCAGTGCCAGCCCGAGCTGAGACTAGACAAAACTAAAACTGCTGCGCCTGGACCATACACCAAAGGGGGAGGTTGACTTTGAGTCAATCGCTTTATGCTATAAAAATTCATAGTCGCTTCCCGAGCCCACTGAGCTCTCCTGTAGGGCAGCAGGCTGCATGGTGGCAGTCCCCCATGCCCTTGGCAGGGACATCTCTCAAGGTTACTCCTGAAGGCTGAGAGACTCCTGACCCAGCATCCGACATTCTATAACTGATATTTTACATTAAGCCTAAAAGTATACTGTATGCTAGTGACATTTATATATATCCAGGTATAGCTTAGCTATTGGAAGTGCAGTAAGTAGTAGAGTGTTTGACCGCTGTATAAATCACTAACATTCAATTATTACTTAATCATCACTTCATTGCCATTTGATTTTCATTCAATCACCAATTAATTACCATTTGATCATCATTTGATCATTCATAAAACTCTTTGACTTAACCCCATAATGATGACTTAATTCATCTGTGACAGAGCTCCATAAACAAATTAATGCTAAATGAAGTGGGAACTTACATCCACAGTCAAGTGAAAATGGTGTGGGAATACACATTGTGTAGAAATATTTTAGTCTAAAGCTTTCATGGGTTTTGGTGTTGATAGACTAGTTAAGGTTCTGCAAATCAACCTCTGAAGAAACAACCTTTTCTATGAATCATAGTGGTAGCGATTGGGAAAAAAAATAACATACATTGTAGGAAATTCCTGTTTTATTTCATTTTACTCTCTATCATCCATAGATTATTTTGCTCTCTAGACTATCTGGTTTGGTGGAGGGGATTTTTCTGGTCCAGGGATCATCTAATGTAAAACAACATAAGGAAGAGTGAACTTGGATCCTAAACCATTTCACATCTAGCCGTCATAGTCTGTTAAGCTAGTGTCTGCTTTCCTCCTGCATGGTTTCTTTGAGTGAATGAATTTCTGCTGAGTTGGTTGGATGATGGCAAAATGTTAGCAGAAGGATTGATATGGCTGCTTTATTACAATAAGAGGACTTTGTTATATGGGGTATGCTTAATAACACAAGGGCTGACAGTGCAAACTTTCAAGTAATGAGCAGAGGCACAAGAGCTTTGGTTCCTTAGCAGATATTCTAACAACTTGGCTGTTATTACACTTAGTTTAAGGATGACTGAGGTAGAAACACAAGTGATGTTTTTTGGACTCTGAATCCAAACACACACACACACACCCACACCCCTTCTCTTTTTGTCTGTCTTTAGCTCTAACAATTTAGCTCACTGGCTGTTGTCAGGCCAAGTCTACAAGTCAGTATGTTCATCTCTCCCATGTCTTGCTATACACGAAATATTAGCACTATGATTTCTGGTCTTGGAGCTGGGCATGTGATTTTTATGTGGTGTAATTCTGTAATTGTAATGTTCCTTTGTGTTCTTACCTAGTTTTCCAAATAAGGTCTTGTGTTAAAAAAAGCGTAGAATAATCTTCCTTTCTTCCTTTACTTTGTTACTACTTGATATCATTTAAAAGGTGGAGTGAGGGTATAGGCTTAGATTATTTTCTTTTATCCCTACTTTTTACTTTCTGTACTGTTTTCACTGAGTCACTGAGGATTTCCCTATATGGATATTTGTAAAATATTTTTACAAATATAAGGATAGCATTCCATGTTGGTAAATCCTAACTTAGTTACAAAGCAAACATTATGCAGTACTTTATTATGAAGAGTGGGGGGAAGAGAGCCCTATGTCATTCAAGTGAATATATGCATCTGTGTATTACACAGTTGGAAAAAGTTGGGGGGGGAACCCGAAACAAACACACAATGATTTAATACTTTTTTTTTTTTTTGGTGGCTTGCCAGTGAAGCTGAGGAAAGTCACATTGTCAGCTCATCGCTTTGATGTCCCATGGTACTATCTGAAGTGCTTCATGTATCATTCATTACAGCAGGTAGAGGAACAGTGAAATGTGGTTCACTTGAGCAGTAAACTCCTTTAGGACTGTTTGGTTAAGTGACTTAATGGCTTATTCTTAATGTTCTTTTCTTTTATCTTGAGACCTCATAACTCAAAATGACCAAAAATAATACAAATTCTTTTTGGCAGCAGGTCACCTGTGAAATATTTTCTGTCCAACTTTATTACTTTTGAATACAAAATGCCAAGAAACATGTGTGTCCATGTCTGGGTGTATGAAAGACTTACAGATACATACATCTGCTGTGTACATCTATGGCTTCTATATATCTTCTATAACTTCTGTGGCTTTTTACAATGGCAACAAAGAATAAGTATTTTAAATCATATAATCTGTACCTCATTATAATCTGCTTCATCTTAAAAGCACTTAAGTCTTGACATAAGCCACTGTTAAGTGACATGAAAGCAGAAACAAAGGAGAATTGGAGGCAATGGGATTTAATGAGATAGGAAAAGAAGTGGTGAAGAAAAGATGAGAGCTAGTGAGTATTTAGGGACAAAAGGGGAATTGAGAGGCAGCAAACTTTGGTCTAAATTTTTGTCTTGATTTCTTTTCCTAATACAGAAAATATCTATGCATGTTACATGGAGGAATTGTTAGAAAACATTCAATACCAGGTGCAAATAGAACTTGGAAATTCTAAAAATAAAATGCCTCAGAACTACCTAGAAGGATAATTGTATTCATTCTCCATATATCTTTTAAATTATGTTATCAGAAAAGATAAATGAATAGTGTAAATTAACATTTTATGTAAATAGAGTTTGCCTGGAAAAAAATCCTTTATTAGGTCAATTGCAGTTATGTGCAGATACAGAAAAAGTGGCAAGTTCAAGGGTAGTGGTGTCCTGGGCTGTGATCAAGTAAAACAGAGTTAATAGTCCCTCTCTGTAAGACTCTGGTTTAACTATATGTAGACCAAATCAGATTAAATACGAGTCTGACAAAAGAAAGTGAATCTAGGCAAAACATACATAAAGTGCCAAATAGCAAATATCTGTCAACTAACTCTTTTCTAGCTTTTGTTTTTTAATTAGCCAAGCAAAATGAAACCTATTTATTAGCATTTTGTGGTCTACCTATTAAGAGCAGTGAATGGAACAGGTACCAGGCAGCTGCTAGAGACAGAGCAGGAGATGCTGCGGCATATCTCAAATCTGACCCAGAGCCTGGCTGTAAGACTGCTGTCCTCCTCTTGTACTCCTCTCCCTTAAGAGACAAACCATTCTCACACAATACTAAAGGAAGCATCCTATTTGCATTTTAAAAAGCCCTACCAAAACAAAAAGAGACTGAATTTGCTTTGAAGCTGGTCATCTTGGAGCCTATACATTTCTAACCTTCTACCATCTGTTTTAAATATATTAACTGATTTCCTTTAAGAATGAAAGCTTGAACAGAAAGTCTAGCCGTGAATTTGCCAAAAAAGAATTCTGCCACTGTTAACAAATAGCTTGCTCTTTAAAAATTCTTGTTATTTGGCAAGAAGACAATTACATTGTCAGAGAGAAAGAGGGATCTTTTTCTTTCTTGCCAAAGCATGTCTTCACATTTTGACAAATTTGTAAATCCAGGGAATAATGCTTTTGCAGTGGGCCAGGAGACCTGTTAATGGCTGGCTTCTAATTTTCGGAGTGTTCCAGCCATAGCTGCCTTAAGCTTTGAGCTCTGAACCTACTCTGTCATATCCAAACACTTCTGCAGTTATGGTTACTGACTGGACACAGGCTTAACGAAGAGGCCATGACATGAAAAGAAAGAACAGAATTTAGATGAAAGGATTTTAAAAACAAGGTTGAGCTCACAGCAAAAATGTGAATGGGTTGGAAAAAGCTATGAGCTATCTTGCCTTGTAGTACTGTGCAATCAGACTGATTCTTGCAATCAGCCAGATTTCCTACAGCAATCTGTGACTGTCAAATGAAAAGCTGCCCAGGCCTCTCCCTGGAGCAGGCAGTATTGGTCCATGGTCAAACCAGAATTTTAGCTGAACTGTGATGTGAATCTCATTAAAATATGCCTTTGGCCTAGATGGTCAGTGGTTTTGGACAGAAATTTTGGTTTTGCTGCTTCTGCTCACTGGCGGATATCACAGCATGAATTAGTCTTGCAGGCCTTATGTTTTTCCCAGCTGAGACAACATCCTAAAATTCTCCACATATGGTCAGAGAGAGCACTGTGGGTTGAATCGGTGAGAAATGTCAGATCTGTCACTTGATTGTTAGTACACTAAGTGGAAAGAAAAAGGCGGTTGTTGTGTGGAGATCTGTTACCATCTCATGGCTGCCTTCCTTAGCTTGCTTTAGGCATATTGTGTGGAATAATGTGCAGCCTAACTAACAGTGATATGTAACCTAGTAGATAAGGGGGGAGAAGTAGGGTAATCAGCCTGCTAAGAGAGGAAGTTAATATGATGAGCTGTTGGTAAAACTATATGGATTGTTTCATGTGTGGTGTTTGTTTTTATTTTTTAAATTACCTCATTCTATGTGATTGAAGCATACTGCTTAATATTTCCAGGGATTACTGTAAAGAAGGTTCAAATGTAATTCCTTAAGTTGTCTTTTTGTTTGTTTGTTTATTGTTTTTAAAAAGTAAATGCAGAGAGAAACTCTGAGAGAGTCCTCTAGGGCCTATCTTGTCCTTTGAGTTCCCAGGATAATTGCTAATGCTTAGGAGATTCCTTTGGTCAGTTCCTAGGATGAATTTCCTTAGACCATTCTGGCTTGACTATATCTATTTCCTTTCAAAGAACTTATAATGCATTCTTTCTATATCCTAGCTTGCATGTCTGTCTCTTTATTAAGGCTGGTTTCATTAAATGTGTGGTCACAATTTGTCTTTGCTTGATTCTTCACAAAAAAGGAAATGAGTGGTTTCTTCAGACTTAACGGTGTTCTCAGCTAGCTGCTGTTAGCAAGCCAAACCATCCTTTTACTTTCTGATTTTTTTCAGTATAGCTATAGAACTGCTTGTTGTTGCCTTTAATGTTCATTGTTAACCAAATCTTGCTTTGTGCCTTATCTTTCTGATACTCTCTTGACACGTTTATACTGTTGCTTTATATTAATTTTTCATTATGTTTCCCTAATACCATTTCCTGTGTAAATCCTTTCATGGGCCAGACTGTTCACTGAAGATTTCTGTAACTGCTGTATCTGTACCAAAAGCTCTTACTGAGATCTTCATACAAGGTAGCTATGTTTGTTCAGGTATAAAATTCTTCTTGAAGACTTCTTCCAATGTTTTCTTATCCTCAAAGCATTTTGAAAGCAATTTTTGTTCTAACCTTGTATTATAACTGCCCCCATGTAAGTTTACTTGGTGTAGGTGAAATAAAACAAAATATATTGTTATGGCCTCTTACAGACATGCACGTCCAAAGATGTATCTTCTGAACAGACAATGGGAAAAATAAAACTTTAACGAGTAGGTGGAAGTACCAGTTTGTGGCATTTTAGTAATGCAGAACATAAAAAGTGGGGGAGGATTCTTTTCTTATTTTTAGGAAAATGGATGTGACAGGTGCTTTCATTTTCTTGGCAGGCAGTTCCTTAGTTACTGTGGAGGCAGTCACAGAATAATGTTGAATATCAGCTCTTCAGCCAGGACGGATAAAAAGGAAGTGGGGCAGAGCAGCCACATTCTCGTACATTTTAGGCAAGGCAGGTAAATGCCAAGAATATTAAAAAGTACATAAAGTTAGGGCAGAGAGTGGGAGTAAGGGGAGGTTGGCTCTTTCTTTAAGAATGAGCAGAGAGGTAAGGTTCATGGTTAGATGCTGTCTGAGTAGAGATTCATTCCAGGCCACAGGAAGGATCTGTACCTCCTGGTTTTCAACCTCCTCCTTGCCAGTGCTCATTGCAGCCAATCTGGTCACTTAAACTCAGGTTTTGGGTAGTCCATGAGAAACTTAAATCAAGGAGCTTTACTGTGCAGATGCATCTTGTATGCTCCAACCCTATGGCAACTCCCCACAAAGCAGTCTAAGTGTTCAAGGAGAAGAAATGTGATCAAAATTATTATTACTATTATTTTTAGTACTACATCCAGTTCCTTATTTTTGATGCCATTAACCACTGTTTTCTTTAATGTCATAGCAGTTTCCACTTGTGCACTTTAATTTGCTTTTTCATGTGTAGTCAACAGGCAGCTCATCTGTCTACAAAGCTGTATCTTGGTTCCTTTATAATATTGTTGTGTTAGTACAGTCCTTAGGATAGCAAATGGTAACATATAAGAGAGTTTGAGTAAGAAACCACTAGCTTGGAAGAGTCTCTGGAATTTTTGATACAGTGTATTGAGCTTGGAAAAGTCTCTGGAACTTTTGATACAGTGTATTGCATTTGTGTGGCAAGGGTTTGGTAGTGGGGGGCAGGTGGCGTGTGTGTGTGTTACAGGGGTGGCTTCTGTGAGAAGCAGCTAGAAGCTTCCCCTCTGTCTGATGGAGCCAATGTCAGCCAGCTCCAAGACAGACCTGCCACTGGCCAAGGCTGAGCCCATCAGCGATGGTCGTAGTCCCTCTGGGATAACATTTAAGAAAGGGAAAAAACCACTGGGCAACAGCAACTAGGAGAGAGGAAAGAGAACATGTGAGAGATACAACTCTGCAGATGGCAAGGTCAGTGAGGAAGGAGGAGGAGGAGATGCTCCAGGTGCCAGGGCAGAGATTCCCCTGCAGCCTGTGGTGAAGACCATGGTGAGGCAGGCTGTCCTCCTGCAGCCCAGGGAGGTCCACAGGGGAGCAGATCTCCACCTGCAGCCCGGGGAGAGAGGAGCCCACGCTGGAGCAGGTGGGTGCCCGAAGGAGGCTGGGACCCCGTGGGAAGCCCGCGCTGGAGCAGGCTCCCAGCAGGACCTGTGGTCCTGTGGAGAGAGGAGCCCAGGCTGGAGCAGGTTTGCTGGTGGGACTGGTGACCCCGCGGGGGACCCACACTGGAGCAGTCTGTGCCTGAAGGACTGCACGCTGTGGAAGGGACCCACGCTGGAGCAGCTTGTGAAGAACTACAGCCTGTGGAAGGACTCACGCCGGAGAAGTTCATGGAGAACTGTCTCCTGTGGGAAGGACACCGTGCTGGAGCAGGGGAAGAGTGTGAGGAGGAAGGAGCAGCAAAGATAATGTGTGATGAACTGACCGCGACCCCCATTTCCTCTTCCCCTGTGCCACTCAGGGGGAGGAGGTGGAGAATTTGAGAATGAAATTGTGCCTGGGAAGAAAGGAGGGGTGGGGTGAAAGTGTTCTAAGATTTGATTTTATTTCTCATTTTTGCTACCTACCTTGTTCTATTACCACTTTCGTTCCCCCTGATAACAGCTAATGGCACACAGAAAAGCCGATCTGTACTTCTTGATCTTGGTTAGATGATGTATCAAACTTACTAAAGGATTTAAGTGTTGGGTGTGAAAATTCATAGCTATTCAAAGACACTTCATTCCTCTCCAGTAGTATGGCCATTTCTAGATGTCAACCCAGCTCCTTCTGCAGTAGTTACTGAAAATACTGAAACAGGCAGGTTGCCTGGAACTATCTTTTGTTTCCAAATGTTTTGTTTATTGTTATGGATGAAGACTCAGGAATTGTATTGGCAGGGGAACCTGATCTCACTCAGCATTTTGCATAGCCTAAAAAAAAAAAAATCCCCAAACCCACAGTGATTTCCATTTCCATTCTTGTGTCCTTTTCATAGAAATAATCCCAATGAGTAGTTGAGGTTGTAGCTGTGAAACTACTTAGGTGCTGTGTAGGGATAATCAGTGCACCTCACCCCATAAGATTTTCTTAATCATGTCTTAGATCCATGTTAAAAAACCCCAAAGAATAAGAATATTATATTCGATATATTTTTTTGTTAACCAACATTGATAGTTCTAGATCCTCTTGTTATTTCTATATGCTTCCTGGAAACTTGCTAAGACCTTAAGAATCTTCAAAGAATTGCAGCAGAATGTTCCCCAGTCCACACACATTTTATGGGGAAAAGATCTTTTGGGGGAGATTGCATTTTCCATTTTTACAGTTCTTGAATGGTTTGTTATGAAGGGTAGAATAGAAAGTCCTGACAGATCTTCTGCATATCCTTTACAATGCAAAGGAGAACTGATAAATATCCTATATTTTAGGATATCTATTTCTTGACATAGTAAAGGATGCTTTTACGTGCTTCTCTGAAAAAACCGCACTCTGCTATTGTGTGTGAAATACAGCTTTTGATATTTTTCAAGTGGAAAGGCATTGGGTTGTAGAAGTGCCTTTTTAATTATCTTGGAAAATTTCACTCCTATACAGTGGTAAAATTTGGATTCCCCTTTCATTTGCCCTTCTTAGGGATATCTAGTCTGTCAAAAACTGGTGAACATCTGAAGAATCCAGGTTGCGCTATTGCCAAGACTGTAACAGATGCTGCTGCAGCAGCCAAAACTGCAACTACAGTGGCTACTTCTGTGCTGAAAATACTGACATGTCACTGTAGTGGAGCTTGGAGGTAGTGGCTTCTGCTACTACAGTTGTTAGAGTACTGCCAAGTTTTGATGGTTGTTTTCTTTAAGCTTCAGGCAAACGAATCAGTCTTAAGAATTTCCTTTTTTTTCCTTTTTAATAAGAATTATATTAGAAGAATATTTCTGTTGTAATTTTCAGCACTCAAAATCTGGACCTGAGCTTACAGTTGTCTGCATCTGCTTCCTGTGTCTCTCTTCTGCATCTGCATTCTCATTCTGAATTGCATGGTCATATGCAATTTTTTCCCCTCATTAATCTTGCTTCATTTAGAGTCCAGAGTAGAAACATGAAGGGGCTGAAAGCTGGTTGTGTGAGAAACAGTGGAATTGGTTTTTAAGTATTTTACTTCTCAGTAACAACCTCCTGATGTACTCCCTTGTATGTAAGTTGATGTGGTTTATTATGCGTCCCTTCTTTTTAATATGTTCGCTAAGGTTAATGATTCCAGTCATGGGATCATAGAATGGTTTGGGTTGAAAGGGACCTTTCAAGATCATCTAGTTCCAATCCTCCTGCAAATGGCAGTGACGTCTTCCACTAGATTAGGTTGCTCAAAGTCCCATCCAACCTGACCTTGAACACTTCCAGGTATGGGGGATCTACAGCTTCTCTGGACAACCTGTTCCAGTGTGTCACCAATGTAATCATAAAAAATCTCTTCCTTATATCAAATCTAAGCCTACCCTCTTTCAATTTGAAATGGTTAGCCCTTGTCCTTCACTACAGGCCTGGGTAAAAAGTCTCTATCTTTCTTTTAGGACCACTTCAAGTATTTTAAGGCCACAATAAGGACTCCCTAGAGCTTTACCTTCTCCAGGCTGAACGACCCTGCCTCTGTCAACCTTTCTTCATAAGAGAGGTTTTCCAGCCCTCTGATAATCTCTGTAGTGCTCCTCTGGGCGTGCTTTAACAGGCCTATGTCTTGTACTAGGGACACCAGTACAGGATGCAAAGCTCCAGGTAGGCTCTCACAAGAGTGGAGTAGAAGGGGAGAATCACCTCCCTCAACCTGCTAGCCATGTTTGTTTTTATGCAGGCTAGGATATGGTTGTCTTTCTGGGCTGAAAGCACACATTGCTGGCTCATATATAACTTTTCATCGACCAGTAT
The DNA here is from genome assembly GCA_035590195.1 of Aviceda cuculoides. Classification (NCBI taxonomy): domain Eukaryota; kingdom Metazoa; phylum Chordata; class Aves; order Accipitriformes; family Accipitridae; genus Aviceda; species Aviceda cuculoides. The sequence goes on along the minus strand of JAVJGG010000048.1, from coordinate 15,654,992 downwards.
GCCCAAGCCCTTCTCTGCAGGGCTGCCCTCAATCTATCACCCAGCCTGTACTGATACTGGTGATTAGACCAATCCAGGTGCAGGAACATATAAATACAGGGCCTTGTAGACCCTCATGAGGTTCACATTGGCCTGCTTCTCAAGCCTGGCAAGACCCCTCTGGATTACATCCTTTCCCTCAAGCATACAAAATGGACCACATGGTTAAACACCAGCTGGCAACTAGGTAATACACAGGTGATCACTCACATCCTGCTGAGTGGAACTGGTGAGAGAACTGGAAGGGTAAAAGTCACAAAACCTGTGGGTTGAGATAAGGATGCTAAAATGATGCAAACCTCCTGTTAAGTCAATTGAAATGTGTCTGTACCTCCTACCTTTGGTACCAGCTGTGTGCAGAAAATGTAAAGAAATCATTTCAGATTATTCAAAGGATGCTCTAAACTTTTGCCAAAAATTGGGTACTTACAGGTCGAGGCAGGAAAATACTGCATTTTAGCATGGTGTGCCCTAAGCCATCAACTTTTTTTTTAGAAACTACAAGTCAGACCTCTTAACAGACTACTGTCTTTGGAACCAAGAAATTCCTAAAACTCCATGGCTTTTCTGTTGACTATTGTACTCCACTTCAAAAACTATTATCAAATTATGGATATAAGAGAATAAAAAAGAACAGAATGTACGGCAAAGCCAGAAGACGCAGGTGAGCATGGAAAAGGAAAGTTTCAAGTAAGAGCCTCCTACACAAAGAGAGATAGGGGTAGGGGACACGGGCAGGCAGGCACAGTAGCTCAAGAGCCAAATAAGAGAGGACACAAGCTTTTTCGCTCTTTTGTTGTTGTTTATTGTCCATTCATGAAGGTGCAGAGGCTGGGCCGCCGTCAGAGAGCTGGCCGGGCGCTCCCGCAATGGTGTTGGCGCCGTCTGAGGCAAAGGAGCCTGGGTGCAGCCAGGTGATC
>JAVJGG010000048.1:15626859-15653933 GCA_035590195.1 Aviceda cuculoides | reverse complement strand
TGGAAGCTCGGCGATCTGTGGGCCGGCTGCAGGGCCCCTGCTTATATAGGGCTGGTGACATCAGCAGGCCATTGTGATGGCGATCGCGGTTGGCCAATGGCTTGCAAGATGCCCCAATAGGGGAGGAGGAGGGGGGGGGTGGGGTCTGAGGGCCCCTTCCCTGGGTCTCGCTCCCGCCCGCCATGTTGCTTGCCCGAGAGAAAGGCCAGAGAGGGACTGTAGTCAAATTAATTTGTAAAATGATCAAAATTATTCAATATTTGTTTTTCTAATGCATCATTAGATCATTCTTTATATGATTCTTGCCTTTACATTTTTTTTATAAGATCATTTTTATGTCGTAGAAGGAGATGGTATGAATGAAAGGCAAGTGAGCAAAATATATAAAAAGAAAATAAGAGCTGTTATAGGAAGACAAAATGGTGTGTCCTTATGTATTTGTAACGTTTTTATGTGTTGTAGATCATCTTTTCAACTGCTGCAAGCATCTTGGCTAACCGGATTCATTGTGAAAACTGAGGAAAATGAAATCATTAGTCCATACAGAATATTTCTAGAGAGTATAATAGGGAATTATAATCTTTTTTGATCAAAATGATGTCATTCATACAAGCAGAGTCTATGCAGATCATGATTCCCATGCTAAAGACTTTTTGTGCTTGGTTTTTTTGCTTACTTTTGTTTTATCTTCGGCTTTTTTAAGGGATGAGTTTGGGAAACTGAATTTTGAACAGAAGTTCCAGAGACCATAGAGCAAATTTTTAAATTAGATGTAACAGCCTGCTTCAGCTAGGGTTCACCTTAAGGTTTTAAAAGCACCCAAGTAAGAAATTGCTGAACCAATAATTCTAGTATTTTCTATATCATCTAAGCTAGTCTTGGTGGTGGCAGAAATGGAAGATAAGTATTGCAGTACACATCTTTTAAAGGAGCTCCAGGGACATTCAAGTGAGTCCATCGCTACAGGCCTGTGGAGTAAGGAATTTGTTGTGTGGTCCTCTTGTTTACTAATAACTGTCCAGGAGACAAGGGAAAAGTTATGTTAATAACAGGTTAGTTTTTGTGACAGGATACATATAGGAATCTGTAATAGCATTCAGCGTATGCTTGCATCATCTGGAAAAGGAGATTAAAAATGTATGTGAAAAAATTATGTTACAAAATTATTGAGTAACAACAGTCACAGAGGAATTTCAAGATACAGATTAGTTGAATTCTAAAATGGTTTAGGAATTCAATATTGGTAAATATAAAATAATGCAGACAAGGGAGGAATCTATGCATGGAAGAATATGGAAGTTGTGAATAATTCTGTGAAAAGTTTGATTATGTAATTAGCATCTGCAGAACCCTTTATCAAGGCATGTCACAGCAGCAGTTGTCAGAGATACAGAAGTTCTGCACAAAGCAGAACTAAACAGACTGTGACCCTTTTGCTTGGAAGAAAGATGACTGAGAGAGAACATAATACAGGGCTACCGAAGAAGGCAACTGCTTGTTATGGAAGATAACTGAAAAAGGAGGGATGGGAACAAGGCTAAAAAGTCCAAATCAAATAAAGAAGAGATGGATACCAGTGAAGTCCTGGCAGTGCCTAGCAGTCTGTAGTCATCCAAGGAGCCAACAAATGCTGTTCAGTGGTGCTTTGCCAGGCAACTTGAGCCAATATCTACACTGACTTGTTAGATTGCATTATGAAAGAAAGATGTGCAAGTGCTTTGTGAGTCTGGCCTTCCCCCTAGACCAAAACCAGTTCCTACAAATATGCCTTAGGTTTTAGATAAAAATCACTGAATTTTTCAGTGGAATAATGTAGCTGGTAGAGGCAGTCCTTGTATTGTCAGTGAAGACTCAAGACCCTCTGACACCATGTTCCAACCAGTATATTGTCTGTAACTTTTAATGACAGGAGAGCAGGTAGCAGGGAGTGAGGTTGGTACAGCCCAATGCGGGGGTTAGGCTGGGAGATGAGTATCCTGGGGCAGATGGGTAGTAGGGTTTAAAGATTTCCTATATGCTGAAAGGTACAAAGATGACGCAACAACTGGATTCCCCTTCTTTCTCATGTCTATCAGGGTTCCTGCAGGGACAGGGAGAAAACCGCATTTCTCTTTCTCTTGGAGAGTGTTGCCATGGCCAAGGGTCCTGCCTCTAATTCCCATATGCATGTTTTCAAATGGTATGAACTGGCAACCAGGACACTCCAGATGCAGGGTCAGGATGGGTAGAGACCCTGGCATTTCTAGATGGCATGCCGAGAGATGTGGTTGCAGCTATGAGCTCTGCCAGGCAGCAACATGACACACTTGATGCACGCTCTAGGGACTGATGCCACTTTGTTCACAGGGGGACCAAGAAGACATAGGTCCGTGACCAACAGCAGGGCTGAGTGAGGCTGGAGTCATGTGCTGCGTCTTAGCCAGAGCTTGTGTCCTTGTTTTCCCCATCAGCCCACTCTGCTGGATGAGGGGACTGGAGGAAGCACAGTGGTGGAATCAACAGAAGATCTTGGCTTGTCCAGATTTTTTCTCTGAACTCTCTGTGGTGATCCTGATAGCTGCAATGGGGAGAATGCAGCCAAAGTGCTTTTGTTTGCAGGAGAGGTCATAACCACATTTTGGTAGGATCTGCTATGCATTGCAAAAGAGAAAGCAAAAGAAAACTGCTAAAGTGAGGAGGAAAGGCATATGGGCTAAAAGCGTGGAGTGTAAGGCATTCATACTAGTGAGGGAAGATAGATACAGTAGAAATTGAGGGAAAGGGAGGGAGAATGAAGGAGAAATGTCAAAGTTATTAATGTCTATAGAATGCCAGAGGCTGGGGCTCCCAGTGAAAGGTAGATGGGCAGCAGTTGAGGCATTCTCTTGTCCTTTTAAGAGTTGCTTGGGGCAAACATAAGGTATATATACAGGTTGGGAAAGGCTTTACCTGTGTGGCCAAGTGATAGAATGGCTGTAGCTTTATCTTATGAACAAATAAAATGTTTGTCATTCAACTTTTCTGCTTCAGAAAATGCTTAAAAAGAGAACAGAAATATGATTTTGTCCAGGCAATATAAAGTACAGTCTTCAAGTAGGAAGCTGAAGTGATGAAGTTTGCCTTAATGTAGTGTTTTGGTTTGGTATATCTGATGGAGATTAGTAATTTATTGGATGGGAAATTACTTTATCTTAAAAAGTGTCATGTTACCCCTTTAAAAAAAGTCTAAAAAGCCATCTTTCTGTGCCAGTAAGGAGAAAAGTGCAACTACATTAGAGAGACGTTGGTGTGTAGTTTATCTGGTTATTGGTGATGTTCACAAACCACTGTGAATGCAGTCTCAGTATTGGTCTAGAAACATGAGGCGTTCAACTCAAAGGAACATCAGAAAAAAATTCAGAGAAGGGATTAAGAAAATGAACACAGCAGAAGTGAAATAGTAATGCTGCATGATGTATGGAAAGCCAGCTGCAGATTTTCTTTGTTAATATTAGAAAAAATGAGCAAACATGAGACATTTAAAAATAGAAGAAAAATATTTTCATACACAATGTATAGTGAATTTGTGAAAGTGCTCAGTCTATATTACAGAATTAAAGGTAAAAGATATTATTTTGTAGAAGCTACTCTTCATTCAGAAATTGTTTTATGTGAAAAATGCAAATGCTTATATTTACTCTTGGTAAATACATATTCCAGAACTTTTTTCCTTGTCTTGCTTTTGTGTTGCCTTTTCACTTCTTCCCCAGAACTGGTAGTTCCCTGAGTCCCTGCTAGATGGCATGGCAAGCCACCACAATAATAATAATGTGATAAGGCAGATGTACTAGTATGTTCTGGACAGTAGCCAAGTCAACTGCTCAGCCAACATTATTCCCTTCCCTTTTTCTTCATGTTTTTCATCACATTTTCTTACTTATATATGGGAGATCACAGCTAGGTGTTTTGTTTCTTAATTGTTAAAGCAATGATAAGCAGAGGTAAAGTTTGTCTTTCTCCTGTATGGATGAAAAGATATGAAATCAGTAATACTTGTAGCTGTATTTCGGAAAGCACGCTTGAGTCCTAATAGATGGTCTCACTGCTTTTCCTGTCTTTCCTGCTGTGGAAACACTATGATCCAGGCTCCAGCAGTGTGCCATTCTCTCCCTCATACCCAACTGCAGGTGAAACTTTCTCCTTGGTCCCAAAAGACCTTGTGAATCAATATACACTGTCCTGCTTCACATCTGTCTGGCTTCACAAAGACCATGCTGGGATGAGAGCATGATGTTTGAATGTTGGCACGAACAAAGCAAAAACCTCAGTTTTACCTTCAGTATTTTTCTCCCTCTGAGTGTGTTAAAGCCTGATTCAGAAAGCCTGACTCTCCTGTCACTTCTGTTAGGGTGAAATTAAAAGTAATTCCAAGTAACTCACTGGGGGAAAACTGCTGTAGCTGCTATTAACAAAAGCACAATTGGAGTGCAAAAGATTTACATGGGACCATTTTGAAAATTACAGTTTTGAATAGATTTTATAAAGCAATGTTTTAATTACTGCTGCCTTACATCATAATTACTTTTAAAACAAAACATGATAGATGCAACAGGGAAGGACCAAAGGTAGATGGTATGGGCATGGACTGGCTATAAGCATGTTATCTGTAATAAAATTCAGTCAGTATTTGCAGGTGCAGATTTAGAGAAAGGGATAAGGACACAGTAGTCCCCATCTCCAGCTCCTTGCGGCAGCACTGGGAGGCTGGGTATTGCGCTGCGGTTTCCCCTTAGCATCTTGGTCACAGGAGGCAGATGCAGATCATTGAAGGGGATCTGTGACACCATGCAGTAGCTGGCAAGTGGGAGCCTTGTCCTGGCTAGTGTATGGTGGGGCGAGAAGGGTCATGCCCCAGTATGTGATCAGGTGTGCAAGGGGTAAAACTCGATCTCCTGTCCCTCACCTCTCCCAGTCACGTAGGGGCTGCATTGGCCCCTGCTGCAGCTTGACTTGGCAAAGCAGTCAGACACTAAAGAGAGAGGCTACAATATTAAAGAGGTTAATGTGTAAAGATGTCACATTAAAAAAATCCATGCTCTCTTTTGACCGGAGTGTAATAGAACCTTTTCTACACCATAGAGTTAGTAATTCTGCACACACACAGGGTGCACAGAACTAGTGAGTCTATTATAAATAGTGCTAAGTGTATCAGTTCTAATCTCATTTGTTTTCCTAAAGAAAAGGTAAATGTTAAGAGACTCTTAACTTGTGATAAACTAATTCTCTTGTGCTGTATTTCAGGAAACATCTAGCTATGGAAAACTCTGGGGAAACACCTATTTAGTGTAGTAAAAACAGCCTATTTAAAGCCTGCACAAGTAATTTCAACAGTGTTAGTGCTGAAAGTATTACAAAGCATGTGAGTAATGGATATGAAAATATGGTATTGCACTGTAGAAAATGCCCTGGAGAGGCAATATGTGATTATAGAGTCTGAAGGATCTTTTGTGTGAGTCTTAATGCGAAATCTTCATGTTGTTCGAGTCAGTGGCAAGGGCTGTGTAATGACACCTGAAGGGAGAGGAGCATAGAGCCAGTATATTGATTATTGATACTGTCTTTCATTAGAAAACTATTTGAAGCAATGTATACCTCTGCAGGTAATCCTGTAGATAACAAGGGCTAGATGTGCAAAGAGACTTAAGCATCCATAAGTTCCTTTTGGTGCATAACTCTAGTCTTGAGGAACAAGCAAGATTGTTAAAGCCCTAGTTCAGAGGCTAGTGGGCATGCACAAGCACATACCCACAACCAAATTGGTCAGGATCCTTCTTTGTAATGACCTCAGTTGAATTCCTACTAGATTCAGTCTCCCTCAGCTTAGCCAAAGGAAGAGTCTTCAGGGGCTACCTTGCAGTGACTATGGCTATTCTCCATGCATTTCTTCTCCGACTCATTACTCTGTGCAATTCAGAGGAAAGACTTGAACCCAGCTCATCATCTGTGCCAGAAAGAGTGCTGGAACCCCTTGGCTGTCAGATATTCAGAGGGGAGGGGAAGAGGGAGGGGAGCTGTCTCCTGTTAAAACTCTTCTAGTGTATACAAATAATGACAATTCATTATAGCGGAGACAGAGATTGATGACATAGGCATGTAATTAGGGCTATCACCTGGGAAGTGGGAGAGTCAGGTTCTGGTCCATGCTCCAATGAATATTTAATTATTAACATGAGATGGAACAGCTCTGTCAAGCCTGGGAAGGCTGCACCTGCAATTCTTCAATGGTTTTCTGCTGCAGGCGGTCTCCTGGCCAGTAGAAGAAGTGAGCTGAGCTCCTTGTTTCCAAATTAATAGGTATCTCGGAGCAGATCTTTCACCTCTTAACTGAGAGCACTCACCACTGAACAATGTAATAAGACAGCTAAGATTTCAGTAGCTTTTGTTTATCTCATGAGAGGTCGTGTGTCTTAGGCCAACAGCTCAATGTCTGAGTGGAGACCAGTGCATTCTTCAGGAGTTGGTATTGGGACCGGTGCTGTTTAACACCTTTTTCGGCAACATGGACAGTGGGATTGAGTGCACCCTCAGCAAGTTTGCTGATGACACCAAGATGTGTGGTGTGATTGACATGCTCGAGGGACAGGACGCCATCCAGAGGGACCTTTACAGGCTTGAGAGGTGGGCCTGTGCGAACTTCATGAAGTTCAACAAGGCCAAGTGCAAGGTCCTGCACATGGGTCAAGGCAATCCCAAGAACAAATACAGGCTGGGCAATGAGTGGATTGAGAACAGCCCTGAGGAGAAGGACTTGGGAGTATTGGTGGATGAAAATCTGGACAGGAGCCGGCAATGTGTGCTCGGAGCCCAGAAAGCCAACCATATCCTGGGCTGCATCAAAAGAAGTGTGACCAGCAGGTCGAGGGAGGTGATTCTCCCCCTCTACTCCGCTCTGGTGAGACCCCACCTGGAATACTGCGCTCAGCGCTGGGGCCCCCAACATTAGAAAGACACGGACCTGCTCGAGCAGGTCCAGAGGAGGGTCACAAGAACAGTTTAATAGGACAGAAAGGAAGAAAATAATAGTTATAATAATAACAAAATAATAATAATAGTAATAGTAATAGTAATAATAGTAATATATAAAACAAGTGATGCACAATGCAATTGCTCACCACTCATTGATCAATGCCCAGTTAGTTCCCGAGCAGTGATCCCACCTCAGGCCAACTCCCCCCATTTTATATACTAGGAATGACGTCACATGGTATGGGATATCCCTTTGGCCGGTTTGGGTCAGCTGTCCTGGCTGTGTCCCCTCCCAACTTCTTGTGCCCCTCCAGCCTTCTTGCTGGCTGGTGATGAGAAGCTGAAAAATCCTTGACTTAATCTAAATATTTCTTAGCAACAACTGAAAACATCAGTGTGTTATCAACATTCTTCTCATACTGAACCCAAACCAAAACACCATACCAGCTACTAGAAAGAAAATTAACTCTGTCCCAGATGAAACCAGGACAAAATATTAGGAAAAAATTCTTTACTGTGAGGGTGGTAGGACACTGGAACAGGTTTCCCAGAGAAGGTGTGGATGCCTCACCCCTCAAAGTGTTCAAGGCCGGGTTGGATGGGGCTTTGAGCAACCTGGCCTAGTGGAGGGTGTCCCTGCCCATGGCAGGGAGGTTGGAACTAGGTGATCTTTAAGATCCCTTCCAACCCAAACCATTCTATGATTTAATTTGAAAACAGATTGACAATTGTTAGTAAACCCTAACACCTTCAGGAGGGTTTCCCTTGTGTCCCACCATGGTGACCAGAAGTAAGGTATGAGGACCCAGCTAGTGCATCCCATAATTTCTGTGAACTCCTGAAGAGGAAGAAAGGAAACAGACAGAAATCTTTCAATCCTTTCCCAGCTGAATAACTGGGGAATCAAAATCTTGGGGTGCAAGTTTCAGATTCGATGAAATCTCTGGAGAAATTCCATTTTCTGGTAGGAGTGGAGTGAAAGGTGAGCTACAGCCCCAGGCACTCCAAGGAGGTCAAGCTAATGAATACTCAAGGAGGAGGGGAAAATTCAACTGCCTAAAGAGAAGTGTCAAGTATCACTTTTAGTATTGGCTATGACATTTTAAGCCTGCCTGGCCTCTACTTGCTGTTTTGCTAGGGAGTGGATCTCCCTGAAGTCCCACCTCAGACCTGCCAGCCCCATGCAGATGTTGTGGCTGCCCCGGGGCATCTCAGATAGCATGAAGTGACAATGTTTAGACAACTGAATCCCACCCATCCTGTCCATCTTGCACATAAAATACTTCTAGCCTCTGAAAGCAGTGCAATTCCTCTTGTCATTCTGCTTCACCAGCAAGACCAGTGGCTACTAATGTGACAATCTATCTCAATCTACGCAGTGGTTAAAATTGTTCTGTTGTTGCAGAGGAAGGAGCAAAAGATAAATCCATTTGAAAACCCTTGTCATTGCATAGCTGGTCCAGTAACACCTTTTTCACTGATGTAAAGCATCAGGCTTTCCTTTTTATTGCTCATAAAGAAACTTTACAGTCTACAATACAACTTTTAAGTTGTGGTTTGCAAAGACTGACTGCATTTTAATGGGTGTGTATTGAAAATACATAATTTCCTTTGCTATTAGTGTTTTCCTTACTGATTTTATCAATATTTTTGTAATTAATTTTAGAGGGTTATGATGTAGTAAAAAAGAAAAAAAATATGGTAAATTCAGTTCTAAGAGATCAAAAAAGGCAGAAATGTATAAATAACTTCCCATTAGAAACTAATAAGAACAAGACAAGGAAGATGATAATGGGGCGAGATACAGATCAGGGACATTCTGCAAGATGTTGTGTAAATACAGTGTGTGCCAGTAGCAAGCAGTATCAGTTCTGAAAGACATGCAGCTTTGCATCTTGTATCATTCTGATTTCTGATTCATCTTGATTGTCTTATATTTGAAATGCTCTTTGCCCTTAATATAAGCAGATTTGGTAAGATTTGCTATTTCACTGGATTTCACAGTCTAGAATTCATGACCTTGAGTGACATACATCTGGCTATGAATTACATTTTATTAAAAAAATATCCACTGTAATATAAGCACTTCCTCCCTCCTGGTTGCTTTAGTAATACTTAATGAGAACCAGGAAAAAAAAAATCACAGGTCACGCTGATACAAAAAGGCAAGACTGACTGAACCTTTTTGTGAACAATGTTCTACAAAGTGCTCTATTTTACGGATAGGTTCTATTCAGTGTGAACATGGATTCAACATTGATTTTTTAAGAAGTTGTGTGGAAGTACTTGTTACTAGTCATTCCTCTTGGAAATGCCACCCAAGCCTTTGGACTTGCGTGCCAGGTCTCTTTTGACTGTGTCAGTTGGCCGACGAGCTAGTTCCAGTCTGAGGCTATTGCTGAGCACAAACCTTGCTCATCCTCCTCAGGAACATTTTCAACCCCTGTGTGTCAATTTGTATTCCAAAATGCTATGTAGTATGTCAGCTAGTTGCACTGTAGAAGGCGGCCAAGTCTGGATACAAGCTGGCAATGAGGTTACACTCAAGTGTTGTGCTACGATCAGTGTAGCTCTGACAGCTCAAGCCTTGCTTGCCCTCATGCTCTTGCCATTACAGTACTGCTCTGGAAACTGGCTTTCTTTTCCAAACAGCCATGCATGCACCAGAAGGCTCCAGTCTGGTGCACTAAAGAAAAGAGAGTATTTATTAATGTCTTGAAAAAACACTTTCTGATACAGAACTTTATTGCTGGCAAGGCAGGAGGCTTAGAAAGCTCATTGACTAGTTGGCAAGATAATAATGGTGAATTATGGATGACTGCTGGCCACTCCTGGGGTCAGTAGAATAAAAGAGCCCTGAGTTTTGGATGACTCTGTGGATGGTGTGTGCCAACAGGGCAAGTCCCAGTAAACTGTGGGACCACTTCATGATAGTGACCATCAAGTCACCATTAAAATTTACCTTAGCAAGGATGAACTAGTGATGATGGGGGCTGTCAGACCAAGAGCTTTTTCTTGCCTTTTGAGAAGGATGGCAGCTACAGCAGGATATCCTCTGACACTGTCACGGAATGGAGGAGCTGGAATAAGCAGCATGGTAATTTTGCTCATCTGACTCTTCGAACCAACTGTGTTATCCTTGCTGAAATTGTCTCTTCCAGCAAATAGGATAAAATGATCTGACTCCGCATGGGCAATTTCAGACCAAAATGTTAAGAGATTGGCAGAAAATATTATTACTGAAAAATAGTTTTATAATGGGAAGTATTTTGCATCTTAAACAAAGGCAATGCCCTTCCTCTGCTTATTTAATTAACAGTGACAACAGAAAACAAGTCAGCTATAGGCTGTGAAACTAAAATGCTGTAGAGTACCCTAAGTCCTCATGAAAATCTGAAACTTTTCTTATTATTGTATAGAGTGTTTAATAAGGGAGTAAGGGTCCAGGCAAGTGGTAGATTCTGGAGTCTGTGTGAAGATGGGATTTCTTTCTGGGAGCAACAAGATAAAAACTGTTTTTTCCTGAAAATAAATGAGAGTCTCTAATCAGTGATTGGGAACAAGAGGAAAGATAATTCTGTAGGCTAATAATTGATCATTTCATCCGTTTGGGGAACCATTCAATAGTGACTGAGTAGGCAAGAATATATTCAGAGAATCTTTTCTGCTTGGTTCTTCTTTTTTACATGTAATCAGAGATGTTGTTGTGCTCTGCAAACTCTTGCACTAGTGATAACAAGTCAGTATTTACGTTTCAGAATACACCCACAAACTATGGACGAAAACTAGAAAAGGAAGAAAAAAAGAACCTATGTGCAAGTCTTTTCTGTTTGTCTCCTCTTTTTGCACAATGGAACCTCTCTGTGCAACTGCATTTCTAGTGGAAATAACAGTAAAGAAAAGGATGCGGCTTCAAGAGTCAAACTTCAGTCCAATATCATTTTACATAAGCAGGCAATATTTTTTCTTCATTTTCTTTGAAGAATTTGTATATTTTTTCTGTACAATAAATAATCAAGTCTACGTATTTTTAGACTATTTACAACCTTTCTAATATCCCAATACTCCTTTAATATTGCTAATTAATTCCTCTCGCTCTTAAGGATTCATAGTATTTAAATATTTATAAAGAATTAACATGTTTCACCTTGACCATTGCTTAGTTAGGGTAAGTAACTTTTTTTTATCTTGTCTTGCAACTAAATCCTTTCAACTTCCTAATTTTCATTCTTGCTCTCCTCTGGACTCCAACAAATCTGTGAGTATATTTTTCTTCAGAGGTAGGATTCTAGCCTGAGGATTGTCTTTGGAGTCAAGGAAAAAAACAAACAAACAAACAACAATAATACAGTGCCAGTATGGAGAAAACAGGTCTACAAACCAATTTTTTTTTTTTGTATCTCAGAGAATTATTATCAACAGGTAATAAAACCACACAACTGCAATAGTTTCTCTGAAATATTTTCTCCCATATAGTTTCATTTATAGGAGAAATAGATTATCTCTTGAGAGCATTTATTTATGTATTCCTCTTTTCTCTGATTTGCATCATTTTTACAGGGTATTTTGTTATTCTACCTCTGTATGGAAAGTAGGATTTTTTTTTTTAATCCCCTCCTGACTGAAAAATACTTTGCTTTGCTTAGGTTGAAGGTCTTCTGGTTTGTCACTGGAAGGCCCCTTTACTTGCTGATTTCTACTCATTAAAGTGGTAGTTTATCCACCTTCAAATGTCTCTGCTCTATGTCACAGACACTTATTTGTTCTCCAGCCATCAAAGTGTATTAAAATTAACAGCAGTCATCACATGAGTGGAGCGTAGCCGTTCTCAGACACACAGATAGTTATATACTCACAGCAGGAAACTTGCAATCAAGTTCTAACAAAAGGTCACATTTGCAATAAGTAAAGGAAAATGTAGGTAATTGGTTATGGAATCAGTTAATATCTTTGCAGGCCTTGAAAGGCATTCTGACGGACTTGAAATCCTTTTGTTCAAGTAATTAAAACTGAGGTATTGTTATAGTATTAAAAAAACTCAGGAAATTCTTGGTGCACTGTAAAATAGTGTCACTACAATGGCAAACAGATTAAAGAGGGAAAATTATTTGTGGTTTGTTTGAAAAGACATACAGACTTGGGTTCTGGCTGAAATGCAGAAAAGGAATAGGGAACAAAGTGCAGGACAGCATGAAGATTAGCCCTTACAAAATACGTTTTTATGCCCAGCTTCAAGGCACACCCACTGTTTCCCTCAGCTGATTTAGATTCGTGGCCACTTCAGAAATACCAGGTCGTGGTGTTTACGCAGGCTTCCCACAGACTTCAGGATATTTGCTGGTTCAGAAAGCAGCGACGGACTTTCTGAGGCTGGATAGCTTTTCAGCGTTGACCGAAATTCTGTTTCTTCCAGTGGTACAATGCAGTCCTGAGCAGTTATATGCCACAGCTATAGTTTGTATCTCAGATTGGACAGGTCCCTGAGCCTCCCGCACGACCGAAGGGAGGGGTATGTGCCACAAAAGGGGACTCCAAGCAGACAGAGCATGGAGCGAGGACCTGCCGGAGGCATCCATCAGGAAGGGCTGTGGGCATGTACTGCGGTTTTCTTTGCCCATCAAGCACTCCTTTTCATCTAGTTCAAGCTAGGAGTTTCTGACAGTTTCTGGCATGACTGGGGACCGAGTCTTTAGGGCACCTGGCGTGAAGCCCTTCCTCTGCCTGTAGAAAATCGAAGTTGGCACCTGAGAGCCCTCAGCAAGGAGGCTGTGGGCTCCCTCGAGCAGAGGGTAGCACAGCCCGTACCTTCCCGTTTATGCTCTGGTGTTTTGAATTGTACAAAAAAGAAGTCTACTAAATCAGATGGAAAAGGTGTGTTAAGTCCCAGGCATATTCCTGAGTCTGTGAGCTGGGGCACTCAACAAGGAGAGGGAAGGCATGATTTAAAGCTTCTGCTTGAATAAACATTTTAAATAATCAAACAGCCATTAAATATACTCCAAGGGTTCCTTTTTGCCCACCAAATGCTCTGACTACTAGGCTAGGTTGTCACGCTCTACACCAACTTCTCTGTGTCTTAATTCAGATTTAATGATACCACCATTCAAATTTTGACCCCTTCTACAGGGAGGTCAGGCTGGGTTTGCTCCAGAATAGCCCCGAACCTGTCATTTAGGAAGATTCCTGGTAGCTGAGGGAAAGCTATCACTGAGCCCTGGTCTCTCCTACTACCAGTGAGTGCTTTCCCTGCCTTGCAAACAGAAGGTGGATCTGGTCCTGCACAAATTTGGTGGAGGAACTCCTCCATATAGCACATAGCAGCTTCAGGCCTCTCAGAGATCCCCAAAGACATCCTGGGAACTTTCTTAGACATGACTGGCCGTGAGGATAGAGATGTGAATGAGATGTCCATGGACTTTCAGGTGCTCCCAGGCTAAGGCAGGTGTGCCTGCGTTGTTTCAGATGAGCAAGGGGTTAAGGATTGTAATTTTGACTCCCTTAACTGAAAATAAAAACTCACAAAGCAGAAAGCTTTTCCCTCCCTCTGGAAATGCCCTCTGCAAACATTTTGGAGAATGTATTAATAGTTGACAACAGGAAAACTTAAACTCTTCTCCCATCCATTTAAATTTCTACTATCTGAGTTATTCTAACAAAGGCACCCCAGGCCTGATCTTGAGATGGTACTCAGATTCTCCAAGAGGAAATTTGGGAAGGGGAAAAGAACTTCCGAGGCAGAATCAAAATCTCATTAAAATGAATGAATTCAGAGGGAGACCACAGCCGGTGCTTCCTGCAGGAAAAACTGTTTCAGGGATTCTCCCTCTTTCCAGGCTCAATTTCCCCTTCCCACTTGTCTATTGCTCATGTTATCCTTACCGCTGCATGATGTTTAGTGTTTCTCCCACAAATGTGATCCTCTGTAGCTTGAATAAGTGGGAGCACTGAGGACATGGTAAAGGAATATGAGTAAGGGCAGAAATGGAGTGGCAGTCTTGGGAGAGGGATCATTTTTTAGCTGCGAATAGGCAAGGCAGAATTTTCTGTGTTGTCCAAGCCCAAGCAAAGTTATCGCTTTCACTTCTTCCCTTTTCTTTCTCACTCTGGTGTCCAAAGTGATCGTCATCCCTTAGACCAAGGCTGGCATGAAAAGTGGTTTGTCTTGTATTAGAGAGAATGACAAATATGTGCTCCTCAAGCTCTGCTGCTGTGCAAGTGTAGCAAAGAAATGGGTAAAGCTGGTCAAGGTTTGCTTGCCATGAGATCTTTGATTGTGCAGGCCTAATGGCTATTGTGTTCAACCAATCCAGCGTAATACTACAGTTGTGAAAATCAGTGAGAACATTCAAAAGACTTTGAATTTTGAATATTAAATAGTCCAGGAAACTGTATGTGGTCTGTAAACTGTATGTATGCGGGAAGAAGGGGAAGAACAACTCCTGCTAGCAACACATCAGTTTTCTTTGAGGATCCTTCCCCAGAGAGTTAGTGAGAAGAAAGATAATAATGCATTTCCTGAATTGTTAGGTGGAGACTACTTGCTAAGTTCAAATTTAAATCATTGCAGGAAACTCTTTGTAAATATGAGTCTTTCAACTAACAGGAAGGGGAAGAATACCCAAATATCTTCCCATATTTAAGTAATCAATCATAGATGGAAATTAGAAGTTTGAGTGAGACAATATTTGAATCAATGATTGCAGTAGGCAAGTGTTACTTTATAGGTTGAAATATCTTTGCCTAAGCAATCTGTTATAAAATTCCAAATTACAAACATACAAAAAAAAAAAGGACATAGTGTCTGAATATAAGTAGGTATCAAGTTGTTGCAATTAATTTACCCAACTAAAAGGAAAGAAAATAGAAATGCTGAATAGAAGTAACAAGAGCCTCTCAACATTTTGCCTCTTTCTAGGCTAAACTGTGGTAAAAAGTATCTAGTCTGAAACAATTTTCATGGAAGTTATGTTTTTTATATGTAGGGGTTTTGGGGGAAAAAGTGTGAAACTTTTTTTCTGGGACATTCTCTTTCAAAATATTTGGCTATGTGAGATCAAAATATTTGAGCCCTATGGTATAAGGCTTTCAGAGCTCATGTTGCTCAGCTTATTTGAAAAGAAGACCAAGATGTAACTTGATCGCTGGCAACAGGAATTTCATAGTGGAAAAAAGCTCTGACAGTAGGGGCTTACGAACTTGTTGACAAAAACATCCAGAGATCCTACTGAAGCTAGACATCATTTCTTGAAATACAATACTGTTTGCTGTGAGGGTAACGGAGCATTTGTGGACTACACATCTCATCAGGTTCCCATCCTGGAAGTGTCTTGGTCTCTGCTGTCCTCTGCCTTTGACTGACTGAAATGTCACAGCCCCGGGGCTTGAGGGAAGGTATTTGATTGATTAAGGATGTGTGAAATTTAGCTTGCCCAAGAAGATGACATGATGGTGCTTTCTGTGCTCAAAGCCTATAAAAGACATCAAACTGTCTTGTTGAACAAGGTACGCTTTCTTGGTCTTTTTTTTCATAAAATTTTGAATTAATAGTTTGTTTTGGGGGGGTTTTTTGGTTTGTTTTGGTTTTTTACTTGGTTTAATTACTTTTCTGTTGTTAAGTTCCCTTTAGTTTCTTCATCTGTTTAACAAATCCCACAGGAGCGTTCACATCACATTTCAAAACTGACCTCTGTCCTCTTTTGAACCTGAAATTTTTACTGTCTTGTTTTCCACTTCCCTTTCTGCTGCAGCTTTCCAATGTTGTGCTTCCCCCATCAGACAGAAGGAAGTCTGATGTGTCACCAACTGCAGATTGAGTCAGATATAGATTAAATATAAATTTTAAAATAGGGGTTATTTCTGTAGGATTTGTGTTTGATTCTCCTCATGCAAATTCCCCATCCATCTTTCAACGGCCGAAATACATTGCTGGCATCCCAATAACCTTTTTTTAAAAAAAAAAAAAAAAAAAAAATTTAAAAAATTATATTGCAAACTTGGAGGCTGGGAGGCTAAGCATGACATCGATCGGGCTGATGTTGATACAGTTTCACCCTCTCAATCTAAGTCACAACTTCAGCTGCTCCTGCTGATTCCAGCCGTGTCTGCGCAGTCTGTGCTCATGGCTATAGCACCCAATCTGCCCTCTTGTCAAAGATACGAATGTGTAAGTAATAAGAGTTTTCCTGAGCCGAGGAGACCATCGTTTTTGCAGAACCGAGCGCTGCTTCCCCAGGCTAACCGGGTACTTGCGGACAAAGCCGTGCCTTGTTGGAAAGGCTGATAAAGCCAAAAGGCTTGGCAGGATGGCATCAGTTCTCTGGACACTTCTGAGAAGGGTTAGGGAAAAAAACAGTTTAAACAGTAAGCAAGTCTCCCGGCCAGGCTTCCTACCTCTCTGCCTGGTTTTCTGCGGAAAAGAGAGTACGAGTTTCCGTGGTCTTCCCGTCCCGCTGCGTGGAGGGGAGGGACGGTGCGGGGTGCTAGCCAAGTGACAAGGACTCTTTTTCCTTTATGCATTTCCAGAAGGAAAAGTCTTGAGGACATAAAAGGTTTGGTTCATGGTAGATAGATCGGTTTATCGTATGTATTTTGTAAATATTAGAGGGTTCAGAGAACGGGATAATAATCCTTAGCTATAAAATATTTATAATTTATCTATTTATAAAGCAGATAAACAAGTAATTTCATGAAACCAATTTAAAATGTCCTTTTATTTTTTGAAATCTCAAATTGGTTCAGCTCTCAGGATAATTCCCGCTGTAAATTTTATGTTGCATATTTAATACTATTTGGTTTCAAGTAATTATCTGGTTTAAATCTTACTATTGCAGTTTTCTTGTATGCCCCAAGGCAACTGTGTATAAAGCTATCAAAAAGATAGTATATTAAAAAAAAAAAGAACAAAATATGTAAAGTTTTGTCACATTTTTACAAACCCATGTATATTTATCATAATTTCTAATTATTCTTTTTGCTTTACTGCATATTATTAGTTTAATTGAACCATAAACTTTAGGCTAATAACACCAATTTGTCTTTCATTATACTTTGCTCTATTAACTTTTACAAATGGCTTCATCTCAGCCACTGATTGATGGGCGCACAGCAACTGTGCTAGATTTGTCGCTCACAAACAGCTATGTTGCATTTTCTGTTCTTGGAAAATGCCTTTTTTTTTTTCTCTCCCAGGATACGAGTTTTTATTCTTTATTCCTGAGGTTTAAATACAAGATACATTTTGTAACTTTCCTCTTCCACACATTAGCCCTTCTGGCAGAAACCACCAGCAGTAATAAGAGCTAGACTTGTCAATTATTTCAAGGGATCCTTTTCAAAATAAAATACTTGGTTCAGGGTCCCAGTAAAGCCCTATTCACTTCAGAATTTGGGGAATTAAATCTCCTAGTGATCTTCTTCATAGGCAGGCATTTCTCTGTCAAGTGGTGGGAATTCCATGAAAATGTAAAATCACATACATCCCTTGGAGAAAAAAAACACCTAACTGTAAAGTTACACAAAAATAACAAAGAAAATTGCAAAAAAGCAAATGTGGAAGGCTATTGCGGAGCCACTTAGCAAATTCACAGTTTGGTTAGGGCCACGACTCTTTTTAACAGCACAGTCCTCATATCCCCTTCTACTGTATTCACGAATCTAATTAATCTGCAGGGAGAAAAATGAGTATTGAAAGTGAGCTGGTTTCTCCCAGCTGGGTCCAGTCTGATCTGTGGTCACCTGGGCCAGCTTCACAGGCTCGGGCTGTGCTCTGCCTTGCCCTGTCCTGTCACCAAAAATCAATTCCGTGATTACTGTCCACGTCCTGTGAAGACTTCTGAGTATACAGTCCAGCTGTTACATCTTTGAAAAATACAGAGAGCAAAGAATACACTGTCCGTACTTTTCCTGTCTTTGCCATCGTTACTGAGGCTCCACTTCTCAAATATCTTGCGACATAGTTTTCTTCCTCCCATGTTGTTCTTCCACTTAGAAAAAGCCAAACATTTTCTCCTTTGTGCTATCTGTTCGGCTTCTTACGCACAGACCTCAAATCCAATTGTCTTTCCAAGACTCCTGCCAGGAAGAAATAAAAGTACCACCAAGGCGTTTTAGCCAGGCAGCCAGGATCTGCAGTGTCACCGAAAAGTGGAGAGAAAATGCAGCCGCTGCCACAGAGACCTTCTTGAGTCCCACAGAAAATTATGGGAGAGAACAAGCTATTTGAATAAGGGAAAATATGTGAGCCACAAGTCAGAGAGGTGTTTAAAATTGCCTGTGTGTCACCATATTTGTGATAAAATTACGGCAAGCTGAGGGAAAAAAAGTGGAGGATGGATGAAAAAAACGACAGCTTGAGAGGCAATCAAGCAGAATGAGAAGAGCATAGGAACAGAGAGAGGACCCCTGCGAGGAAACTGGGAAGGAAGTGGAAAGGGAATGGAAGTTAAACACCCTCCAAAAGGTGTGAGAAGATGCAGGGGAGAAGAAGCAGAGTGAGTTGCAACCCACGCAAGCTTATGGCACCCAAAGGTCCTCTACTGCAATAGCAATGTTGTGGTTCCTTGCTGTAGAAATACCTTTTTGTGCATTTTGGGCAATCGAGAGAGAAGTGTGCTTATTCCAAAGCCATAGCATCCCAGGAGGAGTGTCCCTAAACAGCAACTTTTGTGAGGGGAAAAAAGCCATTTTGGAGCAGCCATGAAGCCTACCAATGGGAAATATTCACCTTGGGAATTTGATAATCCAAACAGTAATATCCTCCAGAAAGCCAGTGTCTCACCAGATGGAGGACTGTGACGTGCTTTTCATTTCAGCTTTGAATTGTTGTGGGGTACTAGTGATGGTTAAAACTATGGAAAAATGGGGTTGAAGCAGTAACTCTACTGCAAGAAATAGCAGAAAAGAAGTACGGGACGTTCTGCATTTTCCCACGTCTCCATCGCAGTGTTTTATTGTATTCAGATGTCTTCTTTTTTGCACAGATCTTACTGGAACCAGTCTGGAGTTGAGAGTTTTGGTGAGTTTCCAGTGTGTTTCCAGTGTTTCAAGGGAATGTTATAACTGCTGGGCTACCAGAAAAGAAAACATCCTCTCTCTTGTTGGAGGTTGTTTTCTGTAACTTCAAGTGGCATTAGTTTCACTTTAGTGCAGAAGGTGAGGATGGTGAACAGGAGGAGAGCAAGTGAGAGCCGCATACTGCCTACAGTAATTTTTGCGGCACAGTAAAGCACGATAGTGACATTTTATTAGGTTAGTTTCTATGTCACTACACTCAGATATTCACAGATGACGACTCAGGCTTGTAAAACAGTTACATCATTAAATGAATTATGAGACTTGATAATAAATAATGGATCTGGGGACTCTGCATTTGCCATCTGCATTTTGAGAATACTCCTGGAATACGGTGAGGTTCCGTTTTCAAGAGTCTTCATGCAGCCAAGTTGGCTGCAACCTGCTTTTCTAAACAGGCGGGGATTCCCCAATAATCACATATCTTCATAGGTCATGGCTTCAGAGTAAATTTCAACTATATCACTGCTCCAGAGAAAGCCGTGAGAGCTGGCAAGGCTTCTAATCTCCCACAAAGCATTTATGTCTTGAATATTTTGTAGCCAATGTTCAGGTTTAGAAATCTGAGATGTAATATTGAGATTTTCATGGATGCTTAAGTTACCTTCTATGCTTCTCTTCTTTGGTGGCTTTTAATAAGGGCAACAGCTATAACTTTTATGAAGACAAAGAGGATTCCTTTGTCTACAAAAGTCACCACACCCTGTATGTCACATAAAGGGACATCTAGTGAGCATATAACATTCTGCGAGAAAACATATCCTTACTGTATCATTGAGCACCAGACCACACAGTTTGTAAAGCTAAACTTTTATGTAGGTAATCCTGTGATTATCTAATTTGTATGTAAAGCAATTATATCTTCACTACATGCACATTTGAAGTGGCAATAAACTTTTTACTAGGCAGCTACTAACTTCTGATGGTGTTTTCAGTACATATTTTTGAAAGGACAGCTGTGA
Source organism: Aviceda cuculoides (assembly GCA_035590195.1). Lineage (NCBI taxonomy): Eukaryota > Metazoa > Chordata > Aves > Accipitriformes > Accipitridae > Aviceda > Aviceda cuculoides. The sequence goes on along the minus strand of JAVJGG010000048.1, from coordinate 15,633,918 downwards.
ACATTTTTCAGTAAATGAGTTAGCTATTTTTTATTATTGCTAAATAATAGAGATATTATTACAGGGATCTGCAAATACTATTTACAGTAGAAAAATAGAAACATTTCTTCCTTCACTTGAAAGTGGTGTTTCTTTATGTTATGTCATAACATCTCTGTGGTTTATGCTGACACTTACAATGATGAATCGGTTCAGCTTTCTATATGTAAACTTTGATTCTGTTCCCAATCTTATTTTAACTGATCAAAATAAAAATACAAAAAAGGGTAAAATGCTCACTTTGTCTGATCTGGAATAAGTAAAATCATTGTAAATTATTTGTTTCCATTATTTTTTATTTTCTCTTATTCTTTGCCTCAATTTCTGTGTCATTCTTCCTAGTGGCAGGGACAGAAAGTGGAAAGTGTCATTTTGTTGGTACAGAAAACACAGTTTTCTTATTGAGTTGCTCACTGTGGCCATCCATGTCCTTATTAGTAAGTAATGTTGTAAAATTCTTACAAAAGCTTTTTCTTAGTTTTTAAAATAGCAATATGGGTAATAATTATTAATAAACTAGATTTTGATCCATAGTGCATTAAAGGGAAAAGGAAGAAACTAAAAATCAGAAAAAATATTATAACAACTGAAATGTACATGTCCAGTTCTATTCCTTATTGAAATATATACTTGATTCCTATTCTTGTTACTGCTAGTGTATTTGTCCTGCCAATTATTTGAAGTGCTAACAAAGTTTATTGCTGAATTTTTCAAAAAGGATGTGTAACTATTGACTTTTAAGCTGGCACAAAGTTTTTCACATGTGTAATTAGGAGAGAAGTAGACTACTTTTTACCACAGAAAGAACGTTTTTCTCTGCATGTTTTAATTATTTTCTTGACATATGCTTTTTGGCTCAAAAAACTCTGCAGCTTATGAAGTTGTTTGTTATTTTGCTGTGATTTTATACACAATGGAAGGGTGAGGAAAAGGTCAGCAATAACTCTGCTGTTGCATTTTCACTGGGAAAAACATAATATTGATCGATAAGAAAATGGAAAAAGCACAACTATTAGCGTCTTACTTGATCTTCTCCGACCTTTACCCTGCCATGTTGATTTTATTCTTAAATGTTATGTCTGTTGTTCCAAAGGTTTGTCCTGTTTAGTCTTTTATTTAATTAATACATGATCTTCTTTACTCTTTCTAATGTTAAAACATGAAATTCGTTTTTATTCCTTGTTGAACCGTTGTCCTCTTTACACTCAGCAATGCACACTGGATAATAACACTATGTAGGAATTGGCCTGCTTAAAACGAGTCTAAAATCACAATCGATGGGTACTTACGTTCATCACATTGTTTTTCAGGTCCATAGGAAAATTAGCTTTAAGGATGTGTAAGCTCATTAAAAAGAAAACTTGAACCTCACGCTCTTAATCTTTCTGGGTGTAGACTGAAGAGCAAAAAATATGGTATTGAACCTCAGGACTTTACTGAACGTCTATGTACCTGCTAGGTAGTGACGATAAAACGTGCTGAGGGAAGCCCTCCTCACCTTGAGGGCAGGCTGCCTACAGGACTACATCTGGCACGTATGCTCGCGCGGGGCAGGGTGCTGTGGCAAAGCCACCGGAGTGCCTTGCTTTGCCTTTTTTGGCACAAAATTTTCTCACGCGCTGCCAAAGGCGACGAACCGTATGTTTTGGCGCTGAACAGGAATAAGGACCTGTTTTTATTTACGGAGGTGGAAGAGAATAATTAAACGAAATATGCAAGGATAAACGCAGGCAGAAAGGGCGAGAAGTTGAATTTGCAGATGTTGGGTTTTTTGGGGCTGCACCCCTTGCCGAGGAGCAAGCGGTGGCAGCACGGCTCCCAAAGTCGCCGGGAGCGGGATGGACAGGGACTGGGGTGTTCTTGTCCCAACACCCTGCCCTGGCCAGCACCTTCTCATCCCCACGCTCCTTCAGCCCATGAAGCACCCGTCATTGGCAATGGTTTAAAAAAAAAATAAGAAAGAAAAGGAAAACGTGGACGGTGAACCTCGTGGGATTTTTGTTTTTCTTCCCCCTCTCCTGCTTGCATTTCTTCTTCTGAAAAGGGACAGAAAACCAGCCCCAAACTGGTCTGAGACCGAGGTCACTCATTTGTACCTTCAGAGAAATATACGGGGAATTCAGTATGTCAATAAGTTAGCTTATAGCTACTTTGTAAGTTGGTAACTGGGTTTATAACTTCTTACTTCATGTGCTCTTTAACAGAAAAAAAGTGGTCACAAAGTCATTTGCACTCCTAGAACTAAACAGGCTTCAGAAACAAGTTAGACAACTATAACAAGGCCTTTTTTTACAAAGAAGGAGAGTCCTAATCACTTGAATCCAACAGTATTAAAATAACTGTGAGGGTTGTTCCTGGTAACACTTTAAAATTTCAGAGTGACAGGGAAGTTCTAAAGGATGGTGAGTAAATTTGTATTTTAAAGCAGTCATTAGAATAAACCTGTAAAGATGACACTGGGTCTACCACAATAGTGGGATAACTGATATGAAAAATAAAGGATGAGAATATAATTTATTTCAGTTGACATTTTTTATATTTTTTTTACATAAAATAGTTCTTGCTGGCCTCATTTCCTTTCTTAAGAGATGATGGGCTGATTAAAGGTACATTTATTAGCCTGATCAGGCTGAATGTCTGTACAATTTTCCACATATTACCATGCAAATTTCTCACTATCATAAGACGATATGATATGTGATATACGAATGATAAATACCCAACAGAGTAATTACTAGAGAATGGTAATCAGGTATGTTTCCACCGAGGTCTCGCAGAGACCACTTCTTGCTCCAGTGCAGCCGTAAATCATTGACAAAAGCACATAAGAAAATATAAAATAATTGTTGATAAGGTTTGCAGGTGCCACAAAAACAGATGGAATGGTAAAAAAATCATGACGACAGGTCGTTTGTACAGGATCCTCTGCATCGTTTAGTAAACCGGGAAGAAATAACACGCATTTTAATATAACCAAATGCAAGGCCAAACACCTAGGGATAAAAAGTACAAGATTTAACATTAGGGAGACAATACTTTAAGAAGCACTGAGCCTGAAAAGGCAGCAATACTTTTTCAGTGGAAGTATTTTCTCGTCTGGTGCTACAGCAGAATTAGTGTAAGTCTGGGGGTTTACAAACAAGAATCATCAAACGGGGGGAGAGAACTGCATTATCTCTGTCCACAAAGTTGCTGACACCATTGCCAAAATGCAGTCTGATATCTATTCTTTAAAAAAGATAGTAAAAGCCTGAAGAGAGTCCAGAGAAGAACTATAGGAATGATTTACAGACAGGAAATTCCACCTTACGACCAAACCTGCAAGAAGCTTAAAGTTTTTAGTGTATCTTAAAGAATCGTACTCCAGGAGATGTATGTGCCCTGTATATAGTTCTCTAACTACCAAAAGTGTTTCTTTTTAATAGGGCACTTGAATTCAGAAGACAAAAGCACCCGCTCCAGCAATCAGAATATACTGTGATAACACTATGGTTAGAAAAGTGGTTTTTTTATTTGAACTTTTACATCAAAACTGAATGGTTGTTTTTTTTTTTCTTTCCTAAAGGATATTTTGCAGTCAGTCACAAGTTCTTAAACTCAATACTAAATGAAATTAAATGGCTAAATCATACAGAAAACCAGATGATATTCTGGTCTTAAAAATCTATTAACCTCTATGAATCTTGCATACACCAACACTCCTTTAAAAGTCTTTGGCATAATGCCAGAATAGAAGGCTGTGCTTATCCTTATTATTAGTTCACATTATTTTTTTCTCAAAGGTGAACAGTTGTTAAGCAAATATTACAGGCTTTTTTGCAACATCGAACTCCTCTGTCATCGTCTCATTATTTCCCCAGCGCTCTCATTTTAAGTGCTTGAAAAGTTGCTTTCAATTGCAAATTAGCCAGGGCAAAAAGGAGAGGGGTGGTGAAATCTCTTCATATGGAACATGCATCTGATTTTAGCAACCTGTGATCTTGGATGTTTGTTGTAAATAAGGATTGTATAGTAAAGAAAAGGTTGATGGATATATTTGATCTGATGCAAGACGTTCCTTATGAAGCCTGATTTATTCTTCTCCGGGGTTTTGCATATTTCTTCCACCGTGTGAGGTTAGGAGGAAGAGCCACAGATAAGAAAGTATCTGGAAGACTCAACAAGTTATCTGCCTTGACCTTTGGAGAGCCTTAAAGGGAAGTGTTGTCACTCCGAGGAGATGTAGAGGTCATACTAGGCACAGAGCCAGCCTACAACTTTTTTTAGAGTGTGTCAGAGCCAGGGCAAAGTGAAGACAGACTAGACTTAATCCTTTAACCTAACCTGTCAAAACTGCATCAAGTCAGCACTGCCAAATCTGCAGCCACCTCATAACTCAAAAAGGTATGCATGAGCGCATTTATGAATTTGCTTTTGAAAAGCAGTTTTATGGTTTGGTATTCACAGCATTAGGAAACCTGGCCACATTGCTGGGTATGCAAACATAAAGCTAAATGCTGCCTGCTGCCTGCGCAATTCATCCCACTGAGTAGTAAGAAGATATGAAATAAGATTATTGCAAAAGGTGGTTGTTTTCAAGGGATACTTACTTCCAAATGTAAAAAATACAGACTTCAAAGAGATTAGGTTTGTGTCATTTTAACAAAAACAGTAGAAATAACCTGTTTGTCAAATCCACGGTAATGGATAAAGCACACAGCACATTAACCTGATATTTTATATTCATTGACTGTGCAGAAAATCCTGTTACTGTGTAGTGATGATAGTTTGTTTAAAAGAAACATTTTTTTTATGTATTTGGGGCATTTACATATATGCATGTGTGCATGTTGGCTTGTGGGTATGTAAGTACGTTCGTGTGCATTTTGTTTGAACCTGCAAACAGTTATAAAAGGCAGCATTCATCTGAAAAATAACACAAATGCATGCAAAACACGGGGCCATATCCTAACCACGGCAAACTAGCTTGGCTGACAACGGCACCGCAGCCACGCTCAGACATGACAGTTGTCACAGCTCTCTCTCTGGCTGTGAACTTTAAATCCTGAATATACCGTGAAGCCACTGAAAAACACTAGGAAGCTCATTTTGTGCCATTAATCCTTGAGCTTTTCTTTCAAGATGGGAGAAGACGCAGCAACAATTCCACCCGTCCTCAAGGAGGATATTCTGAAAACTATAGCCTGGATACACAAAGGGACTGGGACTATAACCTTCTCTGGAAAGAAAGGATCGTCACCCGCAAAAAAAACCCCACACCCGGGCGTCAGAAATAGATCGCCTCCCCTCTTTTGGCTGCGAGAGTTCGCCCGGTCGCTGTCGGCAGAAGCATCCCGCGAGCCGCGGCGTGGGCTCCTTGTCTGGCACCGGGACAGGCCAGGGCTCAAGCTTTTACTGGAGCGCTCGTCGAAGTGCTTTTACTGTCGGTGCCCTGGAGCGCAGCATCCAGCTTGGCCCACCGGGGCAGCTGGAGCCCCCAAGAGGACCTCAGGGGATCCATCTCTTCCCAGCCAAATGCAGCGGCTCCCACAGGGAAGGCAGGGCAGCTCCTCCTGCCCCAGAGCTGGTGGTTCAGCCAGGATGGGGCTTCGTGGGGGTTAAGGAGTCTTGAAGAGAGTGGGGGGGGCTCTGGGGGTGGGGGTGTGTGTCGGGGGGGCCTGGTGCCGTAGAGGGATCTGTGTCTGTGAGGGACAAGGACAGAGAAGGAGGGTGATCTCTGCCTTAATGATCAATTAACTGGGAAATTGTCAAAAGAAAACGCAAAAATGTCAAAATTTTGTTAACCGTTCTTGCTTGTGAGCTTGGAAGAACCATTAATGACACTTTGAGATTTTTACGCTGGAAACATCAAAACTAAAATGCGGTCTTCTTTTCTGTTGGAAAATGAGTGTGCTCTCATCTTAATGAGTCATCTGAGGAATTCCAAGGCAGGACAAAGAAGTCCTTATATTTACTTTCCACTTGGAACACGACAAAATTGGAAACCTGTGAAAAGTAGACCAAAACATGAAAAGAAAAAGGGCAAGAAAATATAATGAACTATTGAAAAGAATAGGGGAGGCTGAATTATGAGTGAAGTCAAGTAAAAATTGTCTTAAACACACATGCCAGGGATTTTAATTCATATCTATCACTGGTCTTCTGTGAAAACTCCATCGACTAATCAAGAATTCCACTTTCAGAGGGAGCAGGAGGTTGGCAGATGTTCCCCACAGTCTTGGTGCTTTTCTGAGGAACGGTTGTGACAGTCTGTTTATATGATAGTCCGATGATCATGTTAGGCACAAGTATTAACTTTAGCAAGTGGATCCAAATTGAGCAGTCTAGCTGATCGCTAACAAGAGCAAAATGAGACCCTTTTGCCTTCAAATCAGAATAGGACTGAAAAATACACAGAATCATCACTATTTCGAAGGAACAGAAAGTATGTTGTTTCATGCCTAAATTACTGAAGATATTTACTATGATATACATAGAGCATACAGTTACAAAGACATGAGCTGTAATGCAGCCTTAAAATTGAAACCTAGATTATCTGTTACTACTACTTTTGGATAGAAATGAGTCGTTTCAGGATATGTGAAGAAAAACAGATTTCCAGCTTCAAATACATATACAAGGACATATTTTGACTTACATTTTCAGATTTTAATGCCGGAAGGCCAGTCCAGGTTTCTGGGATGACTGGCTTCACAACCCAGGCCATAACTCCTGCCTCAAGCCTCTAATGGCTTACAAATGGCCACAGGCCTGAATCTTCACTCAGAGCTAAAGATTTCTGTCTTTCAAAGGAGATCTTACCTGTTTTTCTCATTCACCACAGTCTTTATTCAGACTTCTTTCTTGTGCTTTTTGTAGAGAATGACTCCTCTCTAGTGAGAATATGTGTTATGAAATGCTTATTTTGTTCCCCAAGTATTAAAGAACCACATTACATGCTTCACAAGTAATTCTGTAAGAATACACTGTAAAAAGGCATAAATTTCTTCAGAATAGGCATTATAACTTTGGACAGTTTAG
>JAVJGG010000048.1:15609177-15626849 GCA_035590195.1 Aviceda cuculoides | reverse complement strand
AACATGTATAGCCATACGTAAATTAGTCTATAGCTAATACTACTGATGCAACACAATAAATTGAAGGTGGCTGTGGATTAGAAAGGCTGCAATAGTACTTCAGCTGCATCTCGGTATGAAAGTTAATGGCTTTGCTACCTAAGAAAGAAGAGTGGGAGAGATAGCCTTGCCATACTCCTGTTAAGTATTTGTATATCATCCAGTAGCTTGAAAATGGTAAGGGAAAAAGAAAAGAGTTTTTACATGTCACACAACAATTGTGTAGTGAAATTAGAGCTCCAAGTAGACTTCAGCCATGCAAACTAAATATTTCAGGGAATGAAAATCAGAGGGTGCAAGTTTGCCATTCCTAACTAGTAGCCTTTTGACAGTTTGGTTGTTTTGTCTTGCCCAGATACCCAAATGACAATCGTCGCTGGAGACTAAGCATTACCGTTTATACTATCTAAAGGGCATAGAAGTATTTACTCTTATGACTCAAAGACTTGAATATGGCACATGTTGTTCTACTGAGCTAAATTACATGGGAAAAGAGGTCAAGAAGAACTAGGAGATCCTTATCAAAAATCTTCTTGAATGTAAATGTGTAGTTGCTTCAGGTATTTAAAGGAAACAGAGTTAAAACTTTTTAACAACTACTCCTGACACTGAAACAGAAGAAGCAAAAGAACCAGATCTGGTGGCAGGAGGAGCAGGTATCTCCCAGCGCCATGGGGTGGCCGGTGCTGGCTGAGCTGGCAAAGGAGGAGGTATCACCAGTGCTGGTGGGAGTGGGGAGTGGGAAAGCTCCTGTACGGGTAGAATTCCCTAAGCTCTGTCCTCTGCGTCTTGGGAAGGGAGTGTTTTTTTCAAGGGTCTCGGCAGTACAATGCAAGCCTTTGTTTTGAGCTCATCCCCGAGGGTGCGGTGGGCTCTTCGTACTCGGAAGTTGGTGGGTTTACTTGATGTTATTCCAAGGAGCCGAACTTTTTATTCTGATCAGACTCAGAAACACCCTCTTTCACCTCTGACAGGAGCCTGATTGCTCTAGTGCTTTAGATCTGAGTTACTTCAAGATACCGAATGAGGCTGATCAGATGCTGAAGGGCTGCCAAGATTACAGGCCTGTCGGCCCTATCACTTTTGTTATTAATTATGATAAAGCTGTACAAGCTGCAACCTGGTCCATTCAGCGCAGACTCTGGGACAGCTTTCCTCCCTTATAGTCCACTCTTTTCACTGCTCCAGCTATTCTTAGCGAGGGGAGCAGTCCCTTGTGGGATGATTGTCATCTGGTATATATACATTGCAGCAGCTGACTCAGATAACTAGGAAACTATAACCAGCTCTCTGACTGCCCTGGGAACTTGGCAGCATCAGGGAGTCTGGCCCAGTACCAGAAACAAGCACACAACCATGAACTGCATCTTGTAGGAGCAGGACACGGGTTTCTGATGCTTCTTCACGTTTCAGACTTACACCGTAAAGACTTTTGCAAAGCAGTGAAACGTAGACAGATATCCAAATTGCAAAAACAAGACCTGGATTTAAAGACAAACAAAAAGATGTCCTAAGGAGCTTGATGATGTTTGTATGACTCCCACCTTGTATTGTCACTGTGGAGGTCTCTGCCTCTATTTAAATTACAAAACCAGTATACCTTTTGCTCTTATCAGTGATGGCTTCCTGTTTCATGCTGACACCCCTACACATTCCCTTACTGGTCATCTTCTGTCAGCATGTCTGTTCCTTGCAAAGCAAACAAGGCAGAATTATTAAGTGATTGTTAACCCTGGGTCCACAAGGTTACCCCCTCCACCAAAACCCTTTTCTGAAAGTCTCTGTTATTAAATTCACTCTGATCTGATTTCTGAAAATGAGTCTTCCACAAGAAAACCTGCAGGAAAGGAGGAGTGGAGAGATGGGTTACAAGCAATTGCGTGACAGGATCCAGCAAAGCTGGTGGGGCCTCGGAGCTGGGAGGACTTCCTTCTTCTGGCAGCAGCGAACAATTCTATCAGCTTGAAATGTGCGTATAACTTCACCCCAAGGCTGCAGTTTCACAAGCAGTCAAACCCATAATGTCTTACTGCAGACAAAAGGAGGAAATCTTGTATGCTCCATCCTTGCTTCCTATCCTCCTTCCCCTGCTCCTTCCTCCCTGTCACCACTCCCAGCTGCAGACCTCTGCCTGCTCTTCCACTTCTTGGTTCCTTTGCTGATTGACATCAGCTCACTAAAATAGCAAAAAAACTACTCATCTTCATCTTTTTTTCCTTTTTTTTTTTTTTTTTTTCCCCCATGATTTACTTTTCTGCTGTTTTGGTGGGCTAAATTGGCTTTTTTGAATAAAATCCTTGACTACATTTGAACTTAAGCTCTTCCTGCCATCAGCCATTCAGAATAACAGGACTGCTGCTTAAAGAAAAGGGTGGAAGTGACTAGTGGAGGTGCTAGGAGAACCTGAAGAGCTGATGGAGCTGTTTTCCTCAGTGGCCAAGGAGCTGCAATTTCAGGCTTCTCCGACAGCAGATATTTCTGCCAGCTTTGCAAGTCTCGGTGTTTTACCACGATCCGTCATCGGAGTCTTCCTGTCACCGTTTCCACTCTGGGGTTCCTACAACATTCTGGTTTGCAAAGTAAAAATCCCTGGTAGCGATCCTTGCTCAGCCCTGGCGCAGCCTTTTGCCAGCTCTCTGCTTATGTTCATTACTATCCAGAATTCAGCTAACTTCTGTTCCTTTTGAACTGATCTCACAAAGAGAGCCCACATTTCACGAAGGAAGTACAAGGCAGTAGACACACCAGGACTCTTTGACCTAAGAGCCAAGTCTAGATGCCAGACATCAGCGAAGTCATCTCCTCACGTTCAGAGATCCCGCGACAAGCTCCAGCCAATCTCCCAAAGCCTCGGTGCGCGGCTCCGTGTAGACCGAATGCAGCCTGCGGACAGTAAGAAGCAGTGGGTGGCTGTTCACACACTCTGGAGGAGTAGGAGGCATGAAGTTATCACAGGAGAACATGGCCAGTCAGGAGCTGGTAGCAGGTTTTCCCACTTATCACCGCTTGCCATCATCCGTCCTCATGTTAGATTCAGAGTACCCCTTTTCCTCAGGTGGCAAGCAGGGTAAATACATATAAAATATATTTTTTCTTCCTCAGGTGGCAAGCAGGGTAAATACATACAAAATATATTTTTTCTTCCTTATTGCAGGGTCATTTAAGGAAATGGACATGTCGGAGAAGCCACTTGGAACTTTTGGGAGCTGTTTACAGCTACTACTGTTAGGACTGAATGGAATTTGAGTGGAAAAAAAAGTAAGTTGGCAGTGAGGTTGAGGCAGGGAAGTTTATTTAGGTATAAAAGGATGCAGAACAGTAATGGTGAGAGACTGAGAGAGGAAGAAAGAATAACAGCAGCGCTAGTGGGAACAGTGCCAGTGCAGAGCTGGGGGGAGTGTGAAGAGGCATGAGGAAGGGGGGAGAAGAAGAAAGAGAAGATTACGATGCATGGAAGCAAACCAGTCCACCCTTCCTAATTCTGTGGCGTGTTCCACTTTGAAGCCTTTTGTGCTGTATCAAAGCAAAGACTGTATCGCGCAGCCTCGGCAGCCACCCCAGTTGCAAGCTCATAGGAAAGGGAAGAAGGAGCAGCACGCCGGTTAGGTTTGCATGGTGCTGATAGCGAGCCTGGCAGGATGGAGAGGTATGCTAGCAATGTCTCCCTTATTTCAACGGGTGTGGAGGATATTTAGCTCCCAGCTTTACTTGTGAAGACTAATGCTGTTCCCTCTTCACTATTGCTTTGTGGAAAGTCCAGATCAAGACACAAACCAGCTCCACAGGGAGTGCTGCTCAGGGAGAGACAGAGAAGAGGCCGTCATGTGTCCAGCTTATTTCATACTCAGACATTTTGTCTGAAACAGTGCTAAGAGCCCGGTGCTGGGGTTAGGAGAAGTTTGACAGCGGTGCTGGAACTGCTGAGAGGAAGCCCCAGCCAGGTTGAGTTGCCCATGGGTGCTACGTCCTGGTCCCCAGGTTGCGGTACCACATTAGCCACTCTTGCCTGAATGCAGAATTACAAATCCCCAGTAATCACCATTTCTTCTGTGCACCCTGTCCCCACTTGAAGGAAACCTGAACAAGCAGGGAGGGAGTCAAGATCTGTTGCGGCAACCCCCTGCTGTGGGTAGTCAAGGGACTGGGGGTGGGAGAGCGAAGGCACAAGCCTGTTCCTCCGTTCAGACAAAGCTTTAGCGTCAACAAATGCTGGCAAGATCGCCTGTTCCTGTACACGTCAGGTCCTGGGACTTCCTTACAGGGTGTTATTAAAAGACTCAGATAAAGAAACCTGCATTCTGTCAGGTCTGAACCCACCACCAAGGTGTTGGAGTGAAGTAGCAGGCAGTGAATAGCTAGTGAAGAGGAAAGCCCTGAAGAGTACTTGCCTAAATTCACAGCAAGACCCTGAGTGGGATTCCTCTAACCCATCATGGATATTGGAGGTCAGAGGACTTGCCATAGGAAGCATCTCTTTCCACTGGTTATAGAGGGAGTTCAAGCTGATTAGGCGAAATACCTCATTTTTTCACTCACCTGCGGTTGGGTTTCCTGCTTTCCTCATTATGCAGGAACAAATTCTCTGTGAGGCACAACGAAAAAGCTGAAGTTTTAAAAATAAGAATCTAAGGTCAGGCAGTAAGCCACATACTTCTTTGGCTTAGGATGAGACACTTATCTTGCCATTTTAGTTACTGGAAAGCAGTTTGAGATCTTTGAAATGCTTAAAATCATGTGCTTCCATTGACTTCAATGTGTCCGAGAGAAACTAAACTATTTGTTAATCTGCTGTCTGTCTGTGAGTGTAATCAAACAGAATCCTCAGAAAAAGGAAAGTTTTGCAAATAATGACAGGAAAACCATAAGCTGTCCTAAATTTCCTCTGCCTGCTGCCTTTTTCTGCTTAAAGTGCTCTTTGCTTTCCCTGAAAATTTCAAAGCCTTAGAAATATTTTTTGGCTTTCCTCACGTTTATAGAGCTAAGGGTATCCAGAGAAGGGGCGGGGGAGTTGATTTACGTGGTCAGTCATACATAGCAGAAGATGCAGCTCTGCATTTGTAGACAAACCGTAGTCTGACATTTTGTTCACATAAATTATATGATGAATAATTATGAAAAATGATCTAATTTGGGCAAATTACAATCAGGTCATGTACATTATGGGAGAAAGAACTAAATTAATTATGTACAGTGTGTAACTGTCAAATACCAACAACATGTAATGGAAAGTCAACAATATATAAGGATCCAGCTAATTTCTATGAAGCCTGAATTTCTCTTGATGTTCATATTCCTTGGATTCCCAGACTGCTGTACTCCAGCTTCTCAGGCTGTACTTGTAAAAAGGTGGGCCAGGATTCAAAGAAGTCTTTTAATGAGGATTATTGTTCTGTAGATCTGGAATGGTCGTCTGACTACCGATGGCTGCACCATCATGGGGGGTTTTGTTGCAGGGCTCAGCAAAACTCCTAGTAAAACTGCAGGACATTACTGAGTGCCCAGTTTTGAAAATCAAACTTATTGTGACAAATAGACTAACTCTGAATCACTTAAACACGTGAGAATGTCTAAAGAGTAAATAATGTTTAACAATTTTGGTCACAGTGTTGCATTATCAATCCCTTAAATTATAATAGTGCAACTGCTGGTGTTACTGGTCCACTGTAAAATTGCTTTTCTGTGAAAATTATGTGAATTTTTAATGGTTTCTTGATTATTTGCATTATAATTAAACTATCTAAAACTTTTTTAGTGTAAATACTCTCTTTCCTGGAGGCATTGAAAACATCGCTACGTCTGAATTGTGCTAATTATTAAAACATGAGCAGTAAAGAATGAAAAATGACTAGAAATGGCAGCATAAGAGCCCATCTGCTTTTTTATTGTTTTATATCCTCAAAGAAATCTAAAAAAGGAAGCAAGTGCGTCAACTGTGAAAAGTGAGAGCCTCAACTTTCAGTTGAAGTAGCTGGTGTCTTTGCCTTAGGTGGGACTATTATGACTGAATACAAATTGTGTTCCAGTTATAACTTTTGAGAGTTGCTAATAGAAAAATAATTACTATTTTAAGATACCTGATCCTAAACTTGGAAGTAGGAATTTTTACTCTAACTCTGTTTTCAAAACCAATAATCTTATCACTCAATGTGCACATACTTCGCGTTTACTTTAATATGGAAAGCACACTTATACAAAATTGAGAAAACAGATTAGAAAGAATAAAACCCCGTTTCAGTATGGACAGGGTGTTCACAACAGACTCACTGGGGACCTTTCATCTTATAGTCAACAATCGTGTTATTCCATCTGCTTAGGTTTTTTTATATGATTACCTTAAAAGAATTCTTGCCATATGTCATTTGAATCCTTTGGGGACATTGAAAGAAAATGAGAAGACTACTTAAGCAAGCTTTGTAAATGTATGTGTCTGTCCATATGTATTAAAGTATACAGATAGTTTTTAACTTATGCCATGCTTAAATTTATTAAAAATAAATGAAATAATGTACTGAATTTTATCACAGCTAAAAAGCACAGCTTAACTAGTTGATATTAATTTAGTTTTTGCTGACGTGTTAGGGACCAAGCTCAAATATTTATATTAAAATAATGAAAAAAAAATTCAGAACCTTTAGTATGTCTGGCGGAAACACCTCTATTTCTACTTACAGAGGTATGTACATGCAAACATCTGAGACTATGCAAGTGTTTTTTTTCTTCATATAACCAGTATAAATAGTTGTGGTAATCAAGAAATTGATATTGCTTAACCTAGATAAGGTTATATAAAGTTCTGTGCATGATTTATCATGCAGTTTTCTTAGTGCACAACAATCTCACCCTGAATTACTAGCTCACCTCTTTCCTAGCCTGTAGTCTTAATATTGGCAAACTGCACTCAACAATATACATCATGGCTGGCATTGGTGTGTGCATACATTAGGCAAGTTCAGTTCCCAAGCTGTTTAAAGCAAATGACATGTGTGATGGGTCACAGTTTGAGAGAGAGCAGTTTCTGTGATCCTTACTTCTTCCTGTGCTCTTCGAAAGGGCAGGGCCAAGATCCGATGGGCAGGAACAACAGATGGGAGAAGTCAGCATTCAAGAGGAACAAAATATTGAACTTCTGGGGTTTTAAGCAAATTTCATATAGATACGGTTTGCGTAATTGCCAATTTCTTGAATCAGAAGCTTCAGGACCTTGCAGAGGAACACAGGAGGCAAGGGATGCCCTAGTCTAGTCTGAAGAAAGGTTTTTCCACAGTATTATTTATGCAAGTACTAAGGGCCAGATCTAGAAGGATAGAGGACCTGCTTAACCACGTCACAGTGGACCACTTAACCACGCATCCAGTGAAATGTGCTGCAGATACTGCTGTGAAGTGAAGGTAGCAAAATGGTCAAAAGCGATTAACTCCATTTCTCAGAGAATTGCCTAGCCTTTATTCCAAATCCCCAAAACATGTGGCAACCTCTCATTGCTAAAGCTGTTAGAAAATGTGTTACTGATTAAAAGCATTTATTGTCTCTGTGCAGAGTGCAGTCACTGAGCGTATTCAGTCTCTATTTCTTAAATCATGGCTCTAATGGGCTTGCCGTTTCCACAAAAAGATTTGGTGACATAGGGTGTGCTACACTAAAGCATCTTCCATTTTTATCCCCCATGTGAATCTGCATGTGGAGTGGATTCAGTCTCTTTGCTCCAGCTTTGAAGAAGGAGGTATCCTTTATTTGAAGCTGGATGCAATAATCGTGGCCACACATCCTTCTTTAGTTCAGGAAACCTCACTGGTGAGAGCTGTGCCAAAGCCTGCCTTTAAGACAGCATTATCTGGCTGAGTTCTGGTAACATATGCAAAGTCAGGGACTTACCCTTCTCCAGATCACAAACAATTAATATATTGCTTCCTTCTGGCAGAGCATTAATCAGGATAAGCCAAGATGAAGGCTGAGAACCTTGTCTCCTTACGTCTCAGTGTCTGAAGAATTTATAGTAGTTAAAAGCAATGGAATGAAAAGAAAACACTTCCTTACATCCTTTTCTTAACGTTGTCCTATTTGTAGAGCTATCTGTCTACCAGTCAGCTACCTCTGTGACAGCAGCAATCAAGGTCTTGTAACGATACTTCCCATCACAATCTCCTGGCCACCTAGAGTCCCAACTGCTTAAAAATAACAACCCCAGGGTCATACCAGCTGAAACGAGGTGTGCCCAAAAGGGGAATCTCTGCAGCTGCCTTTGTAAGAATCCTTCAACCGTACCTCTGCGGCTCTCCCATAGAGATAGGCTCACACGGCGGCCGCTCACAGGGAAACAACGAGCTGCTGTTATTTCTTGGTCTGCAGAATCCCCTCCTGTGCTCGGCTGGCTCTGTATCAAATCTGGGAACGTGCTCTTAGTGAACAGAGCATTGCATTTCACCACTCTCTAACAAAATAAAATGTCCCTGACCCGCTCTGTCACTATCTGCCCTACCATTGGGATTAGAGAGAGAAGGATGTCAGCAGTTGCTCACAGCTGATCAAGAACGGGCCCCAGTCCCTTCTCTAACGCTCCTGGGAGTGACACTGAGAAGACTTCAAGACACACCACGTTGTCCCCTCCCCATGGGTCCCTCTCACTCAGGGGTACCAAGGCTCTCCAGTCTTCAAGGTCCAAGCCTAAAGGTAGGTTGTGAAGAGCTTGGGCTATTTGTTTGTGAAGGGTTGGGATACTGACTTAGCTATAGCCATCTGGGAGATCAGCTCTGAAAGGCAGAGCACCAGGCTCAAATTCAGCCCAAACAATCCCGATGGGAGGCCGATCAGGGAGGACAGTAAGTAAATAGACTGATTTCCCCACGCATTGTAACTCAAGGTTTCCAGGCTGATATTATAATACAGTTTGCCTGGATTAAAACTTGGGTGCTTTCAGTGATATAGTTGGCCCACTGATGCTCTTCAGGATTAAGGAACTACAGTTTTGAATTAGTGGCAGATATAAATTAGTTCTATGGTACCTCTGTGCACATACCATGTCAAGCTTATTTGTTTGGTTGTTATTAATTGGAGAAGGATTGCATGGGAATTGTCTATCCATAGCTAATTAAAGCCTTTCCAAAAGCAGGAATTTGGTGTTTGCAGAAAGTAGAGGGCCGTGTTTCAAGAGACCGCAGCATTACTTGTTTATCATGTTTGCTTTCATTCTACTCGTACTATATGTTTGTAATCCCATTCTCCCAGCCTTTCTTGATGTATAACTCAGTTTCTGTCTTGCTTGTTTGCTTGCTTGCTTGCTTTTCACCTTTTCTTTTTTGTAACAGAGATTCGCAACGGGAAAAGGTGGGACATCGTTTATTAGGGGAAAATTCAGGCTTGGTTTGTGCTTCTTCTTCATGCATAATTTGGGATCAGGATTTGGTGTTCACCTCACCATTTCACCTCAGCATTTTCTTATGATAAGTTCCTTACCCTTCAGCCAACTTGCAAAATTGGCACTATCTCTTGGGGGGTTTTTTTAGTGCATTATGATTTGAGTTCTTCAGGTCCTTCATTTTAATTAAAAAGTCTTACTTTAGGATCTTAGCAAAGTTTTATTTTATGAAGTGTGTAGAATGGAGGTGTTGTGGCCATTTCCAGGAATATCTTTTTATTACACGGTTGCTCTAAATTGCAGAATTCAGCCCAGTACTGACAATGCCTCCCATCCACAGTGATAGGCATGAGCTTGCATCTGTGACTCTTGGTTCAAGTGAATGACATTTCTTCCTACCTGATTTTTCTTTCTCTTTCTTCACTTCTCCTAGAAAAGAAAAATTCAGGCAAAGGAAGAGCAGCAGCAAAGATTCATGGATAGCAAGACAATAGTTTTATCTGAAAACATTTTAGGGACTAGGTTGTGTGGCAGCAGATGGGAGAGGAGCGAATGTCCTTCTTTCTTTCACAGACCTGTCAACCAACAGAGGCTTTGCATTCCTCCAGATGGGAAGACGAAGAGAAAACTCTTGATGTTTCTCTCTCCTGCGTTACTGTCAGAGGAGAGGCTCTTAGTGGAAATGTTTGAAGGTAAACCTGGCAAGAAGTTTGGGAATCTGACTTTCGGCCTCCACCTTTGTTGATTCCATTTGCTTCAAGTTAATACAGAAGTAACGTAACTTGAACTGGCCTGCTTCGTAAAGCATTCCATTATGTGACTAAAATCCTTAATCTAAACCAGCTACGTAGCATGAGATTCCTTCACATACTTTGTGAGTGTTGCTAACCCCCAGGTTTACATCCAGGAACAGCAGAGGGTTTTCCCAAGTCAGCTTCATGCACCAGGATCCTTCCTGCTGTCTGTTGCAGTATCATAAATATGGAGAAGCTCTAACGAAGTTAGTTTGAGTTACAGATGACTAATTCTGGTGTAAAGGAAGGCAGAATTCAGTACCAGGTCGATGCATGGACTTAATAAAAAGCTCCAATTCCTTTCACAAAAACCTCCCAACCCCTGCTCCTTTTTCTCTAGTGAGTCTTCTGACATGGTGGGACTTTCCCACCTTACTTCCCCAGTAAAATCACCACGGATACCTCACTTTTTTAGTTATTGTTTATCTCTGCTGGTGTGGGCCAAACCTGTGGTAAACTAACTACAAAACTGTCCAGGCTGGTTCAGATTCAGTTTACTTTTACTTGTAAAAGTATGAGATTGCTCCTTTAAGTGAGCGGGTCGTCACTTGTTTCTCTGTGAAGGCTGTAACCAAAGAAGTAAGTTGTGTACACCAGACTTTGTGGCAAATAAGACCCCCCAAAAATAATGTTACCTGTACTTGATCACAGACGTGACATTAGACTAAAAGTTATCTGTCACCTTTACTTACAGCGACAGCTCCCAGCTTCTACCTTCTCTGCTTAATATGCCGTCAGCCGTTTGTGTCGCAAGGTCGGTGAGAAGACGATGGTATGTTCAGAAAGAGGGCAACCTAATGGCATGAAGCCTCAAAATCAAAGCATTCTGTTCACATGGCTACCAACAACTGATGTCATCAGGGCTGACTTACATGACATCACTTTCACATACAGCACTCTTCTTTGTGTGCTGTAACCTAACCAGGCCAGAAGGAAAAACATTATGCAGTGGTTTATGTACCTTCTGGATGAGCCTGGCTGGTCATTTTTCCCATTTGCAGGAAGGAAGGAAAAAGAACGCTGCACACAAAGGATTCCCAAACACTCCACTCTTTACTCATTTCATGTCCGCTTCTCCTACCCTGGAAGTGTTCCCCTTCAGCTCATTGCCTGGGCACTATCCTACCATTCCAATAATTTTCTCCCTGGCAAAAATACTAGTGAACCAGTTAGGTAGCTGGGCGCCTTCAGATTGAGGATGACAGAACTTACTCTGAATAAGTTGTCAGATTATTACAAGCCCAGTATCAGTACATACCATGACAGAGGACAAAGCTTTAGAACTCATCAGCCTTTGACATAACACATCTCCCGTCATAAGGACATAGCTAAAGTCTTGGTTATTCAGCTTTGTTTTATTTTCTAGCAAGTGTTTTAATCCTGTTTCACAATGGAATACATGGAGGAAAGTGTTTAATGAGATTGCAAGTACAATTTTTTTTTAATTGTTTGATTTTTGACATTCCATAAGAGTCATATAAATCAAAGAAATAGTGTTAGAGGCAGGTGTTTCCTTGGTTCCATTTCATCACCACCGTCATCCTTGGCAGTGTTTCAGAAAGGATTTCTGAGGTATTCTTTGAAAAATGGCCTGATTATGATCTCATGCAAACCACTGACAAAATACCCAACTGCAACTGAAATCCATCCATTTCAAAATTTAAACAATGACATGCTGATTTGGAGAAAGGAAATAGATGTAAAACTGAGAAGAAAAAGATTTTTATGCCCTCATTTTTGTCTAGCCAAATCACTGAGAAAAAGAATTTTTTTCATGTATTTGTGTCAGGAAAGAAAGAACATTAAGAGAACACTTTCCTTCAAGATATTTCCTTCATTTTCATGCTCTCCTTAAGCTGGGATGGACAAGAAATAGCTCTTGAGCATCCTAAGTAGGTCAATTGCAGTTCTCATGCTTGGACCACGTTCCCCACTTTGGAAAGCAGGATACCAGTGGGGCTTACATATATGCACTCTCTGTAGGTCGAGCGAAGGCTTCTTTCTTTCCTCCCTGAACCCAGTCCCATTTCTCAATGGGGTGGGGGGACACTGGGAAGCGAATATAGTCTTTGGCTTTTGAATTGCTCCCAAGTGTTTCCTGTTCCCTTGGTTCTTCGGGTTACCTTAAATACATCCTCAAGTTCTCAGCCAAATTGAGATTTTGCTATATAGTCATATGGTACGGGAGACTGATGGCTTGTGTATTAAACTGGCCCCAGACCTATGGAGTTGGTGTGTATATTAAAACTGCTTTTTGGGGGCCTACAAGTCTGGAATTACTTTCTGCAGTGATGCCATTTCATAAGGAGTGTGACAAGAACCCTTCCCACAAGTCCTAAGCACCTCACAGCCTCTTTGACAGTAAATGTGAGTTAAAGCATGTCAGATGTCACATTTTCAGGATCTGTGCTTTGGCCATTAGTTATTCCACTAGAAATAGCTTTCTTTTAAAGGGGAAACACAATTATTACTTTTTTTTTTTAATCAAGCAAATAAAAAGATATAATTTGACCGTTAACATCCTTCCATTCTTCACTTTTTTAGGTACAAAGTTACAGGCACAAACCTCAAGAGACACATGACTGGGACCCAAGCTCATCACTTTGTTGTCAGTACTAACTTCATCCAAGGGGGGACCTAAACACTTTGGCCAAAACACACTGGTATTTGAATGATCCTTTTCCTCCTCATTCATCTACAAACCACACTCATTGAAACAGTTTCTGATCCCTCACGAAATCAGCGAGTTATAATCTTTTCTTGCCTTTTCCAGGATGTCTGCATGAAACAGTACAATGTTTCATGTACATTAACTCTTTTCTTGGCATTTGACTGGATACACTTTCGTACTCTCAAGCCTTCATATTATTTGAAGGTCAGATTTAAAGGGGAAATGTGTATCAAAAAGACTGTAGTAAGTCAGAGTCTCCTTCTCACCCGTTATATCTTTAAAATACGTAATGTTCAAAGTCTTGCCAAGACAAAGTCTTCTTGGACACCTCTCTTCATGTAGCTGATGGGAAGGAGCTGCTACACTGAGTTCTGTGACTATGAGCCGATTACGCGACTTTAATAGTCAAATATGCACTCAAGATAAAAAGAAATGTGCTCCTAAACATTAAGAGAAAATGTGTGTATCGTTTCATCTGTCTTTTAATTAGGCACCTATAAATAAGCTGGCTGTTTCAAGGTCCTCTATAATCGGGTTACCTAAACACCAGTCCTTTCCTAAATTAGCATTTACCATGTTGTGAGATAGTTACAGATTGCTAATTGCTACTGTTTCTTCTATTATCATTATTATTATTATTATTATTATTCAGGGAGCAGGCAATATGCCCTATTGCAATTTTGCATGCATGCCTGGGAAAAAAAGTAGATGACATAAATCGCATGCATAATCTCAGGAGACAATCATTTTAAATCTTAATTGGCTGCCTTTTAAATATCATTTAAGGTCTCGTTTTCCGTGCTTCTCTCTCTCTAGTTAAGAAGGTGTTGTGTCAAAGTCTATTACCTTGCTGGACGTCTCGCCTCTAAGTTTTTTAAAAAAAATAGAACCATCAGCAGAGGTTTGAGAGGTCGATAAAGCTTTTAGATTTGGAGATGTTTTCAGGGAGCCCATTTCCTGCGGCTAAGAGTTGTTAATGGAGCTTAAGGAATTATCTTATGACTCGAGCTGGGAGAGCTGTATATTTCTTCGCTCCTGTTCCCTTGTCGAGGCTGAATATGCTGCTGTCAAACTCGCTTAATGAAAAGTAACGCGTCGCTGATTACAGTTTTATTTGGGCTCTATGTAAAAAGCACTGTTAATTTAGCATCCCCTCCTTTGTGTGTTTGAATTTGCCATGGCTGAATGATTTAGAGTCTCTCAGTTTCAAGCCGTTTCTCTATGATTTTTTCCCCTCCTCTCTTTCTTTCTCAGTCTGCCTTTTATATTTCTGCTTTGTACAGCCACAGGAGCTGCACGGCTTTCCCTTTCAGCCCCGTAGCCTCCTCCAAAGCAGCCGAACCTGAGCTTTGATCTGTGCTATTGAATCAAATGCCAAAATTAATTTCTCACACTCTTTTGTTCAGACTTTAAAAAAAAAAAAACAAACCACCAACAAACCCACCACACAACCCTTTGGAAAGACGGCTGCATTTGACGGCTGATCTAGAGATAAGGTTCGTGTACCAAAGCAAGAAACTATTTGCCCTCCCCCATAATTTCTGCAGTCTCACCTCAGGATGGGTAATGTTTGGATGGGTGTGGGGGCACACAGACACACACACATACCCACCGGGTCTAATACCCGGCCCGTGCTCCGCAGGGATCCGGGCTTGGTGTCCGACAGACATTAAACTTACTCAAACTCGGTTTATAACGCCAACGACGCGAAAATGAAGGGAGAAAGGTTGCATCCGCTTTTCTTTCGGTTTCTGATATTTCAGCCCGCCTGTGTTTTGCCCACAGAGTTACCACCTTCATTTTAAGTCCCTGGGGGGGGGGATATGCCTCCCAAATGACGAGCAGACTAAATCCCATTACTGACCAAGCCAACACTGACCGGTCGTGATTTATGCCGGCTGCGGGCGGGGGAACCTGTGAAACGCCTGCCCAGGACAGGCTGGGCCCTCACCAGCAGTCAGGGCACTTTTAAGGGTGAGAGAGATTTTTGGCTGCTCAGCAAGGGGAAAAAAAAAAAAAAAAAAAAAAATCCCCCTAAAAAACCCAACCTCCCGGCTTTAAAATGACCATCGAGGCAGGCAGCGGGGTCCGTCGCCCCCCCCCCCCTTGCCTCTGTCAGTGGTTTGAGGGCAGCCCAAACACTCGCCTTTCCTCCCTTCCCTCTTTCTCGCCTCCTGCATCCCCACCTGCTTAGTTTGGCTGAAAATAATTTGCTTTGTCTAAAGGGTTTCAGAGGCAAAGCTCGCCGGCCGCCCCGGCTGCATTAAAATTCCTGCCGGCCCAGCCTTTAGCTGAGATCGCGGCTCCCCGGAGACTCCACTTTCGCTATTACTGTCAAGTACCCTTGACTCTTTATTTTTGCCCTTTTATCTATTACAACTAATTCGAGTTCTTTTGCCCTTTTCAGTTTAAGACGTGGGCTTTCTGTAAAGCCTCCCCCTGCCACCGAGCTCTCCGGGTGCAGAGCCTTTAGAAATTGAGGGGTTTACTGTCAAAATGAAAATTTCACTTCAAATTATCTTGGCTGATGCACGTTTTCCAGGCCGGGGGCTCCTGTCTGAGCCTTTTGACAGCCAGATCAGCAGAGGGGTTCAGTGATCTCGATAATATCATCCAAGAGAGCGAAAGTCAATACAATGACAGGGAATATGACTGGATACAATCCAATTACGGCTGCTCGCAGAGAGGGGAAGGGCTTGATCTGATCTCCGCACCCGGATTCCTTTATTCCGTCCTTGCACTAACAGGTCTCGCTAGAAACTTTGCGGGCTGGAGTACGTTATATTTTGTGGCTGGGTGCTGTCTCGGTTGCGTTTATCCTTTGTAAATATATATATATCTATGTACACACGCGCTTTGTATTCTTATTTATTTATTGGGGGGGGGGGGAGCAGCAGGGGTGGGATGGATGAGGAAGGTGGGAGGCAAGAAAAGCTCTTCTGCTTGTCCGCTGTCAGCTCGGTCCTTTCGGGAGCTTTCGGTCAGGGGGTTTAGGCCGGTCTGGGTAAGCCGGGGTCTGGTTTTGCCTCGCAGTTTCTCTTCCAGCAGTTCTCCCTCTCTCTCTCCCCCGGTCCGGAGATCTGTAAAGTTTGTTCCCGTTGCCGGGAAGGAAAGGAAATCTTTTAAACGCCTGTTATCTAAGTGGTAAATTGGCTGCGAGCGCTCCTGGATCACACGTCGGGAGCGCTCTTTCTCCCTCTCTCTTTCTCCCTCTCTCTTTTTGTTGGCTGCACTCTATTGAATGTCAAAACGGTAAAGCATCCATCCTGAAGTGCTGAAATATTCATGGAGGATCAGCGATTTCTCCATCCTGGCCGAGGAGCCGGAAAGCTAAAACGTTTCTTTAAAAGATCCAATTTTCCGTGGGAATCAACTGCTCCGCGTACGGCGGAGGCGACGCCGCGACCGAACCCGGCCCTTTGGGGCCGACCCCCCCTCGCCTGCAGCTCTTGGGGGGGGTGGGGTGTCGATGCTCCCCCCCACCATGTCCCGGCCCGGGGGGGGCTGCTGGTAAAGCGCAGACAAGTATCCCTCTCCGCCGAGCCTCTTCCCCCCCCCTCCTCTCCCAGGACGGCCTGTTGACAGTCCTTGGAATTACCGGGACCGAGGGGGGGGGGGGGGAAGTGGAATTTTGAAAATTTGGAATTTTTTTCGCAATGCAAAACGCCACCACTTGTGTGTTACCTCTGAAACAGACAATTTATTGGAGTGAACATAGCTTTTAACATATTCTCTTTTTTTTTGTCAAGATAAATTTGTGCAGTAGGTGTAAACTCAGTAGAAGTGCTGTTTGTGAATTATATGCTAACAAGGAAATCAGGAGGAAAAACTCTCGAAAAGTCTTTATAACTAATGTCGGCATGCCTTAAATTAAATCTGACTTAAAATTTCCCGCTTGTAAACTTTCGGATGTAAACTTTTTAAGTAGGTCTACGCTATAGGACGTGCTTTTTGGACATGGAATTAAATAACTGTCACGACATTGATCCCTTAAAGTCGCAGCCAGGAGAAATTCTTCAGAACAGCAATGAGCAAAGTCTGTCCGTTGAACTGAGCGAAGTGAACTTTAAATCCTCGTTTCGGTTGTGTTTTTGTTTTGGTTTTTTTTTTTTTTTTTTTTTTTAAAAAAAAAGGAAAAAGTTTTAAACTCTCGCAAGTCTCTCTTTTCAGTGTAGCTGACTCTTCGCCGCGCGTCTAGAAAGTCCTTCGCCCCTCGGGCGGGCCCGTTAGGAACAAAACATTTTGCTGCCTGCTTTGGGAAACGCCAGAAACTCTTTGCTGGAGTCGTGGTGGGCCAGGTTGGAGAGTTGCCCCTTGAGCACGTTGGCCCCGTTGCCCACCGCCCGTCCCAAGGCGCCCGGTTCCAGGACGGCTCCTTTGCTGGCAGCCCAGGAAACTGTCGTGTTGCTCAGGGCTTGGTTCAAAGTACTGTGCCTGAACAGGGGGTCGTGAAACACCCCGTCCACCCAGTTCCTGAGGTTGGTGACTGGCGAATCCTGGTGCCGATCGATGACACCGACCGGGGCGGCGGCGGCTGCGGCGGGGGGGGCCGACCCCCCTCCCTGCCGTTTCAGCATGCAGGAGGGGTACTCGGCCTGGTTGAGGGAGGTGGCTGTGTGCGCCAGGGACCAAATCCTGGGTTTCGCTTCCAGTAGCTGCTGCCCGGGCTGGAAACACATTTTGGACTCGCAACCGCGCTGCCGGGCTCCCAGCACCTCGGGGCCGCACTCCCCCCCCGCCGCCCCCGCCGGCTTCAAGCAGCTCCGCGCCCTCTCCTCCTCCTCTGCCTGCTCCTCCTCCTCCTCTTCCTCGCCGG
>JAVJGG010000048.1:15587944-15597956 GCA_035590195.1 Aviceda cuculoides | reverse complement strand
CTTCTTTCCTCCCTTCCTTCCTCCCTTCCTTCCTTCCTCCCTTCCTTCCTCCCTTCCTTCCTCCTTCCTTCCCTCCCTCCTTCCTTCCTGCCCCCAGGCTCCTGCCTCCCAGCCCAGCTGCTCGCCTGCAGGCAGCCCCCGCGGGAAGTGGGGCCCAGGCTCCCGGGGACAGGGACACGACGGACGGACGGATGGACGGACACCCCTCTGCTTCTCCCCGAGGACCCCATCTAGCCGCCCGCCCGCCCGAGGCCGTGTTTCACCACGCGGTGGGGTGACACCGTCCTCCCCCCGGAGGTGACAAATGTGCTTTGGGGGACCGGGACCCCGTAGCACAACCCCCCCCCCCGGCCTGGGTGTCCGGGGAGCTGCCGCCCCTGCCTTTCCCGGTGGCAAAGCGGCCGTAGAGAGGTGCTGGGGGGCTGCTGGGTGCAGCTGCCGTCCTCCCCCCTTGAAATTTGCTACGATGTTCAAGGGCAGGAGGCATGGTTCAAAAAAAAAAAAAATCACTTTTTTGTGTGAACAGCCACCACCAGTAACAGTACATTAATGCGTATCTTTTGTAATGTAACAACCTCAGTTCCACGAGACCAACGTGTTCTTTTTTAATTACAATTTCAGTGACGGTTAAAGGAAGCGAGCAGACTCTCGAGTCCGTCTTTTCCAACTTGCTCGCGCCGACCCGCGCCCCTTGGAAATCGCCGCCCGTTGGCACCTTGACCTAGGCAGCAGAAAGCGCGGTGGCTTTCCGGCAAGGACTGGCCTAGCCGGCCAGGAGGACGGCCGAGCTGAGCGGAGCTGAAATCCCAGCGGACGTGCACGCAGGTTGACCGCAGGGACGCGAGGGACCCAAACCACTGCGGGAAGGAACGGCGGTCACCGATAAATCTGGGAAGGTGCTCGCAACCTTCGGGAGCGCTCCCAAAAGGTCAGGGGCCAGAGCCCCACGGCCTGAAGGGCATTTGTAGGCTCTGCTTGATGTTGTTCCTGATGTTGTTACGGATTGTCTTTCTCCCCCTCTTTTTTTTTTTTTAGAAGACCACTCATGCTAAGGTTTCAACCGTTTTTCATGTTTAAACTGGTAAAAGGTGCTCTTTTCACTGTAGGGATGGCGTTGGTCCTGCCTAGCCTGGCATTCTTTGGCATTCTTTCCCATTTCTGTAGCTAGATCAGTGCCCTCTCTGCTGTGAAAAGGCCATCGTTAAATGATACCAAGTGGTTAAAAAAACCTTAATTTTCCATGTCATTAGACAAACAGCACTGGTATAGCACCACATATTGCCATTCGGAAAGCGCGTATCATTTAATTGCCTGTGTCAATTCCTGCAGCACTGTGGCTATTTTTTGGAGACCTACTCTCTAAGACATCAGATGGGAGAAAGCACTAGCTTGATCTCTTAATTTTTTGGCCTTTATTTTCCTGTAGAGGTTACTAAATCACACCTAGTCAAGGAATAATATACTAACGCTTGTCTCATAACTCATGCGCACTACAGAGGTCCTAGAAACACATTAGCTTAATCACGGAACCTCTGAGATAATTTACGTAACTGGAATAATTTCACAGGAAAGCCAATATAATTCAGAATGTAGTAAATACATGGATAGAAACCAGATTTTCACTGAAACTACTTTTGTCCTCCTCTGGTTTGGGTGCCAAGTTTTATGCTAGCCTCAGAGCAGCAAGGTTTATCTTAATGTGCAGGGATCCATACAGGCACATTTCTTTTCCTTTTCTCACATTAAATTCATTATGTGATGTTCAAAAGACTGATACACATTAGAAAACCTTTAGGCATTTCAGTGTAAAAGGGACGCTTTATTAAAAGGATAGGTTATTACTTTGAACAATGACTTCGGTGTGTACATTTAAATGTGAAATGTTTATCTGGTACTGACCTGCATCGGTCAGAATCTGTACAACTATACTTTTATTCATAGACGCGTGCCTACGCTAATAAAACACATTTCTTTTCAGATTCCGCGTGGTCATTTGGGGGTCTTCTGCAGTCCACAAAGGTATAGGCTCCTAATCATTTTTTCAATAATTTCCTAAGGAAGCGTTACCGTAATTCCGCTCGTGAGCCCGTGCTTTTGAGAAGACACTTACCCCGTGGTAGAAAAAAATGCCGACGCGGCTAGAGAAACAGCTAAGGCTGTCTTCGTGTACTCAACACAGGGATGGGTGGAGGGATTTTTTTTTTTTTTTCCACAGGAAAAGAGCGTGATTTTAAATGCTTTAAAGTTTAGCCATTCCAACCCTCCTGGAAGACCCCCAAAAGGCAGAAGCTACCGAGCGAGTCAGGAGTTCCCCCTCCCGCGCCGCAGCTCTGCCTGAGCGGGGAGGGCAGCCGGAGCCCGCACACCTTGCCCAGGTGAGCGATGCTACCGAGGCGGGGGGGGGGGGCAGGAAAAATCCCCTTCCTCCCATGGCACACGAGTAAAAAGAAGCAGCCCACGGGTCGAACCCCACCGACCGTTCCCCCCCAGCGAGTAGTGCCGCGAAACGCTACTCGGGAGCGATCCCTCCTCGCGCGGAAGGGATCGCAGCGGAGAACCGCCTGCGCCGCAGAAAACAACGATGCGTTTGTTGTTTTCACTTAGGGTTATCTTTAAATGCGGGGTGAACCGTCGTTTTTTTTTTTTTTTTTTTTTTTCCTGCTAATTATTTTCATTAGCTGTTTTAACTCTTCCTGAGAGGTCTTAATAATTGCTTCAGAGCAGAATGTGTAAAACTGAAAATTATTTATGGCACTGATTAGAACTACAGAATACTAATATGGGTAGTCAGGAATAATTTACCATAGCAGGAAAAGCATTATTTAATTGTTTAATATAGAAGTTTAATTGTGCTTGCATATAATTATCATGTAAATATCACTGTGATCACTTTAAGAGGTTATTTCTAAGTGTGCCAAAATTCTGAAGCAATCTGAAAAGAATTAATTTTTTTCTTGCCTCCCTTCACAAGTCTCTCAAGTGCACTATATGTTTTAACTTAAACCAAAATATAGCCAAAGGCAGACAGGAGTTCCAACAGTGACCAGTGTAATACTCACTGCTTTTAATTACTGTAACAATAAATCACACAGGAATGTCCTCCAGGAACTAAATGATTTTCTAAAAACATTTGAGAATATTTTTGAAATTCAATTAATTGAAGGCACCAGATAAAAGGTACACATTCTTAATGGCTATAAAATAACCCTAAGGGATGTAACTGAGCTCCAAGCTTAACTTCAAAGTGTGACAGAAATACTTACTGTATTACTTTAAAAGTATTCAGATCAATGAATCAGTTAAAATTACTTATACGTTTACCAACCTTTTCATTTTCTTTCTGAATATGATAGAAAGAATTGCTCTCATTTCCCAGGATACAAAAAGCAGTCAAGACCTGTAAAAGAAATTGTAATTAAAGCCAGCCTTCAGTCAAAATTGGTATTATGAATTTTTGGTTGACACAAGATAAAGGGGCCAGCGAAACATAAAAGTGGCTTGATAAAACGTACATTTAGACATTTTATACTGAAATTTAACTGGTTTGTGGAGATGTTTCAGGTTCTGGGATTAAATCCGTCCTTGTTAAAGCCAGTAAGCATTTTTCTGTTGAATTCAATCGAACTTGAATGTCACCCTGCAATCGGTGTTGTGTACAACCGTGTATGGGACCAGCTAGCTGATTGTGGGCCACATCGGTTTCCTTTTTTATTTTTTTTCTTTTTTTCCTCCTCTCTTCGCACTAATCGCGCTAACTCGAACACCCACGTGGCTTCGCAAGGTGCTGAACATCTCAAAGAGTCACGGCATGCCTTCAGCTTTCGTGGGCAGTAGTCTGAGGCAGTACGCCAGCTAATGCTCAGTAGGATCCGACTCTGTGAATAAATACCTCGGCATCTGGCCTGTAGTTCACGAGCAACAGAGGCTTTTTTAAAATACAAGCGTTTAAGCCGCCACAATTTTCTGATTTGCAAGGCGATTTTATAACGCGGCATGACTCAACGGCAGGAAAGCGTTAAGAAATACGTAGAAGCGGAACGGTAGCTACCAGTCAAATTTTTTTTTTTTTAATTTTTTTAGCAGAGGTGCTCTGTTCTGAGCAGCTCATCCTTCCCCTCCGCAATCTCAGTCTATAGCCACGCTCCTGACCCTACCTGGGCCGTGAGAGCAGATCACAGACCCGCAGCCATCGTACCACGGAGATAAGGGTTAACTTCCAACCTTTGCAAAATGGCTGCTTGTTATAAACATTCACCGATGAGAACTAATCAAACTGCGTACATGTTGTTCCTCAGCCCAGAAAGTTTAGAAATAGCAGAACCAGAAGTATGCACACATGTACATTCACGCACATCCGTGTCCGTGCACTTGTATGTACACACGCACACGCACATGCGGGGAAGGATGCAGAGAAGTGTCTGTACTGTATGAAGGGACTATATTCCAAGAGAAGACTGAAAATACTGCGTAGAAGACCAAGTACAATATTTTCCAATGGGTATACCTGTTTTCAATACTCACTAATAATTTTCTTAGTAGCACGTTAACATTTTCTCTATGTTTAAAATGTGTTAAACTGAGACAGTAAAAAAAAGGACAGTAATGCTGCAGAGATAAATGCGTCTTCATCCTTTCTGTAGCTTTTCCTTGGTCATTCAAAATCCTAAATATCTTAAGAATCCTTGAGAACTTAATACTGAAGTTATGTCATGAAAAAGTAACAATTTAATATAGCTCCGCGCAGTAATTCTGCACCCCGCAGGTGCGAGGTGGGTGGGAGGGTCACCGAGCAGTGGAAACATCCACGGTAGATTGCAGTTGCAAAAATACAGTCTCTGACAATACACGTGTTATATAATAGTTATTTTGAAATTGCGTGTAGTAAATATAATACAAGACTAAAACCACCAATAAGACTCAGGTTTTGTCAAAGAGCTCTGTTTAATAAGGGTAATAGTCTAACCACGACACTCTTTTAATCAGGGACTGTGGACTGTAGAAGACAGTTTGATACGTTTATTCTGGTGGGCAAATACCCATAATATTCACGACAGACTCACATCTACCAAATTAGCAACTGTGACCTGCAGCCAAGTTCAAATCAAGTCTGCATAACCCCCCCCCCCGAACTTTCTATTAAATGTTTGTTCCACCAATTACTCCAATCCACTGTTCACAAGCATTTAGAAGCTTTTCTTTTCTGAAGGCTTTGCAGTCAAAACATCTTTTTCCAGGATAGTTAGGTTGTTTATCTCAAAAGGGCTGTTTGTCTAATAAAGGAAAACATGGATTTATGAGTATATAATATCTCCATAAATTCTGAGAAATGGTAGAACATTCTTACATTTCCCTCTCTTCTCCCTCCTGTTTTGAAAATCAATAAATATTTGAACTCTTTTTTTTTTTTTTTTTTTAACCTGTGGTGAAATGGTTGAACTGCAGAAATACAGAAGAGCTGAAGTAAAAAACAAGTCAGAATATTGGCTTCAGATTAAAGCTGGGTAAGCCTGGGATAACTTGTCTAGGAAGTCGAATCATTTCACTGAAAATACATGTCAGGCAAGGCTAAATATGATTAACAAAGGAAAAAAATGCGCTCATACGCCTAATTTTTAGGTTTGCAAAAAGTCAGCGCAGCCAAGATACGAAATGTAGTCACGTTTGTCGTAAGGCGCCATGTTTCATCTGCGCTGTATTTTCCAGTTAACACTCCTCCTCCTCCTCCTCTCCCAAGCACCTGATTTCACAGCCGGTAGAGCTGTCGGTCCTTCGGACACAGACAGCGGGAGCTGAGGGGGTTTCTACAAAATCCTGGTTAGTGTTGAAGGAAGATTCTTCCTTGGGAGGACAACTCCGTTTCTTGTCTTTGCCCGTACCCGGAGACAACCGTAGGAGGCAAAAGCTGAAGAGCGGCCGCACGTGTCCGCAGGGAGCGCGACCCGTTCGACGGCTCAAGCCTCGCGCGGGGCTCCCAGCCGATTTTTGGAGCGGGACAAGAGCTGCTTACCCAGGAACCGAGAAAAGGTCGGTACCGCGCTCAGACCCGGCGCGGTCAGGGCCGGCGCGGAGCCGGCGGTGACGCTGGTGAAGCCATCAGGCCGGAGGAAATTTCAGCTGAGGTGACGCGATGGAGCCGAAGGTCTCCAAAGCAGTTGGCTGCTTTACGCTAATGTCTGAAGAAAGATCTTGGAACCCCGTCAGCTCCTGGGCCTCAGACAGTGCTTTCTGGTCTCCCGGAGCCTTTGGGAGGAGGGCTGGCTGGAAGAGGCGATCCCAGCCGACTACTCTTTCATGAAACTTCAAGATTTGAAACAGAAAGCACGGCGGAGTAAAACCTGAGATGATCTGAAAAGGAAAAAGCTATAGATAGAGGCAGAAGGCGCCATAAATGTAAGTAAGACTTATGAATCTGAATTTTTTCCTATTTAAAGTGTTTTGTGTGAATTACACCGCTGGGAAAAGGCAGATAGGGGTACTGCAGTCAATCCTGAAAGCAGAGAGGGTCGCAGGAAGACTGGGAGGGCAGCTTGTTCCTCCAGTCCATGTTATGCCAGCTTTTGAGATAGGCGATCCTAAATAGCTTTTTTGGAGCAAATTGTGAGGCATGTGACTGTAATGGTTGACCTTTGAGAGAAGAAACAAAGCCAAAGGCAATTTTTTTTTTTTTTGCCCTACTTAATGTGATATATTTACTTTCAAGAAACCTAGCTTAATTTGTGTTTCGGCAATCACTGATAAATTTATCAGGCTCTCTAACCTGTCTTTTTCTTCCCTGGAATTACAAAGTGCTGTGGCTTGCTAGCTAAACAATCCCCAGCATTGCCCACCTGCAGTTTAGAGAACTTAAAATCACTCAGACCAGCTTTGTGAAGGCAATTCAGAATTACCAAAAGAGATAGGCAGGGGGGACCTTTATGGATTTATAAAAATACAGTCATTAAAACTGCAGTTCAGGAGCTCAGTACCAATTCCCTCTTCATTTTCTGTCTTTTTTTCACTAAGCCACATGAGTTTACTCTTGTCTTGCCTCGGTTGCGCTAAAAAATCCACATGAAACTCACTGAGAAACAGGATAACGATAAAAACTTTTTCTATTTTGAATGCCATTTTTCCTTTTTGTAGTTTTGTTATTCACGTGGAAGTGCACATGCCAAGGTAAATTTGTTCAATAGTACAATTTACAATTGAAAATTTTATAGATAGAACTAGGAAAAATAAAGTCAGTTGTAACAATACAAATAAAGAATGAATCTCGTGTTACATATGAATCATGCAATTAGTGAATTCCACTAAGGATAGTAATTGTTCATTACTTCAGATCTGGAAGCTATTTTGAAATGCTCTGGAAAACTGAATGAGAAGAATATTGTTTATCTTCAAAATCAAGTTCAAAGAACTTACCTTCAAGCAAATGACGGCATTCCCAAGTAGCAATCACACTACAGAGTAAATGCTAAGGGGAACTAAACTTAAAGCAGCCTAATATAGAAGCTTGGCTGGAATAAAACTTGGAAGGAGTTTCTCAGAAGATGATTAAAAAAAAAAGAGATTACGGTGAAAAACAGCAAGACAGATGAAGGCCTAGGACATTCACACCAAACACTTCTCTCATCCATTTTTACATGTGCGTTGCAGAACCATGTCCCAGTGCAGCTGAATCCCATCAAGTTCCTTGTGTAAGCCTAATATTTTTCTTTCCTTTGGAAGGAAAGGTTTATGCTAGTACTATATAGATCTGTGCAAGTGGCACAGGTTCTGTGTATGTAACCGGTTTGGTTTTGTTTCCTCTACTGGATTTACCTTCGCAGTGTTTGCAACGGCTGAAATGAGTAAATTGATGTGGTAAACCTGCCTGTCCCAAAACACTTTTAAACACATAAAGAGCAGTCCAGCTTTTACACCTAAGTACTTAGAAGCTTCATTTAGCAGGATTCCAGAAAAGAAGGGTAATTCTGCAGGTAAATAAAATGCCCAGAATATTCCCTCTTGCTTTATCTGCCCCCAGGATTTGTAAAGACATAAACCATCATGTCTTAAGGCATAAGCCAGCTGCTGAACTTGAGCTGCTTTAGGAGAAGTTTTTTCAGTCTTTCTCTGCAGCAGATGGTACTGGTCAGTATCAGAAATAAGATACTTGATGGATAGACTGTCGTTCTGTTCCAGAATAGCCATTCCCATATTTTTTCCAGATTCAGCCTTTCTTTCTCCTTTGACTGCCAAGATTATCGCGGCTATTTACCCCAACACACCGCGCATGGTCTTGTTTTTAAAACTTTCATTGAAGACAGATTTATTTGGACTTCCGTTAACCAGTTTAGAGGAAATTGTCCTTCTGGCAGCAATATCTCCTTGGTAATCTGTCAGTGTTAATTCTTTCTTTAGCTGTTGAACCAAACCAGGAGTCAAAATGCATATTTAGGAACCTAAATACATTTTTCAGAGTTTCTGGGCATCAGCAGCTTCCACTCTGGTCAGGAACAGCTGATGCTCAGCATCTCTTTGACTACATTACTTTTTGGAGAAAGCTCTTAACTCTTTTATGTATCAAGGGATGGAACTCATTTCCTCATGCCAACGTCTGCAAAAAGGGCTGCATTAAGTCACATTTAGGAAGGAAATTTCATTTAGACATTTAACAGTTGCAAAAGTAAAGTAAGAATTGTGACAAAGACAGTAGATTTAGAAGCAAAAAAACTGCTGCAGCCTGTCCCCTGATGCACTTAAGTCGGAGCAGTTTGTGATGAAAGATTCAGCTCTAAAGGAGCAGGATAGGAACCTGAACTCAGGTTCTTCTGTGAGTCAGACTGAACATGTGTCAATGATGTCCCTCAGTCAAAACATTCAGATTTCAGTTCTGAAGTGGAAATTCTGGCAGTATTTCCTTTTTTTTTTTTTTTTTTTTTTTTTACATATCAGAAACCTTGAGAGTAGAACAGAACTGGTCCCTTCAGGGAACTTTTCACTTAAACCCACATACACGCAGCCTGATTTTCAACAGTTACGCTGAGCGCACCAGCACTCCGTAGAGATCTATGGGGCCTGAACAAGGATGGAAGAAAGGTGGAGTGGAGAGGTGTGTGGCAGAAAGGTTCTCTTTTCTGAAATCCAGACATAACTGAGACATTGCAAACAAATATATGTACATATGCATAGACGCATACATGTGTGTACGTGTGTGTATATATATATGTATAGGAAAGACTTTTCTTCATCCCTGTCTTTGAAAATACTGAGCTAAAAGTTTTGGAATGTAACTGATTCAAAAACAATTTAAATGAATTAACTTTTTATGGAAATTCTCAGAAAATTTTAATCTTTCCTTGAAAATGTAGTCTGCACTAAACTGGAAAAACCAAGCAAACCTCGTTGCAGTTACTAAAACCTGACATTGTTTAGCTGAAAATGCTTCAAAACTTAGAAATACCTGCTAAGTAGCGAGAAGAAAAAAAAATATCAAAACTTCTTTTGCACCTTTAAGTGCCTAATGACAACTAGTGGTAGCAACTGGGAATGGGAACAAATTAGACTAGGTTAATGATATGCACACCTAACTAGAAGACCAAAAAATAGAAATTGGATTCTTGTCTCTTCTAACACTTGATGCCTCTATGGTTAAATCCTCTAAATCTTTGTTGTTAATCTGAATCCAATACTTTAGACAAAGATCTATTTGCCCACTTCAGGAATAACGGAGTACTCCTAGAAGGGAGGTTAAGAAAATATCTCTTGAATGCTGACTGCAGTTTAGGTGGGTTTTTTTGGGGGGGGGTTGTTGGTGTCATGGTTTAACCCCAGCCAAGAACTCAGCACCACGCAGCCGCTCACTCACTTCCCCCGCACCCAGTGGGATGGGGGAGAGAATTGGAAGGAAAAACATGAAACCCGTGGATTGAGATGGGAACACTTTAATAGAACAGAAAGGAAGAAACTAATAACGATAACAGTAACAGTAATAACATGACAATAATAATAAAAGGATTGGAATATACAAAACAAGTGATGCACAATGCAA
>JAVJGG010000048.1:15575252-15587844 GCA_035590195.1 Aviceda cuculoides | reverse complement strand
GAGGTTGTAGTGAGGTGGGTGCTGGTCTCTTCTGTCGGGTGGCTGGAGATAGGACGAGAGGAAATGGCCTCAAGTTGCTGCAGGGGAGGCTTAGGTTGGATATTAGGAAAAATTTCTTTACTGAGAGGGTTGCCAGGCATTGGAACAGGCTGCCCAGGGAAGTGGTCGAGTCACCATCCCTGGAGGTATTCAAAAAGTGCATAGATGGGGTACTCCATAACGTGGTTTAGTGGGCATGGATGATGGTTGGAATCGATGATCTTGAAGGTCTTTTCCAACCTAAATGATTCTATGATTCTATAATTAGAGGGACTATCTTTCAAAGGATAGTCATTAATAACTCTCGTTGTGAGTAAAGCTCCCATGTTGGTTATCTGCCACTGCTTCTCAGTAGCCATTTGCTTCACAGCTGCAGAAAACTCTCTGACTGCATTATAAAGTTTTCCTGCCGTTTCCTAGGTCTTGAGAGTGGATTCCACTTACCCACCTTTGACTGCACACAGAAGCAAAGGAAGGAGATTGGCTTAGTTCTGAAATAGAGAATAGTGCTCTTCAGGTTGTTTACTCACAAGATCATCTTTTCGGAGGGAACTGATAAATTAGAAAAGATAAAATGTGTAAGTTCTTTTGAAATTATCTTTGAATACTGTAGACATTAGCATGTTTTGGAAAGGAATGAATACCACTGTTTCATTCAAAAAGGGAAAAAAGTCACCATCCCAACCTTATTATTACTATGCTTTTCTAAGATTGTATTAATACCTGGAAGACTCCATCAGAAAAAGAGTCTCTTTTGTGTGGGCAGTGTATATGCACATTGTGAAAACAATTCTCTGTCTCCAGTTTATAGTTAAAAATCCCAACCTGAAAGGGTTTATATACATGCATCTTTTTATGCCGTGTGAAATTAGTGGGTACATTTTTATAAGATTGAATTAACATTGTTTGGGATCAGGGCCCAAGTACGTGGATCAGACTGTATAGAATACCTCATCTGCATAGAGTGCTGTTAGAAATAATGACTTAGTTTTCATTATTGGGTACAAATGGTGTTTGTTAGTTTTACCAGCCATCCACATCTTACCAATCTTGAAATCCATATCATGTACTCAGGCACTAGTATCTGATGAACTCATTTTTCCACTGAAAATGTTGCCCAGGATTGTCAGAATTTGTTACTTGTATAGAAGGTAACTACAGAGAATGAATGCAAACCAAAATGAAAAATCTTCTTTCTTCAGTTCCAGCCAAAGAGTACTAGATTGGATTATAAAGATAGTATGTGTGTGGGGGGAAAAGTGACAAAATATTTTGTTTCAGGGTTAGTGTTTATCATGAAATGACATGTCTTTCCTTAGAAACTGTATTCCATAGAAGCTGTAAAACCACCTGTAAAAAGGAAAAAGGAGCTTGGCTGTTTCACTTCACTAACATCTCCTGTCAGAGTTGTAATTAATTCTTACTGGATTTTTCTTCAGTTTTGGTTGTTAAAGCAGCTAAAGGAGACTAGGTAGTCTCTTTTGCCTTCATAGCTTAATTTTACTATTCCTCTAAAAATCCAATAAATACGACTGTATCTTTTTCCTATCCTGTCCTAAACACATAGGTAGGCAGTCGCATCTGTTAGTAAGTTGCAGCATTAGTGAATTACCTCAGATATCATCTCTTTCAGCAGCAGTATATTTGATCTACATATTTGTGCCTGTGTTTACACGCCTACTGCAGGGAGAAGCCTCACTGAACACCTGCAGCATTGACCCTATCGTTGGGATCAGTATTTTGTTTGTTAAACACTTCATGATGATACTATTGTTTTGAAGGCCGGCATTGTTTTTAGGTTAGTTACTGTACCTGTAATGCTTCATTCTTGCGTCACAAAGGTGTTTCCAAGAGCAGTTAAGACTTGTTTGTTAATCTCATTTTACAGGTGTCTTGGAAGGTTATACTGTTTGATATAAAATGGGTCCGGTATGCTGCCAACTGGACAAAACCATGTTTCATAGACCAGGTATAAGAGAGGTAGGGAAAGGAGCCAGCAATCATTTTACACAGGTTTTCTCTTCATTGCGGTTGTTCACAGTCTTTTCCATATTAGAATCACAGAGGTCTATTCTAGGTGACTTCTTTTACCAGTGTAGCAGTAGTGGAATGGGAGAGTCATCATGGTCCAGGCAGAGAACTCTTGTTCTGCAGTGTTATGTGTAAGTGCAGTCTCCTTATCCAGACAATAGTTTTCCCTAGTTGCTGCTCATTTAATTTACTATTTGTTGCTTTGTACATTAATGCTTTGTATGTCAATGGGTTGGTTTTGTTTGTGTGTATATTTTACTGTTTTAATGATTGAGATGTGTTGAATTTTGGTACTGAAATTGAAATCAGACTGACTGTTAGGGATGGATCTTTCCTGTGCCTGGCAGCAATGCGTTTTTAATAAACGTACTTCCTGAAAGTCATGTCATTTGTCATCTGGATCCATCTGCATTGCAGGTAGTGTATCTCCAGGTCAGGATTTTCTTTTATTCCTTCTCAGTTTGCTCCTATTCAGACACTTCTCATTGATCTACTTTAAATAAAATTTTAGCATAGCTCACGTAATACCCAAAGGCTATTGTGTGTTTGTGTTCCATCATTCACGTTTATTAAATTCACCTCTCTCTTTTGGGACATAGATTTTCTTTCTAACATTGTATTCAGAGTTTACGTGTGTTGAGGGAGGGCAAGAAATAGCCCAGCCATCCACTCTTCCCTTAGGTGTTATTTTGATTACCTGCAATTTACTGCTGTGTGCTATCTTACTCACCTCTGTGTAACTGCAGAGAATGAATCTGTACAAATATTAGTTCAACTGATATTTCCAGGGCAATAGTGGCAGCCCTGTAGTTTGGGTTATTTAAAACATGCAATGTGCTTTAGGGCATAGTTTTGCTTTTCCTGTCATTAGATCTTTTCCTGGCTTCTTACCATCCTCACTGAAAGCTGTCAGTCTAGACATTTCAGATCCTAAACTGTAGGTTTTTTTCCCCAGTAACTTCAGTTTTGTTCTTGGAATGTGAATAGCAGTTTTGTGATCGAACTCAAAGCTAGATCTCATTAATATAAAGCATATCTACAGTATCTGTAAAGCTCCTGTTCCCTTCAGCACTGAGAGTCTGTTGAGCTGTTTGCTCTTGGTCAGTGCTTGGTTGTATATATCCTGTAATAAACCCATCTTTTCATATATTTTTACCTGACTCTAATGTTTGGTTGTGTGGTGTTTGGTGTTTTTTTTTTTTTTTTTAAACTTATTCTGAGTGAAACATTTAGAGGGCTTGATTTCTACAATTTCTGTTGGTTTCATATACCCTTGGAGTCGTGTAACAATTGATGATCTATTTTGATGAACTGTGCTAATTAAAACAGAGAAAAAATACAATTGTGTGGTCATGCTGAGGATTTGGCTGGAGTTTAGCTTAACAATTGTGTATTTGGAATTAAGAAAAAAATTATTAATGTGTATTCCTGTTGTTACATTTTTGTTTAGTTAATCTGCTTGTATAATCTGCCAAGTAGTTCAGTTGGGACGCTGATGTTTTAGTTCTGTGTGACATCCAAAAGGAGGACACTTGTCATGGTTTAACCCCAGCCAGCAACTAAACACCACGCAGCTGCTCGCTCACTCCTCCCCACCCAGTGGGATGGGGGAGAGAATCAGAAAAAAAAGTAAAACTCATGGGTTGAGACAAGAACAGTTTAATAGTCCAGAAAGGAAGAAAATAATAATGATGATGATGATAATAAAATTACAATAATAATAATAATAAAAATTGGAATATACAAAACAAGTGATGCACAATGCAGTGGCTCACCACCTGCCAACCGGTGCCCAGTTAGTTCCTGAGCAGCATTCTGCACCCCACATGCCAACTCCCCCCCAGTTTATATACTGGGCATGACGTCACATGGTATGGAGTATCCCTTTGGGCAGTTTGGGTCAGCTGCCCTGGCTGTGTCCCCTCCCAACTTCTTGTGCCCCTCCAGCCTTCTTGCTGGCTGGGCATGAGAAGCTGAAAAATCCCTGGCTTAGCAACCACTGAAAACATCAGTGTGTTATCAACGTTATTCTCATACTGAATCCAAAACACAACACTACCAGCTACTAGAAAGAAAACTAGCTCTATCCCAGCTGAAACCAGGACAGCTGAGTTTTTTTATAAGTCATAGTAGCATGGAATATATCTATACCAATCTGGCAAATAGACCAGGTAAAGGACACTTCTGACTACTTTCACTTGCACTCATACTCTTCGACCCAGGATTTTTTTAAATAGAGGCTTACTCTCAACCACTGACCCAGGCATTGTTATGGATCATTTGGTCATGTACTCCGTGCCCCTTAGACCTTAATTTCTCTAGACACCGATATACCATTCTACACATTTCAGTTTGTTTAGATAGAGAAAATCTTATTTCCAGGGCTATCAGTTTCTTTAATTTCCTTCTTGTATACTCTGATATGTTCCAAGTTTAGGTATTACATTAGAGCATGTGTAATTTTCACAATGCTATTTCATCTTTTGCAAGTTTACTAATAGCTGCCTTAAACTGCTTTTGCAAAAAGCAAGATTGTGCTTTAAAATCACAAGAGAAAAGAAAAGCCTTTGAGTAGCTTTAAATCCATTTAAATGTGAATAATTGCTCTATGGAAATTCTCATTAGCAATACCTAATATCAGATGGCATCTATATTTGCAACATTTCAACACCAAGAATATTTGACTCCTAAGAATCTAGCTGAGGATTGGGCCAGATACATCATCCTTTTTGGGCAAGAGCGCGTTCAGTTCCACCCCTGCCATGTGGCTTACTATCTTGCCCACAGTTGTTACCACCACAAGCAGAAAGTTGTTCAATAAGGCTTTGATAAGCTATCCACAGAATTTTTGGCACTATTTCTCTGTTCACTGGGTGACATAAACAGTTCCCAAACCTAACCTCCCCGTTGTGATAGGAACCATGCATTCCACCTCGTGCGGTTGAGGAGTACTTCGTCGGCGTAGATTGCCTCCTCAGACAATCGTACCACACTCTGCAGTCAAGACTTTCTTTTCATCAGGGTCTGTAGATTCCTTACAAACCTGAAGAATCATCGAACTAATCTTCTCTTGTTTACCACCCCCTTCCTGGTCAGGCAGTATCTGTCCTTTCTTTGGAAGGCTCAGACATGATTCCGAGGTTCTCACTGTCGTTTGAGAAGACTACTCTGGAAAGTGTTTCCTAGCATTTGGGCCTCCTGGTTGAGCATGTGTTATGGTCCCTTCTCATCTTTTGAGCATCGAGAAGCAGATTTTGAGCTACTGGCATTTTTAGACAAGTGAGACACTGTAATTATGAACTTGGAAGCACAGAGGTGATGCCTCTGCTTTGGCTACCTCACTTTGCAGCAGAATGTACAGAAGTTTCAATGCACTGTGGACCAGCAACCTCTCAGTAACAAAGGATGACGTTTCCCTTGTAAGTGAAAATTCCAATACTTGCTTGAAGGACATGCATTTGCTTAGCCTGAAGGTGTCAGGATTAGGTTGGATTCAGGCTGCACCCTTCTTTTCCATGAAGGAGGCTTCCTTTTAGGTTATGAAGCAGCTGGGAGAAATCCATTTAGAAATTGCCCTTGATTCGCTTTCTCTGGGAACAGTTCTGGAGAGCAAGATTTATTTCTTCATGATTGCTTCAGAATATTTTAGGGGAATTTCTTTTCTCTCCCAAGGAGACTTTCTGTGAAGCCTTTTAAGAGGTGGCTGCTAAAATATGTATAAACGTCCACATTCTATTTGAGGAATATGGCTGTATACTCAAGCAAATGTTTGGAATACTACAGATAATTCATTTTCTAATTACATAATGGGGATATTCGCTTTCTATATGGTAGCCTTGCTGCTTACTGCTGTATTAGCTTAATGTGAAGGATTTATTTTTTTATTTTATTTATTTTGATGTCTGTTTTAGGCTACAGGAAAGACATGACTTTTGTTTTTTTGAGATAAGAAAGGTAGAGAAATTTTTTAAAAAGGAGATGCTTGCTAATCATCATCTTGTTGTCATTACCTCCTGTTTCCTACTCTACATCCCTTTCTGCCTCCTTTTCTCCCTTGGAACCGATAGTTGGGTTTGGACATTCTGGTTTGAAGAAGGTGGTTGTAAATTTGTTCTGTATAGAGCTGGGTACCTCAGAGTCACTTGTACTCCCTGTCTCTGGACCATGGAACTGTTATTTAGCTAATGTGAGGAATAAGCAGAGGTGATTTACAGATGGACTTTGGCAAAGAGGAGGAGATTATGATAGACTGAATTAGTAGTAAATAATACTGTCCACAGAGAAGTGGTTCTGTGATTCTGTGAAAAGGACTTACAGTCATCTCAGTGAGTTACTAATTTGTTTACCTTCGAGTAAAATCATATCTCCAGAGGCAGCCAATTTTTATACTGAGGTGTAGAAGAGCTGTCCTGTGTGGCAATGTGATGGATAACTTCATTATACAACTTAAGAAGCTCTTCTTCCCTTTCTTGTACCTTTTCACACTCTAGTTAATCACCTCACCCTGGTTAAGCCAACTGACTACTTCAGCATTAAAAGTATGCAGAATTAACATTTTACTGCACCAGTGCCAGATAAAGACAGGCTTTTCCATCTGGAAAACAGACAGCCTTGTTTAAAAGATTCCGGCTTCTCCGTCTGTGTGTAGTCCAGCCGATGCCATTCCCAATCAAGAGGTTGAGCCATGCTCTCCACTTCCATCCCTTCTCCATCCTCTTTCACGACAAGAGTGTAAGGTCAGGACGGCTGTCCTGGGCTGGCCCTCCCGTCGGGGGTGGCAGACATCGACTGCTGAGCGTATATGAGCAGGAGGAGGTTACAGAAATTTTTCTCCAGAATAATCTGCCAACCCCCAGCAATCTGTGGTTCAGGGACTTTCTGAGTCCAAGACGATGAAGTTCTGGTCACCCTCGCTGGGTCCGATCCCGATCCTGACCTCTGGGCTGACCTCAAGGTTCCTCCTTCCCCATTGTATCTAACCTGAAATGACTTCGATGTTTCTTTCACATTGCTATGTACATTTTCCATCTTTTTGAGATGGAGGACAGAATCACACCTCTACACAGTGTTCAGTATATTGGTTCACTTTAGATTTATACAGCGACATGACAAGATTTTTTTTTTTTTTTAGTTTTTATTTCTCGAAACACTTTTGTAATCATGATTTTAAGTTTGTAGTTTCATAAAACTGGGTGAAAATTGCTTTCATCCCTGGGGCCTAAATCATGTACAACCCTTTTACAGAAATTGCTGCAATTTTTAATAAAAAATGTATCTGTTTGAGAGGCTGTTCCCAACCACTGAGAACATCAGGCTTTCCAGTTTTTTGAAGTCTTCATTAGAGTAAGGATTTGTATCTGTAAGACCTTATCTGCCCTTCCTATGGATATCGAGATGGATTCTCCTGTTGCAAGACTTTACAGGGTAAAATTCACTGCACTTTCTCTTTGTAAGCAATGCTTACCATCTCTTCCTAAATTCTGGGATTCTGCTATCAAACAATAAGAACAGCGTGGAAGCCCTATTTTGAGACGGTTATTAAAAGACTCTTTTTCTAATTTCTTTTCATTAGAAACATTTTTCCTCAAAGCTCTTGCATGGACAGCGTTTGAAAAAGAAAACCAATATGACATCAGGTTTTGTCACCATCAATCATTTGCTATGCAAATTGAGATGCCTACAGGACTTCAGAGAGTTCAAGGCCTGCTTGCACATGGGGCATGTACAAACAATGAAAGATTTACAACGTGCGTAGTAAGTACTTTCAGGAAAAAAATGATTACAAATCAAAGTATAAAAGGATATGGATAGAAATAGAAAAAAGAGCAAACGTTGATCACAAAAGGGAAACAAAGGGAATAGTGAACAGATCTGGTAAAATTGTTTTATGAAACACTTTTACTTGAAAAATATGCATTAAATGATTTTGCCTGAAACTTGTGCTTACTTTTCAAATTCTGAGCATCTTTGAAAATGAAATGTTTTAAAAATAAATATAAAAGCCCTAACACGAGATCAAAGGTCCATCCACAGCTTGTTTCTGAGAGGTTCACAGAGGATGCCTCTGCTCAAGTGCAGTACTAGGGCAAGAATATAGCGATGTTCTCCCAGGCTTCAACCATTCTCAGATCAGGATCTGTGATAAAGGTAATACCTCTGTGTTTAGTGGGCCCTGATTTTTTTTTTTTTCTTGCATTAATTTTTCTGATTCCTTTTTGACTTGCTCTGCGTTTCAGCATTTGCAGCGTCCTGTGGCAAGGAGTTCCAACACTTGTGAGCTCACTGTATGAAGTATTATCTTTGCCTTGTTTTGAACTTGCCACATGCTGATTTCATGCTGTGATTCTTGCCTGCTGGCTTTCACTGGAAAAGTACACTCAGTATCTAATAACAAAAGAATGGAGGCTACTGTATCAGGACAAATCAGGCTGGTAATATATTTCCCATCAAGACAAGATAGGCCAGACTGAGGTCATGTTAAATGAAAGTCCCAAAGCTGCCACACTTCCCAAAAGACAGAAAACGTCATTTCTCTTTCCGGTGCAGTACTTCCCAGCGACCTCCCCCAGATCTGTTTCTGAAAGGATTTTCCAGCTCCTTTGAAGCTACTGGCAAAGTTGGCTTAAAGATAGACCTCGGATGTAAAAATAAAAAAGGCTTTAAGGGCACAAGTATAGATTGGCTTGAATATAGAATACAGTGCTCGTTATCAATATTAGTGAATGGCAAATGGAGGGGAAAACCCCTCAGGCATAAAACTGCCTCCTATTTTACTGGTTGCTTATGCAACCAGAGAAGAAGCTGTATTTACAGGCGTGTTCCTCCACTCTTCCCCACTATTACGAATGACTCGATAATCATGATAAATTCTGACCATGTTTCTAACCTGTAGAGTCTGTTGGGAAGAAACCTTACTTCCAATATTCAATTCACCAGAGGGCTATGGGCTAAGTATTTGAGATGCCAGTCTCCAAGAAACAGATGTCTCTACGTGCAATGAATGACACCAAACCACATCCATACTTATATGTAAACAATAAAAGCAAAAAAGACCATGAGACACACTTTGTTATCTGATACTGGAATCCCTCACTCAATTTTTAAGCCTCTGCTGCAGTAAGAACCTAAAGCTTATTTCCTGGCAGTGATGTAGGATAATCAGTTTTATTCTACTCGGTTGGCTTTGAAAAGAGATCTGCACCCAGATCCTTGATGGCAACATTAAGTTAACTTCCCTTTTGGAAAAATAACTGTCTGTCCAATTTTCTGTCAACAAATTGGGCACAATCATATGGTGAGGTATGACAAACAGTAAAAGCCAGATCAATTTTGAGCAACCCATACGGGGGTCTTGGGGAAACCCCAAGAAATCATACACGAGAGTACCGTGCTACTGCAAGAGCAACCTGTTCATGGCACTGGCCACTATCTATCAATGAAATGTAATCTGTAAGAATAACCTTCTTTGAAGGTAAATTGTCTATTCT
Source organism: Aviceda cuculoides (assembly GCA_035590195.1). Classification (NCBI taxonomy): domain Eukaryota; kingdom Metazoa; phylum Chordata; class Aves; order Accipitriformes; family Accipitridae; genus Aviceda; species Aviceda cuculoides. The sequence continues at coordinate 15,578,287 of JAVJGG010000048.1, read as the reverse complement.
TATTTTAGTCAGACACTTGTTGGTTTACACACTGAAGAATGAAGTTTTCTATCTTTAAGGAATCTTTATTCTATGGAGATGTCTTGTGTGTCCCCACTGGTCTCCACCCACTTTCAGAAGAGTGCAAGTCTCCTGCAGGTTTTCTGTCATATTTGCCACACGGACCTCTCAGGATACTTTAGATCATGTTAAATGTCTCTATGTGGCACGTTCAGGCAACTGGATGCCCCCCTTCCACCCTGTTCATTTTAGAGCTGTTAGGCTCAATTGTATGCTAGAACAGTGAGTTCTTCTGCTTCCCTTCAAACAAGGAAAAGATGGAATTTGTTTTCTTGTTTGTTAATATTCCTTTAATTTTATTGGCTGTTTCCTTGCTTTTTTGCAATAAGGAGACAAATAAGAGTTCACAATTTGCTCTTGCCTTTGCATGCATCATTTTATTTCTCTCTGATACGTTTCCTCTCTAAAGGAAAGAATCCTGATCCTTAAAAGCCTTCGTTTCATGAAAATCTGTTATTATATTCATATTCATGTTCTGTGAACACCTTCCATTTGCACTCTATTATTTATTTTAAATGAGGTGACTGGACTTAAGCACAACATTCAAAATGAAAGCATACGACTGGTCTCTAGTAATATGCATTAATCTGTGGTGTGTTGGTGTCCGCAAGCCTCCAGACTGCGTAAGGTTCCTTTGGGCTGCATACTGTGCAAACATGGAGCTCTTGCCTGGGAGATCTTCCAATCAAATTTTAAAACAGATGTTAAAAAGGTGAATAAATTATAGAAATGAGAAAGGAAAAGTATGCAAGGGAATAAAATGGTTTATGAGCAGTTAAAGCAAACCCAACTGATCTGATTGATGAAGGCATTATATAATTTTCCAGGTATTATTTAATCCAATTTTTTATATCTTTTAAAATTTAGTTCCCCAAATCCACAAATAATTAATAATTATGTTAATGGAGATGCCAGCAATGACGCATTGTCTCCTATGCCCGACTCCCAAATGATTACCCTTCGCTTAGAGCTCATGAAGGTGTATCATCCGCTCAGATCATATTGAATGTTTTACCTCCCACTGTACATTAACATGCCTTTGTTAACATGGAGTTTTAACCGCAGTCAGGCTGCACAGTTGTCTATCTTTTAAAGTGCCTCTGGAATTCCACACAGTTCTTCCTGGTTTTCAGTAACCTAAATTATTTTGACATCTGTGAATATGCCACCTTGGACTTCACCTTTTCCCAAATAATTAATAGACACATTAATTAATCATTTCCCTGCATTTTTAAAAGAGTTACAGTATTAGCTCTATTGTTTATGTGAGGAACACAGTACAGGAATAATCACAAAGCCAAACTGGTAACCTGTTTCCTGGGTCGTTGCCTATAAAAATAACCATCAGCTGGTATTTTCAAAATTAGAAATTATTGTGATGCAAATTCTAAAGGCAGTTCCTTACTCTAGGCCTGCCTTAAACAGAAGGAAGTTACAGTCTCTGGTTATTCAGAGCCAATGGAGGATATTAAGTCCAAAGTGACGTTGTCTTTGAAGAGAAAATGCTGATTGTACCTCTTCTGTTTGAAAGGAAAGGTATCCACAGCTCTCAAATGCAGGAATGTGTCCTGTGAAAACATAGTGTCTCGGGTAGAAAAGACAAATCAGTGCACAGGTGAAAAGCAGCGTCTTAAAATTTACCTAGAAGTAGATCTTGCAACCCATTGACAAGAGCAGGGAGAGCATTTAAAAATAAATCTCTAATATGTGCATGAGTTTTCAGTCTGAGAATAAATTTAAAGATGTGGCTTCAGATAGATTTCACTGCAATATTCTGATCTAGAAATCCCAATAAAGTACTGTGATCGTAATTTCAGAGGTAACATGGTGACATCTTAGCCAAATATAGCTAGAAAAAGGACTCTGGTCACAGTAGCTTCTTTTATATAGTCAAATAGCAGAGAATCTCTATTTTTGAAGTAGCGGCCTTTTGATACAAAAGGTGGTGCTGTAAATTTCCTCATGGGACTATTCATACTTGCCAGCATTTTTAAAAGCTTGAAGCTTCCGAATTCCTATGGAAAGCAACAGACAATAGGCAATTTCCAAAAACCCACTAAGCATCCCTTTGCATGTTCCTGTGTTGAAATACTGGTAGTGTCGTATTAATTTCTGAATATTGGGGTTTGGTTTCTAAACTATTTATAAGCTTTTAAAATTTTACCTTGGACTCTTTAGTAGATTGTGGGGCAATGATTGAATACAGTCTTTTTGCTATGCCAGATAATTTCCATTTATGAGAGTAAACAAAACTGAGGGAAACTGGGGAAATTATCTCTGAACAGAATGAAGATTCATTAATGGATTTCCTGCAGACAGTAGATACAAGTTACTTTTAAGGCAATCTATTCTTCTTAGGAATGAAAATTACTTTCTTATAGACCCTACCAATTTGGACAGACAAAGATTCAGAGCACAGATGGTTGTAATACAGTTGGCACATCAGTTACTATCAGCTTTTTTTCACTTCTAATTCCTGCATTTTGTTTTCTGCCCTGGAAGAGTTCCCAGATACAAACAACACTTTACGCAGCTTTGTTGGCAGCAGCTGATATTGTTTCAGTTCTGAATTTCACATTACTAAAAAGACCCTGGGAGAAATTTAGAGAACAACAAAAATAATCCGGATGGAAACAATGGGAGACAAAATTGGTTTATGGGGACAGAGTACAAAAGTGAAGCGCGCACAGCTTTGTCGAGAGGTGACTGCAGAGGAAAAGTGTGAAGAAAGCGAGAGCAGTATACTAATAGTATATAATGGCTGAAGGTTTTTCAGCTGCAGGAAATTCATACGGTTTAAGACCACGCGATTATGAGCAATAAAAAGAAAGTGTCTATTGATAGCGGAGATGCTCCCACGCGAGCGTCTCAGTCCTGGTGGAGTCCCTGGGGCTCTGGGACTTAGAATCATAGAATCATTTAGGTTGGAAAGGACCTACAAGATCATCGAGTCCAACCATCATCCCTGCCCACTA
>JAVJGG010000048.1:15554220-15565969 GCA_035590195.1 Aviceda cuculoides | reverse complement strand
ATATTTAAGTCTTCTCTTGCAAGAAGCTTCCTCTATCTTAGCTGGTCTGCTCCTGATGTTGAAGTTAAACTTATGTGACCAGAAACTTTTTCAGATCAGGAGTTATGTAAGACTGATGTAAAATGCAGGAAAAAGAAATAATCTGTAAGTAAATCAATACTGTTTGGTTACATTTTTTTCCCTATACATTTTAAAAAAATAAATCTTAATTTGTGATAGGAATAGAATTTCTATTGTTGCACTGCTTCCTTTTCCCAGAGTGGGAGAGAAGAAATCCAGTAGTCACCTGTTCTGCTCAGTTCCTTTGTGTGTTAGATCTCTGAACCATGTTACTGGGAGGGTGGACTTTTTTCTTCCCCTCACCAGATTCCATGGCAGAGAACCTTACATATAGAAATGGTTCAGACTTTTTTTTTTTTTTAATTATCCCTCATAATTTGCTAGACCAAATCAATTTTGCTATTAAAATGGGCTTAGTTGCTTAGATAGACTAGAATATAAATAATGATGTGCTGTGATACATATTGTGATTTACAACTAAGAAGGTTAAAGATTCTCTTCAAAAGATAAAAAAATCCAACCAAACCACACCTCCATCGGATTCTCCAAACCTGCATGCAAGTGACCTGAGAAAAGCGAGCAAAGAAATTATGTGTCCTCAGCCATGTTTGCTTTTCAAATTTTAGAAAACTGGGGAAAATTGCCAGACAAAGGAGTGCCTCTCATGTTACCCTGAGACTCCAAGAGGGTGCGTGACAAGGCCTGGGAAACGGTAGGGTGGGTTTCATGCCGTGGTAAATTAAGCCAACACCCTGTGGTCATAGTAGTTCATAAATAACCCAAAAGATCTGAATAAAATTAATACTGGCCAGCGTGGTTTCATGGAAAACAGATCTTTGCTAAACTCTCTTTTATTCTTTGATGATGGTATATATGGCTGATATGGTAAATGAGTAGGTGTGGTGCACTTCGACGTTTAAAAAGCATTTGACTTTGTACAACATGCTGTTCTGATTTAAGAAAAAAAATGTATCGCTATACTGTGTCAATAAACACATGTTAAATGGATTAAAATCTGGCTAGCTGACAGGTAACGCAGGTAGTTGTCGATGGGGAGCCATCATCGAGTGTAGGTGTTTCTCGTGGTCTTCTGCAGGGACGGAAACCATGCACAGTACAATTGGTTCAGTGTTCACGGAGCTAATAAAAGGTCGTTGCTGCTAGATTAACAGAATGGTAAATAATCATGAGGACAACATAGTTCTGTCTAGAAACTGCCACTTGCCAACCACTTTATCTTGATTTCTTTTTCTCCATAGGGAGCTACCTGTTTGAACTGTGGTCTGTGATATACATTCATATTCACAGGATATCACAGGAGTTCACTGAAGAGTTGTGGCCTCAAAGGCTATGACTCTATGAAGTAGTGGCATCTGTGTTAAAAAACGCAACGGAATAAGGTTAACGGATCGGTGGGAGGATTTGGTGAGTTTCACAGGGAAACTGAAGATTTCTTTTTGTTGTTATGGAACATAAAGTATGGGAAGCTGCTCGTGTTTAGTGTGGGGATGAACAGTCAGCCAGTCCTACACCTGACAAAATCGATATTTGTAAAGAGAAAGGCATGCAGTGGAATGTAGGTACCATGTCTGAGTCATTGATGTAATGTGCAGACGGCTAAATTGCAAATGCCCGAGTCTTTACGATCCTCATGACAGGCAGCAGTACTTGGTGCAGATCCTTGGTGGGATCTAGGTGTGCCTTAGCCCTATTCACCCAGCATTGCACCTTCACTAATCAACCTGTCTCATCCCAGCCAGTCCTGGCTTTTGAGAGGATTTATGTAGCCATATTATTCTAGGACAGGAGGTGACTTATGTCCAGGGAGCTCAGGGAGCTCTGGCAGATCACATGTGGAGTTGCCCAGAAGAGGCTTTCATGTTCATCGCACAGTTTACCTCTGTGAAAAAGCAGACAGATCTGTAGCCCTTGCTGGGGATGTCGAAGTACTTCATAAACACAGAGACAAAAAACAAATTCTGATGAGGGGCATCAACTGCCAGTTATAGTTCTTTTGGTAATACTTCATGCTGGTGGTCCTTAATTTTCAGCATTCAGGAAAGCTGCTGAGTAAATAACATGCAATGGAGAACATCAGACTTTGCTCACATTGCTGGTCTTAGTCTTAATTTTTTATTTCCTGGGGCTGTGTGTGCCCGATGCTGGTGGGGCTCGTGGGCAACATTTTGCGTTCTGTTCCAATAAGTTAGACATCACTATGGTAGAGCGGTGTGTTGATGGTACTCTTCCTATATCAGCAACATCAAATGGAAGCCCTTTTTGCAGTAAGGCTTCTAGTTTTCTGCAGTATTAGTGTTCGCAAGTATAAGTTCTGGGTCAGATTCATTTATATAGAGATAGATGGATCTAGTCATTTTCAATGAGGGTCTTACTGAATCAAAATAAAAGAGCACAAAAACATAGTAAGTGTAATTTTCTAGAATGAGGAAGGACATGCCCCTTAGAGTTTTGGGATAGCCAAAACCCATCTTGCAAACAGGTGCACAGAGAAATTAATCCCTTAGATATATCCAAAACTCAATGCCAGTTTGTTTCAAAATAACCTGGGGCGGGGGGGGGGGGGGGGGTTGTGGGTGGGTGGTGGAGAAAAAGAAAAGAACCAACTGTTTTTGAGAAGATACTGAGGAATTAAAGCATTCCCTTGCTAGTGAGATAGTTTTTCTTGGATCATTGAGAGCTAGAAGGATTTTTGTTGTTGTTGTTGTTTTACTTCTTATTTCTTCTGAAATCATTCCCATGTCTGAAAGGGAGGGCAGTATTTTGTCTCTGCTGGTACAGCTTTCTCTATTGCATTTTAAATAGTGGAAAAGAGCTTAGAAGTCTGGGAAAGATATTCTTTTACTCTAATATATTAACCTATATCAATGTTTCAGATTTATGTTTATTTCCCTACTCCATTTTTCTCTTCCATTGACAGTTACCATACTCAATCATACTCTTCTATTGAAACAAAACTGATGAAGGCCACGAAGATGTTCAGCACATACAACAAATGTTTCTTACCAAATGAGTTTATGAAAATGTAAGATTAAAAAAAAAAATTAGAAGGGCAAGCATATATCAAGAAGTCCTAAAAGAGAAGCTGTCAAGCATCTCTTTTTTCAACAGTAAAAATTTCTATTGACTCTCAGTAGTCAGCAATGTGTTCTTCACTTTCTAACATACTGGAGCAAGCTGAAAGGAATATACTTTCAGAAAGGCTGTGGGTAAAATTAGACACTACACAAACAATTTGAAATTTTCCTTTTAGCAGGAGTAACTGTTTATAGCTGTAATGCTGTGTGTGTATGTACAGGCAATATTATAGGATTTTCTTAGGCATTTCTTTGGATGTATGTATTCTTATGTTTACTGATGTCTGTTTTTTCAGCAACATTTTTGCTGTTGCTTTCCTGACATTTGTCTTATAACAACTACATAATAGATTTAATTAATGACTGGTGGATGCATTTTACTATCTCCAGAGCCTTGTTCCATGTATGGACTCTGTGTTTTATCAGAAGTCCCTGGTATATAAAAAGTAGCTGTACCTGTTAATGCCTGCTTTTATTTTTTTTTAGAGACCTCACAGAATTTATTGAAGAAATCAGTTTTTACACAGTTTTGGACCTATTACTCATGGAAAAAAAAGGGTGAGATAAATCTTAGAAACAGAAAGGTAATCACATCTAATTTCTCAGTTGCACATGGTTTGCACATAGCATTGAAAAAACTGTGTTACAATAACATAGTCAACAATAAACACTGACAATAATTTCTGTCCTTTGTCTCCTATTGTGGTTTTTGAATCTGTATACTCTTACTTATATTTTTGGTTCAAAATAACAAGCACCATGGAAAAGATGACAGAACTCCAATTTCCTTTCAGTCCATCTGTTTTCCATCATGCTTATTCTCCTGGGAAATATTTTCATATGTTCCTCTCACAGCATTGGAAGATGCCTACGATTCTCTCAAGTGATCTCAACAATCACTTGTTGCTCAGTTGCTGGTTCCTTGAAACTGTTCATATGGGCTTGGTGTTAGTTCCACCAGCTAATCAGTTAAAATTAAAATTTTTGTATGTATTCCAAATCTGGGCTTCCCTCTTCATATGTCAGGAAATCGCTGCTGTCCAAGTAGGTGGTAGTCCTCCTACAAACATGTACTAAAAAAGCTCTCAGTGCCTAATGGACAGGAGATTAAGTGAACAGGGGGAATAAAATTCAGAAAGCTATTTGGGAGTGTAATTTCCGTTAATTTGAAATCAGCTGCACTGAGAAACATGAACGTTTTTCTGACTCCAGGTTCAGTCTAACTAAAGGACTCCTGTCCGTCGAGGCTCTGGGCTGGGACACTCAGCACCAAGTTCCTGACTTGAGAAGGGCCATTCGATGTGTAGACTTGTGTGTTAGGAGATACCAAATCTGGCACCTGTGGTCTTCACACTGAACAGGGGAAGAGCCTGTGGGATGTTACAGTTTGTCCCTGGAGTCAATCCAAGATCCTGCTAGCAATGCAAGGAGCAGGTCCCTTTCCCAACCTGGGAGCCCTGCTGTCCTTATGTCAGTTGAATTCATGTAGTGGGAATGACAGAAAACCAACCCAGGAAAACAAGCTAATAGTTTGTCGTTGACTTTTTTTTTTAAAACCAGGCATTTATCTCAGAAAATTCAGACCTTGCCACAGCAATTTGTTCCATGGTGCCTTTGGAGTCTGCTCTTACAGGTTGGAGCTGGACACGGTGGGAGTCGGAAAGTCCTTCCTCCCTCCCAGGGTCTGGCTTCAGACTTGGCCATTTGTGGGCTCTGTGGGCAGCTCAAATCCTTCCCCCTCCTCCTTCGCCAACCCCTAGATGCCTCAACTCCTAGGAAAGAAAACCAGGCATGCAAGATGACATGGTCCTTGGTGTTTCAGCCAGGTCCACAATATGGATAACTAGGGATGAAGACCAAAAGCACAGTCTACAGCATGTTCCCTCCTAGAAGTTTGGAGAGATAGTCTCTCATAAGAAGAGAAAACTAGGGGTGGGGGGAAGGGGAATGGGCTTCAAATATACAAAAGGCTTCTGCCGAGACAAAAGAGGCACTGATTTTTTTTTTTTTTTTTTTAATTTGTGGTGAGTGGTTCGGGAAGTAATGGGTTTAAAATTCAGAAAGGAATATATAGGGCAGATGTTAAGAGCTGTTTCCATGTGGTAAAGAAAGAGGAATAAATTGGTTGAAGAGGTTGCATGTAAAGCTCTCCAACGATGAAAGTGCCAAAGCCTGGATGATATCTGTCAAGAATAACATAAAGGCAGTAGATTTTCTTTAGGGAATGAGGCTGGACAAGATGACCTCCTGAGGCACCTTCCAGACCTTTGCCTCTATAAACTGTATTTGAACTGATGTGGAGACCACAGGCAGAATGCTTTAAAGGAAACGCATTATACAACCTGTCTGGGGATCACATTTTATTTTTTATTTCCTGTACCAGTTCTGGGCTCATCTATACAAGGTTCTGTGTTGTCTGGGCACTGACTGCCTGAGGCCAACCCTTTTTGTGCAGGAATACCCGGCATCAGCCATAACATCATCGATGAGTCAGCAGAGCTTTGATTTTAACCATGAGAGAGCTAAAAGCTCTTTCTTTAGGGTCTTAATGCTGGACTCTAATGGCCAGAGAGGATTTAAATTTACAGAATCTTAGTTATAGATGGGTTTAAATATCTCCTCCTTAAGGCACTCTGAAAGCTTCATTAGCAAGTTGGACTGAGGTGATTCAGCAGAAATATAATTAATATGTTCAGTTAAGTTTTGTAGATGTGCCGCAGGATGGGACAAAGCATATGTTTATAACCTAGGAAATAGAATGTGAAAGAAAGTAAAGATTACAGCAAGCCTGTAAGAAACGCAGAGAATTTGTAGCTGCAATATTGTTTGTCTTGTGAAGGAAACCATGGCATGTATTTCTTAGTAATGTCAGCTGATGGAGCTGAGACCATAAAATGTTCCTTGCCACTAGCGGAACATTTCTATTGCTAGTTATTGATCGTATTGCTAGTTATTGTGAAAAACATATTTTATAAAGAGCATTCCTTTTTTTTTTTTTTTTTTCCCTTTTGTGAAAAAAGTTGCTGTGTGGTGATGCAGAGGAAGCTACTGCCACAGAAGTTCTCCGGAGAAACAGGAGGGCACATTTCATCTCCACAGCCTATGTTTGGTATGCCAAATAAAAGGCAGGCAGGCTTGTCAAATGTCTTGCTTTTTCAAGAATCCTTGTTTGTATGTGATGGACACCCAGCTCCCACTCATGGCTGCAAGTCTCAAGCTGGCCGAAATAGCACGCTATTCAATTAGAGTATCTCAGTACAGTAGATGATGGGCACGTAAGGAGGTACACAGAATTGCAAATGCTTCTGAACGGTGGTCAAAATCACCAGCTACACTCAAGTGGTAATAAGGTAGGGAAAACACTTGGGCATTTAAGCTACGATTAAGTGTACACATAGAAAAATAAAATCACAAATGGAAAAATGTGAAAATGTTGACCAGATCAACGCTTTGCTGGTATGGGCTGTCACAGATCAAAATGTTCCGGATACGAGAAGTCTCCGTCTTGCTTCTGGTGCTATCATAATTTAATTTGTAGCCTTCGGTTCCATAATGTTTGATTTCTACATTTATACTCCTGATCGGGATAAGTGATTACTGGGTTTTTTCAGAGCTGTAAGAGTAATAATAAAATGCCACCTCCACACCTCACCTTTTCTGAGGTGCATCTAGCCCCCCAGCTTCCCCACAGTAAGGCCTTTCCCTTCCATCCAGCTCCCTGGCTATTGCTTTCTAAGCACAATAATGTAGAAACATTAATAATTCACGTCCTTGCCTTGCTTTCATTTTCCTCCTTTCAGGCTCAGTCACAGCTAAGGTCCAAGCCTTAAAGAAAATGCCGGGCACCGTTGCACGCTGAATGTCTTGACGTGCTTCTCGGCTTCTTTTGGGAAGAAAAGCCCCCCCCCGCCCCCGGGAAAGGTCTGGTGGAGCAAGTTTCACCCCACAGCCGGGTGCGAGCTGGCTCCCCCGGGGTCTGGCAGGGGACGGAGGCCGGCAGGGCCGTGCAGGGCTCCCTGCCGCTTTCCTCATTTCCACCCCTCTCAACGCCCGAGCGGCCGTTCCTCTTCCCCGCCAAACACGTCCTGTACCTACAAGTTTGGACTGCCAGAGGTGGCTTTTTTTTTCAATGCAGTTTCTTAATTTTCTTTTTCACCTTCGCCCACACGCGCTCGCTGCTTTTTTGTTTCATTTCTCAACATCCTTCCACCCAGTTGCCCCATCTCTGCTCATTACCGTCTCCTGGGCCCTCCCATAGTTACCAGTTTCCCTTATTGTCCCATCATCAGTACAGTCACACCTCTCCTTTGCCCTCGCCTGGCTTTCACTGCCTTTTGGACCCCTCTTTCAATCATCTCTTTTATCACAGAGATGTCCAGCCGGAGCTGACTTCTTATCAGAATCCTATTTGCTAACAGTCAATTCTTGCTGCTCCTTCTTTCCCACCGACTTTTCTCACAGAGGCTCATTGCCGTAGTCCTTGTTCTTCGGCAGTCTTCTGCCTTTGTAGAAAAGTAAAATGTGACAATAGCGTTTGTGTTTTATTTAGATCAGAACACTTAAAACCTGGTTTACATGCTTCCAGTACTGAATACCAAAACCTACTTTCAGTCTGAATGGCTTTTATTTTAAGTTGCAAAAAAAAAAGCTTGTTTTTCCTTTTCCTCAAAAAGTAACAAAAGCTCAAGAGCAGGTATCGCCGTTTATCATACGACAATTTAAGATGGTGTTTAGGAATATTCCAAAAGCTTTTTCCAAAATGTTCCTTACATGTGCTCAGTTCCCCTGAAAAGGAAATTATTTTCATGCACTTTCTGATCGCTTAATGCTTTGTATGAAATGCAGGCTTCTCAGTTATAGCCATTCCACAGATCTTAAACAGAGATAAAAATATTTTGAATGAAAATGCTTCTGAATAAGTTATTTGAAAGACTGAATACCGCTACTAGCTCTTATTACACAAACCTGAACATGCTACTTTAATGATCAATATCTCCTAAGTTTAAAATCAGCTTTTCACTGGCTTTGCAACTGAGCAGTAAAAATTTCTTTGTAATCAGTGAAAATAATTTGATTTTGTTTTAGTAGCCAAAGGAGATTTTTTTTTTCAAGTTGCTTTCACGGTTCACATGCCTTTGAATAATAAAAGAAAGGCATAGATATATAAAGTAAAGTTATCTAGGAGCAGAGGATCCAGATCAGTGAAAGGTCAGGAAGAGGAAGCAAAGTAAAAATCAAATATGCCTAAAATAATTATACTTTACGGATTTCTCTTCTCTCTCCTCTAGTACTGTATTTCATATACAGTATTTTAAGTGACTCAGAGAGGAGAATGCTACAGGATACACTGACTGGAGAACTGTGCCAGTAATTAGCGATCTTAGGCCCCCGAGGCCTTATCTGTGATGGCCTCCCCCTGTGCCAGGAACATTGTTCTGAAAACAAATGTTAGCCAAAATCTTTTTTTTTAAGCTAGAATTTCGATTAACATCTCTAATTTCTTCCAAGTAGCCTACAGACAGGGAAAGCAGTAGAAAATTGTTTTTCCTAGTTTTTAAATTGACCCTTCCCTCCAAGGTGTGTAGATAAGAAAGGTCAAAATAAGCTGTTTCATGTCTGGGTAGCAAGCAGAACTGGATAAAGTTTCAGGGATCGCATTTGCTGGGTGCGCAGCCATCACCACCTTTTTCTCCCGAGCTCTTCCAGCCCCTTGGCTCTCCCCTTCCGCCCGCTCGCCAGCCAGCACCACCGGATTGCTCTCGACCCGGTGCTTTTCAGGGATGAGATGGCGACTCCGCAGTCACCCAAGATTACTGATAACCTCTTCCAGGCACTGGCCCAACTCTGGCAACGCCTCGGATGCCCAATTTATGTATTACTTTAAAGACACATGCTCCTATTCAACGGAGTTAACCTCTCAGTGGGATAATCTCCCCACACTTACGCCCACGGTGGGACCAGTGCTCTACTCCACAGTCACCCTGTGGTTCAGCTGGGCTTAGTGGCACCTTTCTCCCCAGTTGCGAGTTAAGTCTCGTTTACTTCTAGCCGTGCAAGGCTGTAGGATCTTCCACAGCCAAGGGTAAGCAAAATTGCAGATCCTGTGGTGAGTTTCACTCTGAACTTTGCATTTTGCTCACCCTCTTTCAAAAGCAGCAGCGGAACTTGTAGGGAGAGCTAACATATTTTAGGAGAACAATTTGTATAGCTTGAGAGAGAAGAGAAACTAGCACCTATGGAGTAGACTTCTAACAGCGGGAGACAAGTAGAATAAATGGTGGATAAAGCTATTGAGGGTTATTGCATGCTAAAACGCAGATTAAAAACAGTGATTAAAAAACCTCAAGGGTATTGGAAGCTGGGGGGGCGGGGGGCAGCATGTAAGAGAAGAAAGGATCATTTTAGATGGGTTCAGAAAGTGACTGGACAAATTCAAGGAAACTGAAGCCCCACCAGACTGCCAGCTGTGGAATCAAAAGTAGGGACCAGCCGCTGCTCAGAGGGTGTTGAGGGGAAGGCTCCCTGCCGGCGTGACAGTGAGTGACCGTGATTAGAGGCCGGACACTGAGATATCGGTGGGACCTGCCGTCTGACTTGATCCTGCCCTGTACACTGGTCCCGTGGCCTTTCTCAGGCAGGTACTGTCAGGAACGTGATGCTGGAATAAACGATTCTTCGGTCTGATCCAGGTGCAGGTTTCTTGCCTCAGAAAACGTATCGTCGCTGGTTCTGTTTTCTTCCACTGAGACAGGGACACGCGGACTATTCTGACGGAACGCGGAATGGTGCATTTTCTGTCTTCTCCAGATTTTTTTCCCCGCTGCCGGTGTGACAGTAAGCTCAATCGTCTGAGAACGCACAAGGCATTTCTGAAGATACTTTTTTTTAGCCTTTGTCTGAGAGCAACACCGTAAGTAAGTGCAGACTAACTTTGTAGCTGCAGTTCTGCTTTGTCTAACGCTCCGTGATCTCAAAATCTGGCACTCCGTGATCTCAAAATCTGGCACTCCATGATCTCAAAATCTGGCACTCCGTGAGCGGAAAGACGATTCATACTTGTGGCATTTCCTGGTTAACCGGTGCTGTACCTTGAATCCCCACAGCTAGGTCTGCACAGCTTTTCACCTCCAGTAGCTTTTTACTTCTGTGCTCCCGGGATTTCAGATTATTCCTTCCTGCAGTGGAAATGTATACGAAGTCAGGTAGTGGTCAATGGGATTTTATCTTTTTAGTAGTAGAATATTAGAGAGCCTTTAAAAATGAAACTGTAAAAAAGACCAGGAAGCTTTAAGCTTTTTAAAATTGTTGGGATTAATCACCTTGCATTTAGTATTATAACTGAGCTTGGGGTAATTAAACAAGCATAGAAAGGGAGATCAGAATCTGGACCCTCACATTCTCCTCTCACAATGTCCTGTCATGGCAATGTAATCTCCTACCTTTAATGGTCAGTCACATTGCCCTTTAAGCGGATTTCCTTTTTTTCCAGACTGTGTAAACAAAAAAGATGGAATTCACAGAATCCTGTTTGTATTGGTTATGATACCAAATAAAAAATAATCTTCCTGATTCAATCTGCTTACAAAACACCCTTTACGTTAGATACAAGAGAGGACTGCAAGTTAAGTCATATCCGAGGGAAAAATGGCAAGTTTTTTACCCGGTGATGTATTTGTTTAAGCCCTCTTTCCATTAGGGCACCTGGATCTATAACTTCATGTGATAAAATAAGTGTTATTCATATATGAGTGAACACAGTGTACTGTTCCTTCTTGTGGGACTTACCACTGTTACTAGGGGACTCTCTTCTTTTACGGGAAGCAGTTAGGAAAATCTCAGCAGGCCTTCGTACAATTATCGTGGCCCCTGGTTTCCATCTAGTGCACTTCCAGCTTGGCTGTTCCTAGCCAGTGGGAATTTAGCAAACTACTTGGAAGGAGATCTGGTCACTGAGGCATCAAAATCTACCTTCTTCTCGCACACCAGAAGGTACGGCCGCAGCCTGAAAGCTGCACTGTGCCTTTTCACGCAGCCGTCTCATCAGGGAGAGAGTCCCAGGGTTGGGACGCGGGATCCAAAAATAAACACCTTCCAGTGCTTTCATTACGGGGGCTTGTAGGCTTTCCTCCTTTTGTCTCGGCTCTGGAAATCGGGCGAGGTGTCTTGCCTGCTTGGCCACGTATAGGAGAAAGTGATAATTTGAACGGATGTCCGAAGTTTATTAACTTTCCCTGGCTGCCATGAGCAAAGGCAGGGAGTGAGCTCTCAAAACATCCGTCTTATAGCAGATCAAACCTATAGATATCTGTGGCAGAAATATTTGATAGCATGATTAAATGAAGTCGCCTGAGCCAGGCACATTTTGAAAAATAAGCACTGTATTACTTCAATTTGCTGTAAATAGTAATTTACTTCGGTTATTTCCTTTAATTACAGCGCTCCATCTTTACACATGGCTGTATTTAGGAACAAAGGGACCAGTGTCACTGTGAGGTGTATGTTATAATAGAGACATTTGTATTAGGCTTCAGGAGAAGCCTACAGTGTATCCAGCAATTCTGTGGCGCTTATGACCACTGACCCTTCTCTGGATT
>JAVJGG010000048.1:15543230-15554166 GCA_035590195.1 Aviceda cuculoides | reverse complement strand
TTTAGGCTCTTTCTGGTTCTGCTATGAAGTGCATTTGACACTTCAGCTTTTACCATGTACTGTTCTTACTTTTCTCATAGACAAGATTAGGATAAACCAGAATTAGAATAGCCTCTCCTCTATTATATAAAATGTGCAGATTTTAAGGGAAACAATACAAAAACAAATTTGTAACCTAACAAGGGTTATAAATGAGCCAGTTGTTCCAAATTTTTTTTTACAAAGAAACAGGAAATCAAGTTATCTAGCAAACCTATTTATACACAGTAGGTAACCCTGGGTTGCAGGCAGGACTAATAAACAAAGAATGACAACCTATTTCTTTTAATGACAAGCTGACATATTTATTTTTATTATTTCACAAAAGTATTCACCAGACTCATCTGTCACACTAAAGCCCCATTCTCCCTCCCTGCAGACAGGGCATGTAGCCTTACTGCACTCAGGTTCAGTGAAAAAATAAAAAATAAACCCAACCTTTTTGGAATCAAAACAGATATTTGAAGGGCCTGCAGTTTACTGGGCTGGAACATAAAATAGTCTGAATAAAGTTTTGTATTGCTCATTTTTGCAAAGTTAAATTACAGCTACAGAAAGTGATTTTTATACTAAAAATTACCTTTGTGATAGACTTAAGTTGAATTTCTACTTCTCCAGGAACTGGAACACCATTTCCTATAAAATCTGTTTGATCTTTCTACCTGAGTAAGACACTTCACAACTTTTAGGCCATTAAATCAAACATTTCCTTTAGAAATGATAGAACCTCTTATAGAATTTAAGAAAAAGCAATAATGAATTTCAGATACAAACTAAGTTACCATAAAATGGGCTTACTTTTCCACGCTTAGTGTGACATTTTCCAATAACAGCATTTTCTCCAAAAAAGTGAGAATTCAGTTTTGCTCAAAGAAATAATCTCCTTAGTTTTGCTAAATGCACATTTTTGTTATTTGTCATTTGTGTAACACTAACATGGCTATAAAAAATAATTTAGAGTGTCTTGAACTAGAATTTAGAGTAGCTACAGATCAAGATTTCCTTTCCAATCTTGGACATGCAGACATTGTGTATGCAAATCTCATATTGGAAAAGAATAAGTATCTGTTTTGCATGCCACTTAATGGAAAGCCTGTTAATTAGGTCCTTCAAAAGAAATTGAGTTAAATGTGGAAGTGTTTAGACCAAAGAGATTTTTCTTTTTGCGGTACACTTTTATTTATATTTTACATAGATGTTGAATGCATGTTCTGAGCACTTAAAACCCCCTAGAAACGTAACGGTAGTTTGGAACATGCGAGAAATTAATGTCTAGGACCTAGAAAAGAAAATAGAATGATAGTGTAATGTGACACGTGTGGTGGTTTTGTATGTTCATGTGTATGTATTTTCACTCTGCCATTTATAGCAGCCATTTGGTCATGGGAAATACGTTACTAAGAAAGGAAGTTTTATGCTTATTCAGAGAATTATGCTATAGTAACTAGAAGATAAAATAAGGACTTCAAACCTTATAAGGTTGTCATTAGTTTAATAAAAAAATTATATACTGTAAAAAACCCCCGAGAATTACAGTGAAAAGAAATAGGAAAAATATGTTTAAAAGCTCCAAATCCCATGTTTTAATTTCATTGTACAACATAACCCATGAGGCACTCAGTAAATAGATCTTTCAGGTTCATGTAAATGTTGCTAGCTTTGAAGAGGTAGCCAAGTGACTAAACATTTGAGTGTCCTGGGGATTTTATAATTTCAGCATTACATATAAACCCTGCTGAGGGTGAATAACAATTCTGCTAACACAAAAGCAAAGGTAACCTATCCATTTAAAAATTATGACACCAGCACCCACTTTATTAAATGCTTGAAAACATCTTATGTCATGTCCATATTACTTGCTTGAAACTGTGCTGGTTTTGAATGTGAGCTAATACAAAGATACTGTCACAGCCTTTTGTGTGAATTCAAACTTTGTGGAAAATACAGTCTTCTTTTTTCCCCCTCACATGCTTTCACTCAAAAAAAAATCACACTATTTTAGGTGTCCTCAAACCTGCCAGGTCCCTGCACATTGTTTTATGATACTTGCATTTTATGGGGAAAAAAAACAACCTAAAACGCCAACACAGTTTTTACATTACCGTGGATATACTAGAAAAGGGCCATTATTGAGTTAGCTACCTATTCCTGTTCATTCATGAATGAATAATGTTAGAATTAACATGAGCTATAGTGCATTATTTATTATTTCTCTGGATTTGATGCTTAGCAGAGGTGTTAAAGGTCTGATGCCTTTTAAATGTAATTCATTGCCCTGTGTTCTGTAGCTTGCTGGCTAAAAGACTCCCTTCACTTTTCTTTTGCTATTGGTATTTTGGGGTAATACTTCTTAAAATCAGAGTAATAGTAAAATTATTTCAAGGTATTAGTTAAATAAGCAGAACAATTAGTTACAAGCATGAAATTATTTAGTGTTAGTGAACAGATCCTGAAGTAACCTTGAAATCTACGTATTTGGCTAATGTCTGCACTTGTATCATGAAAATGAAACCAGAATTATGCTCTTATGCTCTTTCGCTGTGATTTTTGTTTCTGAAAGTTCAAGAACTAGGAAGAAAGCATCCAGGCTGGAAGCCTGGCACTATCAAAGGAATGGGAATTTCATTCACAGTAGCACAACCCTGTTCAATGATTGTTTGTTCTTGTTTAAACAAGGTTCTTATTTACGTTGTTAAAGACTCAAGATTAATATTTTATGATTCATAATACATGGTGTTGAAGGTTGGTGAACTAGGCAGCAAGAGAGTCATTTCCAAAGAGGCATTTTCAGCACAAGCAAAACTGCCCGGATTTTGTTCAAAAGAGGCTGTTCGCATGCATCTGAACAAGAAAGGGATCCATACAGAAACTAAGAGTACTAGTTACAAGCTGGGAAAACACCCTCTCTAACTGTAAAACCTACATATTGTGTACCACGAGCAGACTGAACAGAGAAAGATTCTTCCAAGCCACTGTGAGAATGCTTTCTCACCTGTGGGTATATCTGATTATCAGTCTTATAGTTATGAGGGTTTTGGCAAGACTCGCAAATTCCTGCCATGACTTCTGTCTACTCAAAACAAGCTGTTGGCTAGTGCTCTTGGCAAGCTCAGCATTTGCTGTGAGGCTTCTGCAAAAGAAAAGTGTTTCAGTCCTTAATCATTTAGGAGAACAATTGCTTCCCCAAGGCTTCTGTCTGCAATTGGAGTTGATGCGTCTCTTCTGTAGAGATGCCATGTGAAACGTCCCACAACCACCTTCATTTGAATTTGCAAACCATATTTTCAAGGGTTTTCACGATACCTCTGAAGTATTTGTCTTCACAACTCTCCAAATTGTAGCTTTCCAGAGGCCAAAGAACAGCCTGGAACTGGGATCGTAATCCCTAAAAGAAAACCCAAAGCAACCAAAAGTACAGGTACACAACCTGCAGTGGGCAAGAAAAACTGGGCAGAGCTAGAAGGACCTTCCCTCTCCGAACACTTATAAGATGCTGGATGATAGGACAGAACAGCATTAAGTACCACCGCATCACCCCAGTTTCCCTTGCATACGGAGCTAACAGGTACTCTGGCTCACATTAGGTTTTGTATTATTATTAGCAAACACCCTAAACTTAAACAGAAGTCGGGAAATCCAGCCGTTCTGCCACTGCGCCTGCGTCCGCGCAAAAAAGGCAGCTATAACTGGTGAGCTGGGCTGGATGGTTAGAGCGACCGGACTGGGTAGGTGGCTCCTCCTGCAAACACACTGCAGTATCGCAGCTCACCGGAGCGTTTGCTCCTGAAGCTTAGCTTGGCATTTTTCAGCTTGAAATCTGTGTTTTAGGATCTGAATACGCTCTTCCCCGCTCCCCCCCCCCTCCTCCCTGTCACGTCAATATTAGAAGGCAGGGCATAAATGAACAGTTACTAAACGCCTTGATGAATCCATAGCAAGACTAAGCTGAGCCTCTTTTCTGTGGAAGGAGGGATGAGGAGGAAAAGCACGTTTCATAGTCATTAAATGCCCGCTAAGTTCAGCAATGTTAGCTGAGCGGGAAGGATTAGGAAGGAAAAGAATAGCAACAGCCGCGACTTAGGTTTGGACGGTTTCATCCCCTTTTTTATAATGGGCAAAGACTTCAGCCCACAGTGGCTTTATTTAACTCCTGTTTATTCTACGGGTAATTATGAATCTAAGGAGGGACTAGACAATGAAATGTGTATCTTCAGGAAACTTGGTCTGTGTGGTTTGAGTAGGATTGTGTTGCAGCTTGTTTCCCTAAGGCTTCAAATACCTCTCACCTAAAACTGTAAGGTAAAGTATGAAACTGTAATGAATAAATAAAGAAGTTTAAACTACCTAATTAATTAAAATCCTGGAAAATTAGTATTAAAATTGCATTCCTTGCAATAGTAAGAAGATTAGTTACAGGTTCTTCCTATTTCATATTAAAACCATAAACTGCTTTAATAGCAAAGAAATTTTGGAAAAGGTACTTTCCATCGAGCATTTTAATTGTGGTGTTGTACTGAAATGATTGCACACAACTGGAAAAAAACTTTTTTTTTTTTTTTTAAATCCATGTGATCATTTTTGTATGTGTGTATGATTTTTTTTTTTGAAATTTTGGTGGTGCTGAATGTTTGAAGATGACCAAAACCTTCACCCAAAGCATTCCCAGAAATCCAAAATATGCGTTGAATTAAAAAAAATAAAAATGACATTGTAGTCAACACCCATTAACAAAACAAACAAATAACCAACCAACCAAACCAGGGACTTAGCAGCAGAGGGCTGAAGGCGGCATCCTAAAGCATTTTTGTGTGCCCTGCACCTTGTCATGATTGATGCGTTGCACTCATGTGGCATTTGACAAACATTGTTTTGCAGGTACTTAGCATGATGACAAATTAACAAATGGAATAAATGGATTACAAAGCATTTACATAGTCATTTATGCCTTTTCCCATCCACTCTGGACTACTACAGAGTGATCTGAGGCTAGTTAAGAAGAGATATACAAGCTTTACAAGGTGCAGCATGCAGCAGGGTGATTAATGCAGAAAGATTAATGAACATAATTTTGAATCAGTAGCTTTTGTCTTACGCTATTTGCTCATTTCGTTATTAATAGGCACTGAAATCGTGACCCTTATTTCATAAATCCTCAAAGGGCTGGCACTGGGCTGCCACAGATAGCATTCCTGAAGCATCTTTGAAACAACCTCTGATAAACAGGGACAGAAGAGACGATCGTGGAGGAGCAAACATCCGCGAAGCAGGGAAAATTAGCTTGGGTGATGGTCCACTCTATCATGGCAGCAGTGCTTCTGGCTCCTCCGTACCCTACCGATCCGGCACTGTAAATCTCAGTGGGCTATTGCTGAAGTGGCCTCAGGTTTGAAACGACTTAGTGGGTTGTCTCGCAAGATTTTTATGGTGGGGAAACGACAGGAGTAATTTTTCACATGCGTCATCCCTCGAGAAAGATGACTGCTAAGTAGTGATGCTGCATTTGTAGACAGTGACCGAAAGTGCTCCTTTCTGGCAAAGACCTCCTGGGATCCTGATGTTTCTGCTGGGCTGCAGAGGCTTCTGCAGCACGGAGATGCCCCTCGCTTCACGCCGGGGACAGCAGCACGCAATGCTCAGCTGCTGCAGGAGCCACCACACTGTATTCCCGCTGTCTCTTTCTCATTCGGTAATAAATTCGTTCAAACGTGGTTCGTCCGCTCCCCGCTGCAGACGGCAGAGATCATGATCCTTAACATATGCTGTGGATGCTTCCCTTCGTCCTGTTTTGGACAAGTAAACAGAAAGGCAATTTGTACCAAAAGTTGGTTTGGGTTCATTCTTTTTTAATTTCAAGTTTGATTACTTAGATGATGCATGGCAATTTTTGATGTGTAGTAAACCTGATGTGTACTGTAAGATATAGGAAACGTTTGGTCTTACACATTCAGCCAAGCAAGTTAACACGTGTCAGCCGAGCTGTGCTAACTGCCCAATTTTGTGTTCTTTGCCTGTGGCAGCTATATAATGGTTTAATTTAGCTGGCCCTCAGAGAAAGCACCTGCAGAGATTCGGTGTGCCGCAGACCGTCTCACCCCTTACAGGCATGCAAAGCTTTGAGTTTCTCAATTTGACCTCCACAGCTTACTGCACGCTTGTGCCGTCTTGGGTTACAAGACACGTGTCGTGGGGGACATACTGGGAGCCAGAGGCTCTCCCCAGATACGAAGCACCGAACGTCTGCAGGATGAGCTCCTTCTGGTACTGCTCATGCTCTGGGAGAGCAGAATTGCCTCCCCTTGCCTGTATGATGGCCGGAGGACGCATTTTCAGTGGTGGGTAAGTAAGTCGCACATTTGTGGCCCCTGAGGCGGTGGGGAGGAGAGCCAAAGGCTGGGATGTGGTGGGGCAACTGGTGTGAGTTATAGGGGAATGAAGTCTGGCACTGCGGATTTGCAACCCGGTCTGGGAATGCTAAGAAGTCTTATTTCTGAAGACGTTTTGCTACAGAAATGCACCACGCCCCATCTGCAAAGGGGGAAAAGGGAGAATGAAGTAATAGATGAGGGAGTGACAGCAATTAAAGAAAGAGTTGCAACAGACACTTGTGCCTTAGGGGGCATGGGTGGCATGAAGGGATCTGAGGAAGGGAGGGAAGGAGAGTTAAAGGACGTGCGTTAAGCTGTATGTAAGAGCTGTATGTATGATTCTTAGCTTAAACTAGCAGCTAAAAATTTAATATGATGAATAAAACTCAACAACCAATCTACTCGAAGGCGCTTGTATGCATTAAAATTCAGTAAGAAAAAGAAACAGAGAGTAAAAACAGTGATAAAATAATACTAACAGTAAGAATGTGGTGCTTATTAATCAACATTACATGTGAAATACACGCCTGAAAGCAAGCTCTGGTAGTCACAAAGTAGAAAATAGAAAAGTAAATCTATGTGACCTTCTCTTCGCATTTCAAGAAAAGATTTGGTGGAAAATACAAAACAGAAGCTGACAAATAGAGCCAACTCCAGAAGGAATTAAAGAAAATTTGGTTCAAATGAGAATAGAAGCATAAAACTAGTATTTAAGGATGTTGGAGATTTCATAACTGGATCATTACAACAGCAAGTGTTACATACTTTGGAATTGGCTCTTATTATGACACAAAGCTCCTTCGGAAAGCAGAACCCATCAATCCTCTAAAATAAAGTGAGAGTACTTTTAAACTAACTGATGTATGATCTATGTGAGACTTGTACGAATTATTGTGTTCTTCATAAAGCTCTGTTTTCTGGTGACATATGTAGGAATTACCTTTTCAAACAGAGCATTATTTGGAAATGGAAGTGGCAAATCAATTTATGGAATTAATTCAATTTTTGAAATGTGAAACTTAATAAAAGACCTGATCCAAAGAGTTAAGTAGCACTCGGAAGAATGTCACCCCTCTCTACCAGCAGAACGTTTAGGACATTGTTTCTTGCAAAGTTGTTTTCTACAGGTCAGTTTTCATCTGGCAAGCCATATATTCCGCAGGAGTGTGGGGAAAAAAAGAGCATTTGAGGCAGAGCTCTCGCTGGCACGTACAAGGATGAGGAAGGTGAGTAGCTAGTCCTGTCTCCACTCTTCTGGCGAGCTGTAGGCTGACACGGCTAACGCTCCCTACGCAACGTACAGCTCTGGCTACCTGTTGAGATGATCAGGCTATCCTGTATTAAAACACTGGTCTTTTGCACGTGGAGTTCTGAGCTTCCTCAGACAGCACTGACCAGAGATCTGGTCATATTTCCAGATTTGGGAGCAGTATATCCATGCTAAGAGAGAGGTGACAGCATTTAGCCCGGGTGCAGAACCATACTAAGGCTATGCTGCCGTCAGTGCCCAAGCTAGGCCTCCTCGTGCATATTGAGCTTAGCTACATCTCCAATGACCCTTTGGGTTCAGCACAGGTACCTCAGCTAATTAACTCAATTAAGCTTGTGTGGAGAAAGCAGAGGAACATTATATTCAGTCAGAAGTGTAAGAAAAGGAGTAAAGGCCGTGAGATCTTCAAGAGCTTAGTCATGTAGCTCACAGGACAGTCTTGTTCGCAGGAGGTGATGGACTTAGGAGAGGAGGGGCTTTTGGGTGGCTCCTGAGTTTCTTGAAGCATTTGAAAAGTTGCCTTGACCATACTGGAGTAATTAATGGGACTTGGCATTTTCTATGTCTACTTAACTACAGATTTATGCATGGTAAAGCTCACCACTGTCCAAATGTACCTGTAGGGCCCCAGCTAAAGCCTTTGAAGTCAATATCAGTCTGAAGTGAATGAGAGGTGCATCATGCCCTTAAACAAATATTTCTGGAAAGCCCACTGCGCATATGGAAAAATATTTTCTTGCTAAGCTGACATTTTAAAATTAAATAATTTTTTGGCTCCAGGCCTTAAAGGAAATGGGACAACTTTCTTTTCACATATTATTTTTTAATGATGCAAAAAATATGTTTAAGCTCCTTTAATTTTAAAGTGACTGTGTAGCTTTTTTCAGGCTTTTCTAAAGAATCCACCCCAAGAACAAAAAATGCCCCAAACCCATTGATGGAAGAGAAAGCATCAGAAATTATTGGCCTGAAATGCTTTCGAAAGTTTTAAGTTTGGAAAACAGGGAATAAATGGAAACTCTTTTGCAACCGCAAGAACTGCTTTGCACTCTATGCCAGTCCGTGGGTGTTTGTGTGTGTCAGAGCTCGTCAGGTAGTTATTGGGATTATATTTTCCATCCATGCTTATGAATCACTCAGAAACGGATCCAGATTTCTGCTATTGCTTTGTTATTTGTAAGCATTAATTGAATAATCTGGGTGATTAGCTTTCAGGCTACAGAATGTCTATAAACTGATTGCTGCAGTGTGTCACCACTTGCTGTTCACATAAGGTGATTGATTAACAGTTTTACAGTGTGAGCTTTCAGCGTCCCTTTTGGAGAACTAAAACTTGCAAGAAGTTTGAACAATGAATATCAAATTAAGTCAGAATTTCACAACAGTTAAAGGAACTGATTTTCAATTCCTTTTGTGAGTCTTCATCTAATAGGAAGCAACTGCTGCATACCTTCTGTAATGTTAGCAGACTTTTGCTCGTTTGGGCAAAATCAAAAGAATAATTTCTAGGAACTACTCACCATCAGTTTAGCAGGGGCAATTGTCGGTTTAGCGCATAGTGTTCAGAAGTTATGTTTTTGTACAATTTAGTTAATAACTTGAGTTATCTTGGGTGTGGATTCAGAATATCTGGGAAAAGAAAGGACCGTATGTATGTGTGCTTCTTGTTACTATTCTGTTATAACCAATTGTTGCTAGTCCAATAATACTGTAAAACAAATGGCACTATTAAAATATTTGGGGGGTAGATACCAAAGGACCTTTGGAGGAGGTTAGTCCTTGCATGCCCAGCCTTTATGTATTGTTAACACCTGGGTGATGCCTGAGGCATGCCAGCCAATAATTATATACCTTCATATTTCTTTCCTGACAGTCTGTCATCATTAGTTCTAACTGTGAGTTATAGAGAGAGTCTTCATGCCTACCCTTTTTCCCTGTACCAAATTCTACAATATCTTCTGTAAAATCATATTTATTTCACCAGCAGGTTACATAATGGGGTTCATTACAACCCTTTTGCATACAAAAGAAAAATAATGCTGTGCTGGATCTTCTGAACTACTTAAGTGACAGCTGCAGAACAGACTATTTGGGCAAACACATTGCAGAAAGCCATTTGCAATTAAAATATTTTTAATTAAGTTCCTAACGACTATATTTTGATCTTACTTTAAATCAGGACCATCATGGTTTGCACCTCAGAGAAAGGCGATGGCATAGGATTTGCATGTAATTCATGCATAGTCACTCCAGCAGTGGGCTTTCTGTGAGGAGCAAGGAGTCAGAAAACACCCATGTGTCACTAATGAAAGTTGGGTTGGAACTCGTTACTGGTTGGGTTCAGCTCTTTACAGGAAATTGTAGGGTTGAAGGAGAAGAAATCAGCAGGTCACCTGGTCTGATCTCTTGTATAACATGAGCATCTACCTCTCTAATGAGGTTAATAATTCGCTATTAATTGGTGCATATGTTGCATCTGACTTATGTAGCTCTTACAGAAAAGCTTTCAAACTTTATGTGAAGGCATTAAGATGTGGAGAAACTACATGTCCATTGGTCATTGCTCCAGGGATTAATCATTCTTGCAGTGAACGACTAGAGCATTTCCCCATCTAAATTTCCTTGTGCTTAGCTTTCATCTGCTGGGTGTTTTTTGTTAAAATTCCTTTCATAGTCACTATTTTTTTTGCCATGTAGATATTTTGTATGTTGCAAGCACACCATCTCTCACTATTGTTTTTTAAAAGCTGAGCAGATTCCTTATTCTGTCTATGCAAGGCATTTTCTTCCAGCTCTCAAATAATTGGGGTGACACTTTCTGTGCACCTTCAACATCTTTCTTGAAATAAGAACACCAAAGCTGGAGGAAGCGTCCCAGTATTAGTCTCACCAATGCTATAAGGGGTAGCTAAAATCACCTTGGCTTTGCCCCATTTATTGTTCTTTGTGTATCTGAGGATCATAGATGCCACTTTTGCTGGGTGACCGTAATGAAAGCTTACCTTCACACATCCGTGTACTTAGATGCCCTTAATTATTACTTTTTTTTGCCCCTGGATGCACTTCCTTAGCCTGTGGCTATGGTCAACATTCTTTTTTCCTAGATGTGTGACTTTCATGGAATCATAGAATGGTTTGGTTTGGAAGGGACCTTTAAAGGTCATCTAGTCCAGCCCTCCTGCAATGAGCAGGGACATCTTCAACTCGATCAGGTTGCTCAGAGCCCCGTCCAACCTGACCTTGAATGTTTCCAGGGATGGGG
>JAVJGG010000048.1:15503512-15537531 GCA_035590195.1 Aviceda cuculoides | reverse complement strand
AGTTGAGTCCGGGAAGAAGGGAGGGGTGGGGGGAAGGTGTTTTGAGATTTGGTTTTATTTCTCATTGCCCTACTCTGGTCAATTGGTAATAAGTTGAGTTAATTTTCCCCAAGTCGAGTCTGTTTCGCCCATGACGGTAATTGGTGAGTGATCTCTCCTGTCCTTATCCCGACCCACAAGCCCTTTGTTATATTTCCTCTCCCCTGTCCAGCTGAGGGGGGGGTTGATAGAGCGGCTTTGGTGGGCACCTGGTAAAACCACCACACATGTTTTCTTCCACAGATTAAAAGTTTGTTTGTTGATATATATGTATGGAAGTATGAAGGACTATCAACTGCATGTTGATTCTGCAGTGCTGTGTGGCCCACACAATTCAATCAACTTTCTGGAAGAAAATATAGTAAGAAAGGGATGTAACATGTATATATGAAATTTGCAGATGATACTGAAACTTGTGGCTTGGTAAATCAGGGTAAATTACTCAGTTTGAACTGGATAACTTGGTTAACTTTGGAGCAACCAAGTAATACGGTGTATTTTAATAAAAGCAGAAACAAACTAGAATCCAAAATATGACTGTGTTTGCCCATGGCTCCTTCCTCCCGCTGGACAGGGCTTTCTAACAACACAGCCGTAACCAGTCACTCACGAAGAGGGCTTAGGAAGGGGGTGGGATCCTGTATCTGTCTCCAGTCTAACCTCCAGTTCAGTCAGCATTTTCAGGTCTGAAGCAAGTAACATTATGTCATTTGGAGTCTGATGCAAATAACATCAGATAAATTTGCATGGCTGGTTTTATGCAGGTGGAGAGACTAGAAAATGTAACTGTTGTGACAGTCTAAATGGTACTGAGCAACAGCCATCCTTTTTGCTCCAACATGCATAAAAGTACCAAAAATGTACCCTCTGATAAATAGCATAATGTAGCAGACTTGAGTATATAATTCACCGCAGCTTTTTCCACCACAAGCTGTGACATAGCACAAGCCACACCAATTGTCAGAGACGTGTCAGGTATGCTGCTGCCCAACTTTTTTTGTTTGCTGAGAAGCACGTAAGGTGCAAACTACTATCCATGCTTAATTGCAGGCAAACCTTTTGCTGGGAATAAACACAGAATTACAGGAGCGCACCCTTGCACTGGTCAGAGTGTGTGAAAGCTCTGCCTTTTCAGTAAGTGTGTCCGGGGCTACTAAATATCTCCCTGACTCTAAAGACAGGTTTATCAGAGATCAAAATTGCTTAACTAGAACAAGATAATTCTTTGTACAGAGAGGTCACTGATCTGTCAGGTGACCCATATTAAGTAAGAAGTTTTGAAAACAAATCTCAGACTTCCTCTCTCCTGCCCGTTGTATCCTTACAGGGCAAGGTCTCCCCCCGCATTTGCCTTTCAGACCAGAAACAGTCAATGGCCCTTAGTTTGCTCGAACCCCTTGCTTTGGAAAGTTTTTTTCTTTCCATCACGCCAGACAGAAGTCTGTTCCCTTCCACACACAGGTTCCCTCCTTGTGCCAAATCTTTCCTCCTTCTGCAGGCTCCCGTGTCATGTCCCCCCTCCTGCTCGTGCCCCAGAAGCATTTTGTGCGGGACATGTCCAGGAAGGGTGCAGTTCTCCTCTCTCCCCGAAGTACAGCAACCAGGACAAATTGCTTTCCTTCCTCCTGCCCAGCCCTCCTCCCCTCTTTCACAAAACATAATAAATGGTACTCACAGGATAAACAGAAAGCAAACTTGTTAACTACTTGCACCGTTGCTCTCAATTAAGTTGGGAATTTTTTATAAAATGATTCTTGGAATAATCGAACATTTAGCACTATTTGTTGCAACAGGAAAGAGACCCCATTCCTATATTACATATATTACATATACAATATATTTAATAAAATTTAGTTCCACCTGGCAGGACATGCTGCATCCTGTCCATTTCAGAAGAAAAGATATTCCAAAGAGACTGCAGCTGCAAATATTTTATACATTAAAACAAAAAGGAAGCAAGACGAAAAGTGAAAGTGCTGAGCACAACCAACCAAATTAAAGCATAAGAAAACAAGTGTGGTAGGAGAACACGAAAACAAACAAACAAATAAAAAGATGCTACAGTATATAGATTCAGGAAAATATCGAAGCCACTGTTTTAAAAGCATTTGGTTTTTTAATGTGAATTATTTTCCACATTGCACATAGCCTCTATGCATTTTAGTGTTATTCTAACACTTCTAACTTGTGTTGCATAGCAGAAATACAATATAGAGAGTATTTGCCGAAAATAAGACTCTCAGTCATAATTGCCATTCATGTCCATAGAATATGGAGAAAGTTATATTTGAAAGGTAAATCTATAGGGACTCTTCAGAGCATTTCTAGGAACAGACTCCAAACTTGGGCACTTTGATGCTATGGGTAGGTCCTTAGGATACTGTGCATTTTTACCGGCAAGAATTACCGCTCTCCGTTGCGTACGCTCTGCTGTTCCGCAAACTGTGGATGACGCTGGTAGGTGTCATCCTTCTGCCGGCCATCACGCTGGTTGTCAGAGGCTTAGTACAGTTCATTTCTGCACAGCGGCTGTAAGAGGAGAGGACCCTGCAGCTTCTCCTTCTTCCTCCGCATCCTGCACGTCGTTTAGGAGTATTGCACTGTGTTTCTATTTTGCCCTTCTGTGATTTCTAATCTCCTACGTGTTTCTGTTGGTACGTGAAATAGTTGCTGCTGCTTCTTTTTGGTTTGGGAAGGATTTGATTGTTCAAATTATTAATATTTTTCTGAAATTCATAATATTGGCAATTATTCTGCTTGCATTTACGGCTGATAAAACATTGGGATGGATTTTTACATTCTCAGTGGCCATACAAGATGTGAACTTTGAATGTAGTGATTAAATATTAAACACATTTTTATTTATAATTTGCATAGACACTACTTTGAGTTTCAAGAATAATAGTGTTAAGGTATGGAAAACATTATTTATTCATTTTTATTTTGTCATGTTTCTGAGCTGTGAAGAAAAAATAGAAATCTCATTTTCGACATGAACTTAAGCTTTTTCTCAGCACAGCTTTTAAACTAGTTGACAAAAGGAAAAAAGAAATCAAAATTATTTGACTATTCATAAAAAATGGATTTAATACATTAGCCATTAAATATTCTTTTAGCATTGATAGGATGGCTTGAATAATAAATACTTTTAGTTGTAAATAATGTATTTTATTTCTAAAACCTCTGAACCTATTATATCCTCAAATATAATTTGACCAGGTCTAACAAGGCTCAGCTAAGATTTCTCCTCTGAATATCGGAGAGCTGGTGCCTTTGCTGGGATAACTGGGAGTGAGCACGGTCTCTCTGGATACACAGGGAGAAGCCCCCCCGGCCCGGGCTCTGCCTGGCTCGTTGCTGCTCCTTCTGCATTCCCACCCTCCCTGGCCCTACAGGGAATGGAAAATCCCCCAGCCTCCCCCCAGCAGCCACTGGGAGGGGGTCGCAGCTCCCTGAAGGTTATTCCTCTCCCCGGGTATGAGCAGATGTTGCTAGAGAGCAAATAAATTAAAGAACTTTGGGCCATAACTTTACCCATAAGCAATGGGCAACCACGGAGGTGTCCTTGTTGACCTCAGCGTGGCAAGTCACTGGGGAAGCTAATAGTCCCCACTGGTGGGAGAGGAGGTACTTCTCCGTTTAGGTAGCACTTTATTTTTGCTTGTCAGCTGTCCCGGCTTAAGCGGCGCTGGATGTTTCGCCGTGGGGTGACAACTCCGACGTCCTCTGTGGGCCAACGTCCGTCGCGTGGATGGCAGACTCTGATGTAGAAAGGTTAAAAAATCCCTAAATAATTGTTGGGGAGTATAAAGACTTTAGCAGTTGTAAAGATCACTTGTGACAAAGGAGTGCAGTCTGGAAGTAGGAAAACTAATAGTTAAGAATACGATTGGTTTTCACTAAGTGCCGTTGAACCTTTAACGCAAAGGGAATTCTCTAAAACTTTCAGCTGCTTTCATGATGTTGACTTTGCTCACAGCCTGCACATTAATAACAAAGGCTAAATAATACCAGTGTCCTGACCGTCGCGGTGCTTTTGGTGAGTGTTGCAGATGCTATGAGGCACCAGCCATTAACAAAGTTATTTGAAGTTTTTAATTTTATACAACAGGAGCCATGAATCAACCCTTAGCATTAACCTACCTTTGTTATTTAATATAGGTCTTAATTGTTTAAATAATTGTGGGAAACCATTTTATTTCTAGAGCTATTATGAGAGCCTGAAGGCATATTTTGTGAGTATCACACTCTTTTTGTTGTCCATTACTGTTTCAGACACTGAGGTCTACTCAGAAATAGCAAATAGGCTCCATTATTCACCTGAAAGAAATGAAAAATATTAAGAAATAGTGTTCATAGAAATATCCTGATTTAAATAAAAATCTAAGAACATCTCCTTATCATTCTGAAAACTTGTATGTTCTCCTTTTTGACACATCACATTCATGAGCAAAATTTTTAACTAGCATCTTATGGCATCTTGTTAACGGTTTTTCTTCTCGCTAATATAAAATGGCAGATGTACAGCACCTGTAAATACTCATGAAGACCAAGTAGGTAGAAAAATTATCACATCAACACTTCACCTTTCAGTACTTTTTCTGGGGGATAGTAATGTTTGAAGGGCAGGAAAGAGTAAAAGGCTTATCTTTCTATCTTATCGACCCTTATAGCTACATACAGGGTAATAATAATAATGTCCTATCAGATTCAACTGTAAACACTTTAGCTGTTGTTTTATATAAATTGAATTTTTGTGGGAAAAATAAGCAAGGATGGGATCAACGAGGCAAGTTTGGGATTAGGAAAATAATACTGTGCTTCAAGGAGCATTAAAATATGTTTAGATTAATCGTGGATTAACATTGTAAAAACTGAAAACCCATTGTTGCTAATCTCTTTGAACTAGACTGAGCTATTCTAAGCCAACACTGAACAAAGTTTTCATGTGTGGAATGAGGCAGGAGTTTTCAACTTTTCTTTTGCTAAAATCCAGATTAAAAAAAAAAAATACTGTTGATGTATTTGTTTCAGCAAAGGTTTCCTCAAGACTTGAGTAGAGTTTCATGTCGAATGAAGGAGAGGAAAAAAGATTCCAGCCATGGAATAATCCAGATGAGGAACTGCACCTGGAAAGTGGGCAATAAGAATAAAATTATATGGTTTTATCCTGGGATAAAATATGGTGGATGGTGTAATGCCACCCACTTAAACTGAAGCTGTATCTGCCCCTGTATATAGTAGTGAAACAAATCTGTATTTTGCAATTAATGAATAAATTGCTTTAACTGCTTTTATTTTTTTTTCTGAAAAAGGGAGAGAGAACTTAAACTATCCTTTGACGCTTGACATTTCTGCCCTTTTACAGCACAAGCACTGATGATCAAATTAACAAAAGGCATTAAAAAGGTTGTGGTACTTAGGCAAAAAAAGATTCTTAGAGAGAAATCATGATATACACAGTCAGCCTTTCCAAAAGTCCTGGGTCAATATGGTTAGTACAATTCCTGCATGTGCAGAAAGACAGGAGGTGCAACTGTCTGCTTAAAAGGTACATATAGTCTGTTGACCCAAGCTTTTCTACAGTCTAAATAACAGTCATTCCAATTAGATACCACAGAAAAAATAGTGCAGCTGATTTACAAACTAGTTCTTGAATGGAATCTATTTGCAAGACATTTACTAATTATGAATAATTTGTACGTATTGAAGAGTCTGTTATTCCATTGTTAAATTAAATTAGGTCAAAGATCATACCAATCTGAATGCTGTAACTCTTGAAGCTCTCAGTTTTTAGTTCTGATTTATTTATGTAGAAAATCCACTAAACTGAAAAGGAGAAAGACAGGGATGTAAAGATGTTTCTGTCCTCTGCCCTTTTGCTAGTGACCCTGGCCACTAACCAGCAGGGATCCTCCACGCTCCCAAACTCTTTCAGGTTCCTACTCTATTAGAAGGACTACGTCAAAGCTCGTAATGTCCCACATTTAATTTTTATGGCAAAAAATTAGTGCTGGAAGTGAAGTAACCATGAGGACATGCACTGCTTTTGGAAAGGATTAGCAAGCGCAGATATGAGCATTAGGAAAGTGGTTTGACAAACCTGGAGGATGGAAAGGGGAAGAAAAAGGTGAAATAATAATATTTTAGCAATAATGTACAGTTAGAAAAGGCAAACAACAGTGGGTTTTGTTTGTTTGTTTACTTGGGTTTTGATATCTCCCTTACCTTCCTGCCTCTTTTTAGAAGGTCTTTTTTTAAGTGAAGTTGGCCTATGTTGTCCAAAGTATACACACACACACAGACACGCACACAAATAGATACCTTGGAAAAGTTATATTATTTAAAAGTAAGCTACAGAAACATGCTTTAATAGTAATTACAGCTGTCCCTGACAGACTGTGCAGTGGTCAGCTAATTTGTGGGCGCTGAAGTCATACAGCCACTAGCTTCACAAGAAGAGCGTCCCTGGGCTGCGGTACAGCAGTTTGCTTCAGTGCCACTTATTTCTTTGCCTGGAAGCATGGGAGATAAAAGACTAACCTTAAGATGATGGTGCAAGTCAATAGTAAGGTCCGGAATGAAGTGGGAGACACAGTGCTTACAGTCCCTGCTGGACAGCAGTCAATATCAGACATCACACTTAAACTGTCACAATTTGACCTGACAACCCTTTTTCAGAAGGACCAGAAATAGAGCTAGCCAAGTTACCTTGCATTTCTGAAGAAGGTCACGAGCAGGTCGCTAGCAGATGGAAGTGTGTATTAAAGATGTCTGGTATGAGTATAAGCATGAACATTTCTAGCCTGCATAAACATAAATGTTAAGATGCATATGGGATTGTTACCGCCTAGCTGGAACAGGAGCACAGTTAAAAGATCTTTATAAGGAACAAAGAGAGATGTTTGCTCTGTTCATGTGAAAAAAAAAAAAAAATTACTGGAAGAAAAAAAAAAGGAGACTTATATAGTCAGCAATATATGTTCTAAAAATGCAATTTCCGGATTAATAACAAAGACACTGTTCTAGTTCACTAGTTCCTTTAGGACGTGCGCTTTTGACCCATGCAACATATTGTGCCCCATGGCTCTTAGCTGAACTGTGACTTAACTGTGCCTATTTTTTTTTAAATGTGTGATGTCTATTAAAACTAGCTGGTGCTTGTACCAGGACCCCAGTGGAAATGAAAGAGATGTCTCGGTGGACTGTCCATTGGTTAAATATTAAAGGATCAAACTTTAATATTTAAGTGTGTATGTAGTATATTATATAAAACAAATTCCCATCTGAATATTTTAAGTTTTCTCTTTAATCTCAGGAAAGCCAGCACTTCCACCCCTTAACTCTAATTAACCAGATAAAACAGTATTTCAAGGATATATCTCCTATGGAAAGAGTCAGGTTTTTCTGTGATTATATATATCTTTGCTCCAAGGCACTTATTAATTTGCTTAAAAGTCCATGCATCATTTCACAGATTGTTTTAGCACTTGTCATCTTATCAGTCCACGTTTGAGAAAGGCTCTCTTGAAAAAAACGAAGTGAAAGATTAAGTATTCCAGCATGCTCTACATTATAAATATAACTGTCTTCATTTTATAAACGAATTTCCATAAAAACGGAGCAACAGCGAAGGGTGAGAGGTGATGGAGCACAGTGAAAGACGGTGGGCCTGACAAATGCAGCTGGGGAGGGAATCAGAGGCGGCAGCAGGATGGATGCAGCTGGAAATCTTTTACCCCCCTGCAGCTGCAATACTCCCCGGCTCCGCTCTTTCGTGTCCCATGTGCCAGGGAGCAGGAGGAACGGGTGCTCCGCAAGGGCAGGGGGTGGTGGTGGGGCAGGAGAGGCAGGACCCTTGCCATCTTGCCCTACCCCAGCAAGGAGGGTAGAGCCGCCCGGTGATGGGAACCCATCACCCCAACAGGCCCGTCGTGATAAGGCAGGCTGGCAGTCAAGGCAAGAGTGTCCTGTCCTTGAAGTAGGCTGGAAGTAGAAAAGAGAGGTCCTCCAGGTTATGGAAACTGAGGCCCAGGTCCCCAAAGGTATTTCTTCAGCATCCCTATACACGCGCCCCATTAAAGCGCTCAAAATCTCTGCCAAGCTACCACTTGACTGGATGGGTGTTTACATCCTGTAGTTGGCTGGCCAGTGACCACACACTACGCAGCCGAAATGCTGAGGTCAACCTGTGAGTTACCAGCGGCTGAGATCCCTGCCCCAGCCCCCAAGTGGGTTTTAGATTAGATCTAAGTCTAATCTCCAAGTCAAGGACTTGAATGTCACCTTCCTACATCTCAAGTGAGGTATCTCATCATGAGTTGTCTGCTCTCTTGCAATCAACGTGTAATAATTTGTAGACAGTGAAAGGGCTTCAACAGGAGGCCTGGTTGGTCTGCAATGAACAGTGCAGCTCTGTGGACAGATATGTAACTTGATTCTGAGCAAGCTGGCTCCAGAAGCAACATACCTGCATCAGAGGTACGTTGCACCCAGGTGAATTAGCCCCGCATGCTGAGATAGATGCATGGGGTCCAGGACCCATCACCTATCCACTGAACTGGCCAGGTAGTTGGACTAGATGATCATTGTAGGTCCCTTCCAACTGAAAATATCCTATTCTTTCTATTCTACTCCTATTCTATTCTATTCTATTCTATTCTATTCTATTCTATTCTATTCTATTCTATTCTATTTTCTATTCTACCCTACCCTACCTTTTTTCTTACTGGTTGCTTTGGAGTCAGATCGGGCATATGTCAGTCATTGTCACACAGATACAGCCATCAACCAGCCTTTGCACACCAAAATAACCAGAATGTTGGGGAGAGGAATGGCATTAGGTCACTTAGAGCCTATGCAGAGGTGGATGACTATGCCTAGTCCCACCTCTCTGCTCTTCAGCTGCAGCTGATTTAGGCAGATCCTTGCTCAACTGATTTCTGATTTTATTATTTTTTTTTTTTTCAGTCATCACTTCGCTCTCACCATTCATTGCCTTGGAAGTTGTATTTGGGCTGGGAAGTCCACAAGGTCACAGGGGGGATAAAAGGTAGCTTTGCAACATTTAAGTACCTTTGAGTATATGGGCCCAAAGACTTAATCCTACACTATAAAAATCAATAGGAGCTTCCTGAAGTTAGAATGGGAAATTGAGGCAAGAATGTGAATATGTTATTTTATCATTTCTTTTTTACAGTTTCTGTTGATAAAAAGCCTTGGAGTGGCAATTCTTCCTTGATGCTTCTGCTGTAAAATCAGAGTTAAAAGGGGCTGGTTTGGATCTGTACAATAGTCTGACATCCCTTTTCTTCAGCTGTACAATCATATAAACAAATAGACCAATAGAGTGAATTAAAATGAAGTGCTATGAAAATCTTATTAATTTTACTGGCTGCTTGGCTTACTACAGAAACTTAGCTGAGGAATCAGAATTTGCCAGTTTGAGTGAAGAAGGAGAGGAAGTGGTTGTACAACCCAGGCAGAGATATGGAGAGGCAGAAAGGGCAAACTGGAAAAAGAAGGAAGCAGAGAGGAAGAAATGCAATGTAAAAGCAGTTCATTTTAGTTAAGAAGAAGAACTTTGACCTGAAAAATTCAGGATGAATCTTTGTGATTTTTCCTAACATAAATGAAATATCCACATAGGATCTAATATGGTGCTACTTCTTTTGCTTACAATTAAATGAAGCAGACTCAAGCTATTAATTTGGTGTAGTGCCTTTTCTCTGCACCTGAATTGCCAAAAGGTTCAGCAAGTTTTGTTATGGGAAATTATAAAATAATCTTTGTTAGGAAAGTTTCATCCTGGTCTGACTCTGGTAAATTAGATAATAGCCATTTAAGTCTTGAAAAGCTGTCTAATGTAATTGGATGTTCACACTCTGTAGAAATTGTTGTATTTCTCTGTATTGCTCTAAGCTCTTGGTGTCAATGTTATCTTGTTCCAAGGAAAACTGTGTGTGAAATATTTTCTGCATAAGAAAATATTTCCTTTTATCAGGTTTAAAAATTGTTGCCTCTCAGTTCTATGGCAGTTCTGTTTACTCTTATATCATGTTAACAACAATTTTGCCCACTTAACTTTAGCTGAATTACTCTACTGAGGGAGGGATCAGAGAATGGTGATACTGAAACTCATTATTCATTGACTAAGTTTGGTGAAATGGTTTGTCTGCAGGCAATTGTATACCAAAGACATTTTTATTAAAGTTTTCCTGCAGGTTTTCCTACTCATTTTTTAAAAAAATATTTGTTTGAGGGGAATTTTTTTTCCATGTGTCTGGAAAGGAGGAATACTGAATTCCAGATCTGAAAAATTTTATTTGTCTCTGAAGGAGCAGATACATCAGGGAGGAAAAATAGAGCTGGATAGGTAATGGAATAAAACATCAGATGGAGAAGAGAGGAAATTGAGAAAGCAAGGAACATCAAGATGAAGAAGAGTGAAGGAGTAAGGACTAAACGTATTCACACTGTATTGAATGGAAGGCTTCCTTCCACAGGTTAGAGAAGCATATATCCCATAGCGTTAGTAGAGAACATTGTCAATAGGAAAACTTCTAAAATTTCCTTACAGTAGGACACATTTCCTGGCAATGACAGAGTTGTTCCTTCTCCTTCTTAGCGATGGGTCAGGGGCTCAGATAACGGGAGTGAGCAAGAAGTTGGGGAGCCATCATGCTGGAAAGCACAGAAATACACGATCTTCATACTCCTGAGTTTTGCCTGACTCCTAGCCAAGCTTCCACACCATTTTTCTAGTGGAACGAGTTTCATTATAAGTGGTATCACTAAGGACTTGATACACAGCGTGAGCAATTCTTCCTGTGAAAATGCTTAAAGCTCCATATGCTTGGGAGCCTATGACTAAATTTGTGTGGCAAAAAGTGCCCTGGACTTGTGTGTAAAAGCTTGTCTTGTTTTCTTAGCAACGACCACATTCTTAGAGAAGGGACACTTTTGCAGGAAATGGGCCATGGTGACCCTTGAGTACTTTTGTCCAAACCATACAGTGCAAATACCATATTGCAAATACTAGCGGCAAGTATAAAAGAGTGTAGCTCAGCCACGCTATCATCTTTAGGATTACCCTTTTAGAAATACTGAGCAGAGAAAACTTGCATTGTTAAGAGAGGCTTTGAATAATTGTACTGTTCAGTGGCAGCCCTTCAAGATTTGTTAAAGTTCCTGTTAGCTTCCAACAAGATCAGAATAACCAAAGTGTGGAATTCCTGTTTTGATACATGGTACACTTAAGAAACAAAAGAAACTTGTCAAAGGTTTAAATTAATCTCTTTTAATTTCTTAAATGAATTGTCTCAGATATTCCCAAATTCTGTAATGGCACAAGATCAGTCCCTTGAAATTTTGGGGCATATTGCTTTGGAAAGACAGTGAGAAATCAGACTTGTAAGTATAAGCCATGCTGCTTATTTAACTATACACTGAAAGGCTCCCTCCCTTAATTTAATAATATATTGATAATACATTATGAATACTCAATTTTAATGTTGCCTTCCTGGACTTGTATTAAGTTTTCCATAAAGAAAAACTGGGGATTTTAATGAGGTCTCCCAACCTCTCATCAACAGGAAAAGTATCACTAGCAGATTAATAGCTGGAATGCAGCTGGAAGTTCCCTCTGCCTGTCAGTAATTTAACTGGGATTTTTACTAATCTTTAGCAGTTTTAAACTACTATGCAGCCAATAGTATACAGCCAGAATTAGTAAAACCTATGAAGAAATTCCACACTGTGTGATACACATAATAAGCTTAAACAGATTTGGCTTAGAATAAGTTGTTAATTGACAGCATATGACTGCCTAAAATCACACAGCTGCTTTGCAAACCATTCAGACAAGCAGTTCTAAATTAATACACATCTAATTCATTATTTATGTAACAAATTATCTCCTTTCACAGTTAACAATAAGGAAAAGCATTTCCAAATGGGTCATCACTGTAGCTGGCCATAGACTTAAGTGGGATGCCATTTTCAAGGGCTGGAAAGAGTTGGCAACCGCTTAGAAAAAAAACTGAGTTCATATTGGAGCTGGTCCTCATCTCACATCTCAAAAGGAAAGGAGCATAAATAAATAAATATTTTTCCAACTGCTTAGCTATATTTATTTTCCGCTGCCTCCCTGCCTACAGCAACACGGATGTCCCCTGAGCTCTTGAACCTGTTTATTTCCCATCCGCTACCTGTCCAATTGAAGCAGCACTAATTATCCCAGAAGGCTTTGCTCCTGTCAGTTAAGGCAGAAAAAGCACTCAAAGCCTTCTGGAGATGCACCAGGGCCATGGCAGGCAACAGGTTGTGGAGCTCCTGGTGAAACACATCTAAAACCTGGAGTCACAGCCTGGAGCTGGGGAGGAGCATCCAAGTGGAGGAGCAGGGGTAGTTACTGAACAGGCCTAATACACAGCAGCATCTGAGAAACTCATTATTCCAGACATATGCACTTCTGACCTAATTACAGTTAGATTTATTTCTCTTCTGCCTGTAATTTATATCGCTTTGTTCTGGTGTTGCTGAAAGGAAGTACCCTCCACAATTTGTATTTATCTGCCAAGATTGTTCTCTGCAGGTCCACTCCTTTTCACTAAGGCCTTTTTTCATAGCTCGTATGTCTTCCTGTTCTCCACAGACTCTTTCAGATTTGTAGTTTTGGAGGAGAATCCTGCAATTCAAATGGGAGAATGCAGATATATGGTCTTTCCATGATATGAAGAACTGACACCTCAGGGTCTGCTGGTGACCACCCACCCCATGAGCACTCTGAGCACTAAATCAGATAATTTTACAGTAGTAGTAAAAAAAAAAAGGACTTTACATAACAAGGAGTAAATTTATATTCAAATTGTAAAAGCTTCCTTCCCGTTTAGTTATTTGTGGAAATATAAAAGCTATTCCACTTACTCTCTCTGTAGCCGCATAGGACCTGTATAAACCATAGCACAATGTTCAGGCTGATGTGCCAGAACTCACCCTACCCATGAGCAAAGCCATTAAGAATGAAGAAATCTTTCCATCTTCCCTCCTTGACTGCAAGCACAGGGACAGGGCAGATACAAAGGGGGTAATAAAACACTCCCAGTATAGCAGTGTCATATTTTTTACCTCCTCTGGGCTCTGGAAAAATAAAGGGGAAGAGCAGATGCTCCTATTGGGGCAGCTACTCAGGGCCTTTGCTCTCAATGTGACAAGAGCCAAATATGGGATGAAGTGTGTGACAAACGAGAGGCACAAAAGTATTCATGCAGGAAGCTTGCGACGTTCTGGGATTCACTCCCTTCATATAAATAATTCATTTTGTAGCTGGAGACTCTGTTTATGACATGTGTAAGATTGGCAGTAAAATACAAGATGGACCACGTGATTGTAGAGCTATTTGAAAAATAAGAATTCAAATTCAGGGGAAAAAAAAAAAGTGGGAGATTTGGAAATTTGTTTTCATTCCATATTGGAGAAGACAAGAGACTTTGAAACATTTTTTTCTTGGTGTAAAACCTAAAAAAAAGAGCTATTCTCAGAATAGCAATACTGGAGGCACTCATGTGAAATGAAATACTTGCTCTGCAGTGAAATTCCTTCTGTCTGATATAGGCAGGAACTTGCACCTGTGGCTTCCACGTCCCAGTTCAACAGTCACTTGGGGAATAGCTTCTGCTTCTCTCTCTCATTGGATCAGAAATTTAATCCCAAATCCAGGGGAAAAATGTTGAAATTAAAACACGTCTGGAAAAAGAGTTGGGTTTGATGAACTTGGTATTTCGGAACGAAAAAGGTAGAATAATCCATTGATATTGCTTGCGCAGTCACACATGTGATATCTTTGCTCAGTGCTCAGTTTAGGTCAAAGAGATTATTAACACTTGGTAAGATCTGTTCCTAGGATAAAATTAATAATTAAGATTTTTTTGTTAGCTCCTGTTATTGTTAGTTTTTATAATAGCACCATGTTATTTTCCCTCTTCATCTGGACGTTTTAAAAAATGCTGTTTCTCAAAATGAAAGTTTGTGTTAAATCTGGACTACAGACTAACACTGAGAACGAGCCTTGGTTTAAATTGTTGTATTAAAGATGACTAACTGTTGGAGGGAAATATGGTCTTTTCAATGGAATATTATGTATTCGTTACTCTATCATGTATAGCTCTTCTAATAAAGACAGGTTTTTTGGCATTGCCTGCTGTATGATGCCGTCGCTCAGTTTTAATTTTCCATTCCATAAAAAGCTGTGCTATAGCTGTTCAAGAACACCTCAGCAATGGTGCTGGACGCTGAAGATGTATACAAGGAACTATTTAATGCATGACATTTAAGATGCTTTAATGCTCAGCCATACATTGCAGCCACCCTCTCCGTCCTATATGATGCACAAAAGGGGGAAATATGGTCACAGCTCAGCTGCCCCATTTACACTCTTAGCCTTAATCAGAGAGGTAAACAAATGCCCTCGGCAGGATACAGAGGCATCCGTGATATAAACCTTTGGACTTTCTCTGACTCCAATGCCTTGGTGACACTCTCAGCAGTGGGGTGGACAGAAAAAAAAGAGGAAGCTACCTGAAGATGCTGCCAAAAGTGTACTAAGCAAGAAGTGAATCGAGTAGATCAGTAGCTCAAGGAACAAGTGCGGATTTCCAAATGGAGGAGAAGGTATCCTGCGGGATAAACTCACTTGTGCCGAGGGATGCCAGAGTCCTTCCGTAACAAAGTGATGGGAAAATACACCTTATTGCTGAATGTTAATTAGCTGACTGATGCATGAGTTCATCTTGCATGATCGTTGCGACCCACTTGTTTGCAGCTTGATAATGCATAGGTGTACTTAGCTACGGCCCTTTGTTAGAAAGAGTTGTATGATGATCCACATACATAGAAGTCTGTAAAGCTGTGTGTTCTTACCTGGATATGTCCACAGATTGGTCCAGTTTGCTGAAATGTGCAGTTCTCTCTGTCACGTGAAATAAGGTAACAATGGCTTGTTTATGAGGATTTAGGACAGCAAAAAAGTGAGTATTTAACAGGGAAATAGCCCTTAAAACTTGAACAAATTGGCAGTATTAGCATGGAGGGAATTCGATGACAAAGTACTCGTCTTCCGGGCAAAAATACAAGCAAAAAGAAGAAAAGCATATTTTGCATATATAATAATCTTGATATTGGGGTATACAGATGCGATCATAAAGGTAAAGCTTTTCACTCTCTCACTGAAAAGAGAGTGAGAAACTTTTGCCAGGAATAATGCCCGAAACACTAGGACAGCTGATAAAAAATTCTTCTTGCTTGACAAGCACTGAAACTCTACTGAGAATGAGAAATTAGAAAAACATTTTCCTTAAGCCCAGAACCAAGACGCTGAAGATGGCACAGAAACTTACATCACGGAGCTGACACTCCCAGCACCCACATTTAGCTTTGGAACCACAGACGTTTGGTTAATTAGAGACAGCACCATACGTGAGACACACAATATCATCTCCCACTGCTAGGCAGTAAGCAGTGCCAGCCAACCGGTTTGGTTGTAGTACGCTGCCAGACCCTCTTCAGCGTGAGAGAAAACCAGCTCTGTTGTCCAGCATCCTGACAGAGCATGAAATATCTTCTAGGGAGATGGACTGGAAGGGAGGGAGCTTAAGATGGAAAAAGGCCAAGAGAATTTCTAAAATTCAGCCTTTGTGAAGAAAGGAATTGGTGACAAGAAGCTAGCAGTCTGCAGAGACGATGCATCTCAATGATCACAGAAACTAATCTTCAAGCTAGCAGAGATGAGAAATAAAAAGAGGTTAGAGATAAGCTCAGGGATCTGCACTGAGCCTAAACCACTAAGCATTGCAATGGCAATAAGTTATAAAACAATGTAAACAAGTGCAGGCTGGACACCTGATTTATTCAGGGGGAAAAAAAGTTTGCTTTTTATGTTAAGAATAAGTTTTTCCCTGTGATCTATACAGACCAGCTCTAACAACTTGTGCCACATCATTTAGCAGGTACTGTTACGCAGTCGTGTCTATGAGGAGCAGTTCATCCCAAGAGCTATTCCAGTGTTATCTGTGCTTTTGGGAAGAGTTATGGCCTACAGCTGCCTAGGAAATTTTGGATAAAGTGTTTTTAAACCAATTCAACAAAATCAAACACGGCTTTGGCAAAACATCGTGTCGAAACGCTTTTGTGAGGGTGAAGGCGAAGTCCCATTAAACTGACGCCTGGCTTCTCAGCCGCTGGTCGAACAAACATCATGTAGGTCCGAGATGATCACCCCCTTGAGACTGAATAACCCACTGCTTTCGGACAATACTGTCAAACCCCTCGGAGGGAAGGCGGAGAGCTTTAGAGTCTGCTGCGAACGGGAGATGCCTGCCCTGGCAGTACAGATGCTGCCACAGCTCTCGGGGACTCGGCCAAGGGCTCGGAGGTGGGAGGGCGATCCTTGTGCCTCCAGGGAACGTCCAAGGCTCAGGCAGCCTTGGGGATTGCCCGGGAAGCTGCCCTCAGGTCCTAGGCTAGCACAAAGACTTCCCAGGAGTCAGGATGGCTCTCTGCTCCACACCATTCAAGAAAAAAGAGGGAGAAATATTTTAATTTTTCCTTAAGGAACAGACAACCCCCCCCATACATTTTTTCATTTGTGCCCTGAACTGTAATGTATTGTCAGTCTTGCATAAAGTGCCTGGAGTGAGGGGGTCCTTTCCTATGGAAGTACAGTCCTGTGTTTTGCTTACTTTTACACCAAGACAATATTCAGAGACAATACCCTGCTTATCTTTAAGCAGATAGCAAGAGTGCCAAATTGCAAGAAAAATGCAGCCAACGGGGACTGATACTGTCTCTATCAAGCACCTGTTGCCTTCTGAGAGACTGGTCCAGACAGACTTTAAGAGCCCCTATGGAAGTGCCCATGTCGAAAGGTATGAAGGAAGCCCATGGATTTATTAAGCCGAGTTACAAGTTTGAAATATTTTATGTTGGAAGTCCTGTCAACCTTTGAGCCACCCCCACAATTACGTGCAATTACAGACATTTGGAAATGCAAAGGAATGCTTAGATATTTTGCTCTTTCCAAACAGCCCCAGCTCTTCAAAGCAGCTAGTGCCACAAAGCCTCAAAAAAAGGGGTAAGAAGGAAATGTAGGAATTGCCCTGACGCAGAGCCAGCAGCCTGTGCTTGCTAACAAAACTCTAAGCAACCATGGCAGCAAACACAATCAAAAAAGGAGCTATTGAGTGCACTCTGGGAAGTGAAATGATGCCATCAGCTTGCTATTGGGTACAGCTTGGATGTGCCAGTTATCTCAAGTCATCTAAAAGCATCACGAAGAGGCTAAGAGACTACCCAAGAGAGAATGCTGTTCACACTCCAG
The DNA here is from genome assembly GCA_035590195.1 of Aviceda cuculoides. Classification (NCBI taxonomy): domain Eukaryota; kingdom Metazoa; phylum Chordata; class Aves; order Accipitriformes; family Accipitridae; genus Aviceda; species Aviceda cuculoides. The sequence continues at coordinate 15,520,118 of JAVJGG010000048.1, read as the reverse complement.
GACTATGGCACTGCTGAAGCTGGGTGGAAATTCGCTAGCAAAACCTAATTTCACTGGAAAATTCCAGTCACTTCTGCCTGAAACATCTCCGCTTTGACAAACATTTCCTTCCCACTGCCTTTATCAATAGCATTAGTACCAGAACATCCCGTGGTTGCATTTCTTTTTTATACAACCGCTCCATGTTCCTAAGGCAGGTACTAGGATTGACTCAAACACCCAGGCATTTCTTCCTCTCACTCCTTTCTGAATGATCAGGTCCTAACAGAAATGCTTTGCCTTAGTTATTCAGTGACTCACTGTGAATCTCCACTATTGATTTTCATCTGATTTCATTAAAATAATACTTTCTACAGAGAGTCCTGATTCTTCTCTTTATTGACAGTTCTTCCCCACATTTTGTCATCAGTACAACTAATTAGATCACTCCAGCTTCTTGCAGCAAGACAATTAATGAAAACGCTGAACAAATAGAAAGTATCCCAGAACCAATCCATAATAAACTCCTATACTAAAACTCACTTTAGCCAGACACATCCTCTTTCAGTACGACTCATTGCCGTCTTCCTTTTACCTACTACTTTGCTCAGTTTATAGTTTTTTTAGTCATCATTCTCTTTCTCCACTTAGCTAATAATTTCCCATCTTGAGCTGTACCAACCACTTTATAGCAATCTGAGTAACCATGTATATTTCATTCCCACTCTCTTTTTTAAAGAATCATGTCTCTGATTAAAGACGACTGTCATTGTGTGATACAGTCTACATTTGCTAAATCCATATTGCATTCCATCTCCTTTTCTATTTATCTCCATTTTATTAATTACTAATTTCTTCAAACTCCGTTCTAATGCCTAATGTATCATGGCAATCGTCTTAATGGACATAGACTTGTCTGGGCACTTTTTTTCCCCCTTCATCTTCAAACCTAGACATTACATATGTTGTAATTCAATCAGATGGTATTACACCAAACACAGTGCAATACTGTAAATGTTAGTTGTGAGTGCCAGTTTTCTCAGAATACTGGGATGGAGATTATCAAGTCAATTTTTCTTCTTCCCCATTCTTGCCCCCATTTAAATCTTTCAGGTTTTCTCCCACTTAAGATGAAGTGATTTCTATTTCCACAAACCCCACTCCCATTCACCATTCCCCTATATTGTTAATCTTCACAATTTTTGAGAAACTAAGGTAGACTATTGATTTAGTTTGGGGGCCATATCTCAATTATCTCTAAACTCCACCTCATTGTCATTGCATTCCTGTTTGCTGCCTTCTTACTATCTTCTCTTGTTTTTTGCTGATTTTTTTTTAAATTCATGCAGCTAAAGAACTTTATTTTCTAATATTCTCTGCAAAATTTAACGCAGCATAATTCTTGTCAGTGATTTTATAATTTTATCCTGATAGTTCTGACTTTTAAAAGACATCTTTTTGTTTCTTGATCAGTTCTTTTCCATTCTTAAATATATATTTTGGGGGTCATTGTTCACCATTCAGGCACAGAAGTCTTCCTTGGGTATAAGAATTTACCAATTCTGTAGGGCACAAATTCCAGGGGATTTTGTCAGACCTACTTCTTATCCCTTTGTCACCAGCAAGCAAGCCAAGTGTCTGATAAAACATCACAATTTTCAGCATTGCAATTGGCAGTTATTGACAGTCTCAGTGGAGAGGACAATGACTAGATTGGCAAGGAAAATGAATTAATTTGTCATTCTGAGTGGATCCTCTGTAACAAGGCTAAAGGAATTTGGCAGCTCATAATTGGAAATCCTGTTTTTTCCTGGCAGTACTCTATTTATACAGTGAACGGTGCAAAGGCTTCAGAGTTATCACTCTGGTGCTCATTACTAATTAAACAGATAAAAATACTAGCCAAGAAATATCAATTCAGCTAATCAGAAACAAAAAACACAGAATGTGAAGCACACTTTGACTTGGAGTTTACCATCTCTTGAATAACTTTCTCCTCTGCAGTTTGGAGAGAGCCCTGTAATAGAAACAAGACTTAAAATTGGCCCTCAGCTGTTTCTCACAAGCACGCTGTTTGAACTAGCAATTTTATGGGTCAGAGGGAGGTTTTGCCAGATGCACGGATTTCAGTGCTTTGTGAACAACTACTGGGTTTAGAGATGTGGCAACAGGGTTTTTTTGACAGTATCAATTAGATCTTCTATCCATAGGGTCTTGCCGAGAAAATCATCGTCTAACAAGCACTATCTATACAGCATGCAACATGGGCAATTCCCTTTGGAGGTCATTTAGGAAAGATTGCAACCATTTTCTTTTACAGGCTGTTTACTTGCAGATTATTGTCTCAAATGTTAAAGCACTGCTAAGCTACACATACATTTGTTCTGTAGTCTCTACCAAAGCCAGTGCCAGCAGATGTCAGATTTCTGTCTTAGGCTATAATGGCAGATGGAAGAATTGGTGATTTTATACCCTGTAGGACTCTACTTTTCTCTCAGGTTGTCTTATCTGGAAAACAAAAGGACATTCTTTACAGTTTTAAGTGCAAAGACTGGGAACAATTGCCCTTTAAATGGATTTCTCCTTTCCTTACCTGTATTTTCTTCTACTCCTGGGGGGCGATTTTCCCTTCTGTCCCTTGGTACTGAGTATCTTTCTGGAGAATCCCTCTGCCTCTTTATTTCCTTTCAGCTTCCTTTTTGTTCCCCACTTGCCCTTTGCCATTTTCTGGTATTGAAGCTCTCTCTCTTCATCCCTGCAGTTCCAGGCTATGTTCAGGTTTACCTCTACTTCAGTTTATCAGGTCTCTAATTCATTACTTCATGCTTTCTATCTCCCACGCTGGTTTCTGAACTTTGTTTCTTGCTTCACAGTATTTATCTTCTTTATTTTTTTACCTCTAAGACCAAATTGAGATCCCTGTAGGAGTCACAACAGAATGAAGTTTGGGCTTCTCAACGCCTCCTTACACACCACCACACAACCTGCCTCCTTAAAGCTAGAACTAATACATACAAAGTAAGAATAAGGATAAATAAAGACAGACTTTATATAATTTCACACTTTCTGTGAATCACTTGATGACTTAGGAATGAAGACAGTTGCAACTGAGGTGTGGCTTATGCTGTTCAATTTATTGATAAATGATCTAGAAAAGGTCACACTTTGGTGACAGTTTGCTGATGATAATTTATGGCAGTGAAACTGAAAGTCAGCTGTAAAAGAGGTACAGATGTATCTCACAGTACTGAATTACTACACAAACAGAGATGCTAATTACCATAGATGAATGTAAAATAACATGCATGGGACAAAAATCCTAATGTTGTGTGTATCATGAGTTGACCATTACTACCCAGAAACAAGATTTTGGGGTTTCGATGAATAGCTCTGTGAAAATGAGTTCATTCAGTAGCAGACAAAAAAAAAAAAAAAAAAAAGGAAATTAAACATTAGGGATTTTGAAGAAAGTGATATAAAATAGAAGAGAAGACTAACATTATTCTGCCACCACCTGATGGTGATGAATCCCTGAGGCATGTGCAGCTTGAACACCCTGTGTACTTCTGGTTGCTCCATCTCAAAAATAAAATGATAGAACCGCAAGAGGCTCAGACAAGGGCAACAAGGACAATCGAAACTCTGGGATGGTTTCTGAGCCACACAGGAACCACAGAGCACACTAGAGATGGCTGAGGGGGTACATAACAGACATCTATTAAATTTGCCATTTAAGAGGATAGAAGGGGAACTGTCTGTCCTCTGTTCTTCTTCTCTACAAGACCTAGGAGTGAAAACTACCAAATAGTAAGTGCAAGGCAGATGACAAGAGGTTCTTCTTTCCATAACACAAAATTAGTGTGGAATTCCCTGATACAGAACATTGTGGGTGCTTGTCATAGTTTAACCCCAGCCAGCAACTAAGCCCCACGCAGCCACTTGCTCACTCCCCCACAGTGGGGTGGGGGAGAATCAGAAGGGTAAAAGTGAGAAAACTCAAGGGTTGAGATAAAAGCAGTTTAATTGAAAAAGCAAAAGCCACACATGCAAGCAAAGCAAAACAAGGAATTTGTTCACTCTTGTTCATTCATTCACCACTTCCCATGTAGTTCTGAAACTACTTACAAACAAGAAAACTATATTGAAGAATATACGAATGACAAGGAAACTTCAAATCAATGAGCAGGTGCTGCAGCACTTCACTTTGGGACCAAAGCACAGATACCAGGATGTATAACCGCATAATTACACTGAGGAATGTTTAGTTTCCAAAGCACTTGATATGACAAGATGAAGAAATAGACAGTACTCTTTGCTGTGAAGGCAAATACTGTAGTTGTTAATTCTTTGCTTCAACAAGGACATAACGAGCTCACATAATTTATTCAACTGCCCTGGCAGAACCATAAAGGAACAATAAGTCAAACCCCCGAATCAACCAAAACACAGGGTTGAGTCTTAATTCACAACATATCTCAGTTACATGCTCACCAATGAAACTCAATTTAACCAGATTATCCTGAGTTAAGCTCTCACCAAAACTGTAGTAAGCTCTCCCCAAAACTGTAGTAAGAGTGAACTGATCTAGTTTTCAGTTCTTACTGTTAAGGCGGTATAAAACCTGCTGTTGAAACTATTCACAATTTACCTCTCAGGACATTTTCAAGTAACTATTTTGGCTATGCACTGAAGCCAAAGAGTATGTACAGAAGTGCTCCTTGTGTTTCGTTCTCTCCAACACACCTGCCTGCTTTTTTTGGTCTTAGCAACGCTGCCTATCTGTCAATTACCATGCTAACATTAGTGATAGATATTTTTGTTCTAGACTATGACTGAAACTCTAGGAAGCGTGAGAGTTGCCTACCAGTGTTAGAAGGACACTAGATTTTTAAAGGATTCATCCCCCAAACAGGAGCTGTACATAAATTACATGTTTGCTCATACAGGCTCTTATATATGATTAATTTCTGAATGAGTACATGAAGCTTCATTCACACTTGCAGTAAACATATAAAACCATATTGCCTTGAATTATATTTCTGAGTTAATCCAATCAAATTAATGTAAAATAATATAAATAATTTGCAATAAACAAACAAAATAGTAAATTAGATCGTGACTGGATATCATCAGAGACTGCTTTTTCCCTTAATGAGATCATCTGAAAGCCCGCAATATCTGTTAGCCCCTCTTTTAACTATGAAAGCTGACAGAAAGTTCTCTGTGAGGAGTCTCAGCTTTATGAGGTGATTTATTTCAGGATATGAGAACACAACTATGTTGACACCTCCAGTGACACATGGTCCATTTGTTCTCTCATCCTCTATTTAGAGGAGAAAAGGATATATGGGTGTTTCTGAAAATCAACACACAGAGCAAGTGGCCAGGCAGAACTCAGCTAGAAGGATGGATGCCTTTGTAGGCTTAGGTCTACTTCTATACACCAGGTTAGCTTCCAGTTGAGTCTGCTGTTGAAGACAAAAAAGGGTTTTTCTGCACGTCTTGCAGATCTATTGCAATTTCCAAGGAGAAACTGGTTTTACATATGGTACAAGTGATATTTACTTCTTTATTCTGGCACTTTCTGTACAATTACATGTGCCTTTTAAACAAAAATTTAAGATCCCTGCCCTACAATCTACAAAACCACAGATGGTTGACCTCTTTGACATCACTGACTTCATTTGTTTGTGAAATGCTGCTCATTCACCCTTCAAATTCCCTCTCATCTTTTCTCAGTACCTTCCTAATTTCCAGCCATGACTGTTGATGTACATGATATGTACCATGTTCCTTTCCATTAGCATCGTTTTTTCTGCATTGCCAATTCCTAAAATTATAAAAGTGTGGCCAAAATGAAGAGGTAAAAGTGAGCCATTTCAGGGCCTTTGTCTTTAGCTACCTTTCTCATTCGTAAGACACCTCTGGCTGAAATAGTAAGTGGCATGAAGAGAAAAGCAGACTCCATGCTGCTTCTAAAGCTCTCTGCCCCACAAATGACTTATTTAGCTTCATAATATCATTTTAACTTCCTTCCTGATTCTTTAAAATGCTTCTAAGGAGTATTTGTATCCTAAATATCCCTTGGTAGGACACTGAATTTGACTCTGAGATTAAGTTTTGGAGCCATGTGAGCACAGCTGCCATCATCTGGCCCCTTACTGTCCATTCCTAGTAGAACTGCTGAATTTACTTCTTGTTCAATTTCATGCTTTATTTAGGTTGAAGGAGATCCCCTTTCTTTGGATATTTCTGAGCTTGCTTCTGAGAAGCAATTACTGCAGGTGTCACAAAATTTCTTTTCTTAAACTGTGCCCCTGTGTTACATTTTACCAGTTAATATGAGGATAATTGAAATCATTTGATATGAGAAAGGACTTAAAACTTATTGTCAGAAGGTAACACCTGGCATTAATTCTGTTTCCAGGAGTCATTCACTTTCACTGACCGTGAGACTGTGAGTGTGAAATGACTGCAGAAGCAAAGGAGAAAGCGCAGCAGTAGTTGCTTTCTAGCTCTTTTTTGTAATTGCAGTCTCCTCATCTTTAAACAATTCCTTCCTACTTCTTAAAATGTGAGCAATACCAAGAGTGGGGAACAGGGTGGAAAGTACCAATCTCATCCTCGTTCCTTTCCACCTTCATGGGCTGAACTAGAAGACAGGATAGAAGATGGTAGGATTAAGATATGTTACAATGAGGGGTGCCCATTTTCCATTTGACAGTTTACCTGAAAAAATTTCTTCCCCCTCCCCTAAGACACAAGTCCTCCCTAAGATCCACCAAGGATGGGGGCAGGGGGGAAGACTACCCAGCCAAAACTATGCTTAATGGATCAACTGCAGGATATAAGCAGGAGTTATATAAATACATAAGATAAAATAAAGCAACATGTAAGAAGATGACGAGTGTTAGCTCTCCTTTTAGCTGGAAGAATGTGTGCATATACTTGGATTTTTTGGAAGACGTTCAAAGAGTTTCTCTGTTTTTAGAAATACACACATGTTGCTTCCCATTATCCAGGAATGTTTCTTTTCTTGGGCCAATTTCTTCTGTGCATGAGATGAATATAGAAAAACCTCCAGGTAAGGTGTTTAAAGTAATGAAAGCATAGAACTCGAAACAATTTTTACAATGGTTTCATATATTTTTCTACTGTTTTAATCTACGTAAAGACTAGTTTGAGTAAGGAACACTTAAAACATTTGCTTAACACATCTTGCAAAAGATACAACATAATGTAAAATGTTGTTCTGTGATATTTCAAGATGAACAAGTACAAAAGTGTTCCTGTAATACATTTACTTCATGTGTTTTTCACATAAAGAATAAAAGTAACTTGCAAAAGCATATTTTCAGTGTAATTACATGTAATGCTTCTCCAGTATGTTTTTTCCTGAAGGTAGATAAAACTAATCCAACCTTATTTGACTGGCTTTTCTTTAACCTACAATTCAGCCCATGGCTTTGCGTTTGCCCTTCCTCCTCTACACCTCTCTTCTTCCTCTTCACTTTTCTTTTCCCTTTATTCTGATGCTTTTCCAGTTGAATCACTCCACTTTCTCCTCCAATCTCCACTTTTGTCTCTTTCTCACACTTCTGTATCTAGCCTAGAAAGCCCCAAATTTTGCTTCCTACATGCATACATTCTTTATGTCTTTTTTATGCATCTTCCATGACAAAACAATTTCCTCTTCCGGTGGACATGCCATATTCCTTAACAGAAAGTACTGTTTCTCAACAGTAGTTGAGAAGTTCTCCGTCTGAGTAGTTAAGTTACTTAGTTGAGAAGTTCTCAGTATGTACAGAATCTGTTATTACATTTTTTGTAGCTTATTTGCACTTTGTATTTTCTCTATTTAATACTCAAATATACCCTTCATTTGCTTGATCTTAGTAACTATTTCTAAAAGACCAAAGAAACCTTCAGAATTTATATTCACTTTCTTCCCTCTTCTCTTTTCCTTAACACTTTCTTTTTCTCAGTATTTTCTCCATCTGCTCTGATAGACCTGTTTTCCTCTGCTTCCCAGTTTTCCTTGTTCACATTCCTGAGTTTTGAATCAGATAGTGGGTGATTCATTTGACCTACTTGAGATGTGTATAGCAGAGCAAGATGAATTGTACCACAGAATTGCCCGTTTCTTTTTATTGCCATTAACTACAAAGGGATACCGCATGACTAGTTCAGATACAAATATCTACAAAGTTAGAGGAACTCGCATTCTTTTGACCAAATAAATCTAGAAAGCAGAGAAAACTCAATGTATCAGAGTCCCCTGTTTCAGTCTGGGCTGAATGTGGAGGTACTCCAAGAATTCATCCATTCTACCAAGTGTACAGCTGGACTGGTTGGGGGGCAGCAAATAGGATGAACTGGTTAGGAAGCAATGTCAGGCTGTTGCAAAGAAAGGCAAACATCTCAGTGAGATGATAAAACATGGAAATGCCGTGCCCAGATATGTAAGTAAATCTTCTGTTCTATCAACATGCTCCAAGTATTACCAAGAGCAAACTATCCAGTCTGGGCTACTCGGAAATATCAGCTGTGAGAAGTTGAATGACCTGGAGTAATTTATCCTAAAGAAGAAACGTCTGAAGGGGGATATGACATTAGCCTTCAAATACATAAAAGATTGATGAAAAGAGGAGCGGCACAATCTGTTCCCCCTGTCCAAGGTGCACAGGAGAAGATACAAAGAGCCTCAGTTGCAACGAGAAGCATGACTTAGAGCTCATTTTTTTTTTTCAATGTTTCTGTAACTGTCATCAGAATCAAAAATATCTTACTCTCTGTGTGTGCGTGCATCTGTGTAGATGTATATATTTTAAAAGCCTTTCACGTGAAAGCCAGCTGGTAAGTGCTAAGCTGTAAAACTGAGGCTCAGGTTTCAACTGGCTGGTGCCTAGGGAACAAGAAGAGCACTGTTTCTCTGATTCATAAAAGGGGTGTGTGCCTGTCACCATCTCTCTTATCCTTTTGTCTGTAGAGAAACTGGGCACGGCTTGGGGCTATCAGCTGAGAAAACAAGCCTTTAAATCATAAGCTTCAGGCAGTTAAGTGAAAAGTATCAGTGTTTGGCTTTTTTAGAGGAGGGACTAGCACCTCCACCTTATTATTGTTTTAGGCTTTTATTTGGTTTCATTGGGAACTCAGATATGAGCTTTTATATCCGACCGGTGTTTGAACACCTTCTCATTCATATGTGGTTTCCACATCGTAGAGACATAAAAGCCCCACAGAAATATGAGGTAGAGGGATATTAAGAGAAGTGAAAGTTTCAAAATGAGAAATGAACTTTTTCCCTTCTAACACATTCAACAATGTACAGACAGAACTAGCAGGGGAGACATACTGAGGTGGATCACAAGTGACAGAAAGACAGCTGTGCATATCTGGCACATATTCGCTGGAATAAACCAGCATCTGTATACAATAAGCCTTGCAAATTTTGGTTTTGGGAAGGATTCACTTTTCCAAGTTTTATTGTTTATTTCTTAGTGGTGGCTCTAACAAGCAGTGGCTGGCAAATGAGCATATTTCTGAGTTGGCAGAGGTCTTTAAAGGATAATACATATTTTCATCCTGGAGAGAACTGGACTAGGTCTTTATTTCGTAAGTATTATACAGTCATTTTTTTCTGCATTCTCTTCAGCCTAATTCAATGAAGCATAAGTAAACACGGCTGACAATGTGGCACAACTCACCTTGAAATAAAGAGATGGACATTTACTGACCACAGTAGAAAAAGTACTTGCTTTTAAAAATAATAAACATAAAGCATTGTGGCCTTCGATAATGTCAATCAGCATAGCCCCGGTGATTTACATCATCTGATTATCTAGCTGACATTCTCAGCATAGGATGGGAGGAGTATATTTTTTTAATGCACCTTACCAAAAAGTGCAAAGTGAAGTTTCATTCAAACTGAAGACTCAAAAGTAGTATTTTTTATGTAACTTCTCCGTTATTATTTATTCTACATCATTATTTATTCATATCAGCGTATTTTTAACTTGAGATAGGACTATATGTGCAAGTTTTTGGTGATGACAAGAGTTAATTATTAAGAAGAATGATGAAAGATATCAGCCATCTTTTGATTTCTTAAAAAATTATCTCTCTGACATATTTACGCTTCTGTTCAGAATATACATGAATGTATATATATATACATGCATTTATTTTTTGGAACTTATGATCTTTTCCCGGTGCCTCCTCCAAAAGTAGTATATTATTCATAGATATAATCTTGCAACATGCTTACCATCACCCTGACATCAAAGGAAAGTAACCGTAGTTACCAACTTACATTTAAGGTGCAATCTTTTGTAAACAGTACATTTTGTAACCTAAACTGCTTGTTGTCCTGTTGCCACCACAAATTTCAGTTTGTGAATAATAATAGGGATGTTAATAACTCATCAGAAAAAGAAAATAAGTTATTAATGGATATTAAGAAGTAACAAAAGTTACGGAAAATGTAAAATCATTTTTTTCCTTAGTTGATAATGATAATTCAGCATTTTATTTCAAAACATCCTTCTTTCTTTACCTACACCTGTGAAATTAGTAACGAATTTCCTGTCTGCTGGCATAAGGCAACAAACTTCTTTCTATCGAATTGATTATAACATATACAGCAGAACAACAGGTTTTAGTTAAATTTCCCACAGCTTAAGATGTTTCTAAACACTGTATTAAGAAACCTGTACAATAGGATTCTCTCTGCTATGCTGCATGAATGCTGAAGAGTCATTAGGAAAGTCTGAGAAATCTGTTTAATGAAATGATGACGATGTTAGAGAGTCCATAAGGAACTGGATAGCATACTCATGGGGAATCAGGACCCAGATTGCTCTTTCAGTAAATGGACTATTTCATATAAAAATGGAACACCTCCTGCTGGAGTACCTGCAAGAACCTTTCATGATTTGTCACACAGCCTTGCTGACTATAGCTAGAAAAACGTGACATGAGGATGGGCTCTTTCTTTGCTCCTAATTTTTTTTAAAAAGTGACTGTCAGTGCCATTTATGCAAATGCCATTCCTGCTGATGTGGTAAGTTCTGTCTTGGTCTAGAAAAATGCACCCTAAAAAAATATTAGGTAGAGGGACACAATGAGTACTCAAACTCTACAAAAGTTAGGATTTGGTAAAAAAGTTGCTTTTTCAAACATACATTTTTAAACTCAAAACCATTATGTTAACTAGAAAATGTCACACAAGACGAGTATTCATGTAATCAGGGAAAATGCTTTGCAGCATACTATTAGAATATTTGCAATGGGGGCTGATCACAAGACAAAGGAGAACAGACTGGCAGACAATGTTAATTTCACTCAAATGATTTTGATATAAGTTGTAAAAAGTTGGGTTGTTCCATAGAAGAAATATTTTGTGCTGAACAGTTTTGTCTGAGACAGGAGAAAAAAAATAACAACAGTGCCGTGGTGCCCCTCCACTTTCCCCTGGTATAATGAATCACAGCAGAGCTAAGAGTTGCTTAGGTAAAAAGATTACCGACAGGACAGTGACCTGAATTCCAGATTTACTTTTTCTCTTGGTTTTTAATTATGTAGTATATTACATATTTATTATGTATAATATTACATTTCCATGTAAATAACATGGAAAACTTTGAAGAGAATAGCACTCTCGTAGGTGTCTGTTCCCTTGTCAAAATATGTGTTCAACAGCTTTCAGCGGCATGTTAACAACCCATCTGACATCGAAACCGTGTTTGCTCTTGTGTTCAACCTTTGTCTTGAATCTCCACTTTTAATGAAGGGCAAAGCAAGAGGATTTAAGAGTGGCTGGTTGCAGAGGTCAGTAGGTGGGAGAAACAACAGTCCTATAACTCACCTTCAGTCAATTTAACTGCAAGACAAACTCAGGATGATGAGAACTGTGCCAACCGCGTATGTGTGCTGACATGCTGCAGAGTGTGTTTCATGATTCATCAGCCGCACCGTGATTGATTGGCCCAGCATCCTGGCAGAGCCCAGAAATTTTTTACTTGTCTCCGAATGTGTTTCGTGATTCTTTGGGCAATCTCTGATTGATTGGCATGTGGGCCGAGATTTATTTTTTTTTCCCCATGCCCTGGAATATTTTTTTGATGATTCACCATACATACATATTGATTGGCACATTGGCAGAGTCCAAAGTTTCTTTACATCACAAAATATTGTTTTATGATTTGTCAGGTAAATTGACTGTTTCCTGCTGACACTTGTAGATAAATTCTTCTAGTGTGAACTGGAGGGAAGAATACAACTGTCCACTTGCAGCTAGTTAGGGCAGCGATGGAGGATGGAGTCACGCTGTTTGGCCAGAGAGAACAGTTGCTTGTGCTTGAATATATAGTCAGTCATTGCACTTTTTAAACAGCTGAAAAAAACTTATCTTGAAGAGACTGTGTTAGAAAATGCAAAGCGAGGGCATTACTTTTACACATTAATTCTTGTTAATATCAGTCTGGTAACTACGCTGAATAGGACATCCAAGCATGACTAAAGGAAAGAAAGGCCTTATCTAAGCCTGCAAAGAGAGTAGATTTTTAATGACACTTTAAACTGTGCCACTTGCCTTGCGTCACCAAATCATACCACTGTTCTCTAATTGGCTTTTAACCACACACACATTACGTGAAAGTCAAAGGAGAGATTTTAAAAGCTGGCAACAACTTTAGCACTGGCACTCCAAAATGGGAGTGACAAATAAGATCCTCTTTTGAATACTTGTAGACAATTATTCTTAGGTCATCCCTTTCCCCCCCCTCAGATGAATAACATTTGTCCAGGGTGATGGATTCACAATTTGTAATTCAAAAAATGATTTATTTAGCATTACATGTCATTGTGCAAGAATTGACTCCGTGACAAAAGTTTCTGGGAAGTTGATCTTTTCTTTTGTCTAGGAAGATGGATGCACTTTTTGAAGTCAGGTTTCCTCCCACAGTTATTGAAACACAGAGACCGTCACCTAAAATGTATACCTTTTGAACCAGGAAAACTACATCTCATACGTTTATACATGGCCTGTGCACATTTATCCAAACCCTGCCCACACTAGTATATTTCCAGATCTATAGAAAATATTTTGTAGCCTGTTTGGAGTCAATGCAAAATCTTTTTTTTTTCAGAAAAAATGGAGCCTGAATTGTAGATGTAACTCTTGTTATTCCAAGAGATGAATATGAGTTTTATATGTTTTCAGCCCCTCTGTCCCCATTATTAGCCTATTTTTTAAGTCTGCTTTAGAACTAAGGAAGAGCATAGATTAAGTGAGGTGTCACATGGATCAATTAACAAAATTGTTGCTCCTGGGGTAACCTGAAGGATATATGGAAAGGGGGAAGAGAAAAACATAGGGCTTTTGAAGTGCATAGGAATAGAAAAGAGGAACTTGAGTCTCTTCTGAGTGGCCTGTAAAATAAAGGGATTAAAACTAAAATTATGTTATGACCTGAGAAATCACAGCACAGCAATGAAAATCATGGAAGAATTGAATGAAAGTCACAACCTAGGTAGTGTTAAGCTCTTTGCCAGGAAGAAGAGGTTAAGAGCAACATTTTCTAACTAAGACGGCTTTCTAGATTAAGCCATATGGTTCTCCTGGTTGAAGGAGAGCCTTCAACCTTCCTTCTTCTTTCCTCCCTTCTTCCTCTTTCCGTGCAGGATTTCCTTCTCTGGGCTCGCCTCCAGGCACGTCTGTCCCTGGAAAGGGCTATCTCATTTTGAAGTTCAAATGGCAAAGAGCTCAGCCAGGGAGCGAAGCTCTGTCTTCCTCCCTCCCTCCCAGGCAGGGATCCAACCGCCTCTACAGCGAACGTTTGTATTTGTGCTCCTTGTGACTACATGCAGCTGAGACGATACACGTGTCATGAGTTCTGCAGGTCTCTGACATTATTGTGGGGTGCCCCTTTTAGATCTTTTATAGGTCTTCCTTCATTCAAGAAAGGACTGGTATCAATACCAAGCCAAACCTTTTTCTCCTAACCTTGTCTGCATCAAAGAAGTCTACCCAGGTTTGCTAAGAAAGAGGATTAGAAAAATCACTGTTTCCTCCTTAATTGAGGTACTCCTCTTTGGATTTTGGCTTACAATGACTAAGCTTTTACTGACTCCTCCACTCTAGAAGGGCTCCTTAAATTTTAAATTGCACTGCACAACAGATTTCATCAACTTATTTACAGTTGTTTTTAAAAGTACTAGCTAAACGGGAACTGCTTCTTTTTATTTATTTTTTTTTTCTCCTGCAGGAAAGATCTCAAATGCTCTAAAACTCTGTTTTCCCTGTTTCTTGGCTTATTTGAATAAGTAGCAATAAATTTACAACAAATAATTAATATAGTTCACGTGAGAGGGAAATTGATGGGAATGAAACTGGAGAAGTCAGTTGTGCATTTTTAAAATAACTGGGTTTCAGTTTGGTCCAAGCCATCATATTTTTGTTACCACATTAGGAACTAAACTCTGAGATGCTATTTATGAGTCTTTAGAAACTGAACAAAAAAACAGCCATTGTGTTGGGGCCCCAGGACGTGCTCATGTTGCCTACGGACTGGTCTAAAAAGACAATGTGTAATATGTAATGTGCACTGACTTGCATCTTGTGAAGTCACTTATGCACTTGCCAAGAGCAAAATACTGGTGTCTAAACACTTCAATTTTACTTGGTGTATTTTTCTGTCATGTTGTACATTTTGTGGCCATTTATGACTGTTCAAACAGCGGCAAATTGTCCTCATAAAAAACCAGGGAAGATTTTGAAGCAGGGCTATCACAAAATCCAAAGTAGATAAAATTGGGGTCGATGGAGTCAGTTTAAAGAGAAATGTTCGCTAGTAGAAGACTCAGCTATATTTACCACTAAAGTCTTCTGCGAATCAGACTGACAGGTGTCAGCACTTACATACTGTATTGTACATACTGTTTGCCTCATATGGTTTATTAATTTTGTTATTTAATTTTGTATTTAAGTCTTTTGCCAGCTTTGGGTTACAAAGCACAAACAGTTTAGAAAACACGTGTATATTTTCATTAAACAGTACTTCACGTCTTTTCAAACTTTTGCATTTTAACATAAAAGTAGAAGACCCCGTGGAAACACACATGCCACAAAGATGGCTGTTATTTGTATGAAAACCTGAAAGCAACCCCAACCCCCAATTTTATACGTCACTAGTCCTGTGTACTTTCTGTTTAAAAATGGGAAAACTATGTAAGAAGATGTAAATGGAGGCAACTTAAAGCAATATGGGAGGCTTTAGCTATTTCTGTCCCCGTGGAAGAACACTTCTGTTACCTGGTGTCCTTTCCCACCCCTTGGAGGGATGGCAGTCACCCACCATTTCGTGAGAAGCAGGGATGGCAACGCAGCCTTTCAGCCTTCGCTGTACGAAAGTGGCATCACGGGGACCTCCAGCATTCCATTTGGCAGCTGGAGCTGGGAAGCAGGAGGAGCGGGCCGCTCTTTCGCCATGCACTTGCATTTCTGTACATGCTTCGGCACCTCCCGATCTGAAAGAGGAGTAAGGCATCTGCGGTGTGATTGTGCGCAGAGAAGGAATAACAAGACAGACATCTGACAAGCCACAGGTTATCTGTTCCAGTGAAATCCAGATAAAATCATTGGTTAATTTTCAGATTCCTCTAAGAATGTGTCTTTATTTGCATCTTTTTTATACCTGGGCATTCTAAAACATTATTACTATATAACGAATAAATCCGGCCACTGTAACGTGAATTAAAATCAGGTTATCCTCACACAATAAAACGCGTCCTGACATTATGACTTGACAGCTACTGAGGAAGGGTCGAACGAAATTATTTTTTTGAGAGAGTCTCAGCTGTGTGACGTTTGGCATGCTTTGTGCTGTATGACGGCCCGTGATTGATAGCCTGAGCAGTAGCGCCGGCACACGCTCGTGTATTCACGGGCGTGAGGAAAGCGCAGGCCGGGCGTACTCCTCCCTTTCCTGGCCCACAAATACCGCCAGGTGCGTTCCTGCTTTTTCTGTGCCTAGAACCGGTCATTCCCACCTCCCCGACCTTCAGACGGGAGTCGCTTCTCCGTTAAAAACCTTTCCAAATGATTATCAAGTTATTACGAGAACTCTGACCCCCAGCCCCGCATCACACTGTGCTTTCATTGCAGGCTGGCTATAATTTATGATTTTTTTTATTTTTTTTTTCCTGAGGAAAACCGGCTCTATCTGCCTGCCCAGAGAGAAAATATTTCTGAATGGAGAAAAAAAGTCATGTTTTCATAAGGGCACCCAGTAACGCTTACGGGAGATAAGGTCCCACACTGCATACAGAAGTGTGCTTTCAGTTGCATGTAATTAGTGGCAAAATCCAACAGGTGGCACAAAAGTATTTGAATTTTATATTGATTTAAATCATATGCCGTTAAATTACCAAATAAACTACCGGTGTGTTTTTGTTTTTAAAAAAAAAAAGAAAAAAACCACAGGGGGAAAAAAAAAAAAAGAAAAAAAAAAGCGAAAAGCGTTCTCCCGATGCCGCTCAACGACGCTCTGCCTCTGCCGAGCAGCCGAGGCGGGAGCCAGCGGCTCCCTGCCCCTCAGCCAGCCCCGGGCAGCCGGTCTCCGAGTCC
>JAVJGG010000048.1:15482432-15503207 GCA_035590195.1 Aviceda cuculoides | reverse complement strand
CCCCCCGCCCTTCTTCCCCAAGCAGTGCTTGTGAGGGCTGGCGAGCGGGGAACCGCCCGGGCTGGCAAACCTGAGGAGGGGAAGGCAGCCCCTAGCCCCGGCACGGCCCTCGCTCCGCTGTCGGCCTCGCAGGCGGAGCGGATCCAAAGAGTTGTGTCCCCGACAACCTTTTTTTTTCCCCGTCTGTTCCTGTTAGGTTGTCCCTGTGGATGAGCATCTCCTGGTTTTTACTGACGTGAGAAACTGTGACCCTTCTTGTTAAAAGTCCACGAGTAAAGATCTTAGGGCCTGTAATTGTGCCTGCGAGGCAGTGCAGGTGGTGGTTTTGCAGCACTGGGAAGACAAGTGAGGTGTGTTTTTTTGTTTTTTGTTTTTTTTTAAATGGGCTTGTACTGGAGGTTTGTGTGGGAGGGAGAAGTCATGAAGGTGCTCAGACACCTGTGGAGAAGAATATTATAAAGGCATGGGTTGCTTGGGATAGTGACACCCAGGAGATGCAAGCACAGCTCGGCTTTTCACTTTTGAGTGTAGTACGCTATGAACATCAGCTGTGACAATTTAATGTAAAAATGTTAGTCTAGGCCTTATGAACAGATTCACAACTATGTAACACAAGTTACACGATCGCTGTCTTTATTACTAAATCATTGTAGTGAGTCGGGGGGAACTTTACTGACGTTTTTGTTTGCAAACATGGATGTAGGAGACATATAAGGAATGGCTTAAATTCTTGTGCAATGGTGCACCTAAACCTGAGGCTTAAGCGCAAGTCAAAGGCATATTAGAGGAGTTGACCAAGATACATGAAGTTTGCCCAGTTAACTAAGAGTGAGGCAGAGAAAGAGAGGTGAAAGAGAAGTTGGGCAATTGTCATAAATTAAACAGGGAGTGCTAGTTTGGCATAAACTTTTACAGCAGAGGTCTGTAAGAGACTTGGGCCTGTGATAAAAGAAATTAATTCATGCCATTTTACTTCATACATTTATTCCTAATTAAACAAAGGTATTGTGAGCTCATCATCTGTGACTTGTAATAGAGCCAACTTACAGATAGATAAATGTCAGACAACTTCTTAGTGGAAAGGTCCTGCACAAGTGCTTGAAAAGGGATCCAGTTTCCAAGGAGCAAACTGGTGATCTGTATTCCCATGGGACCAAACTGGAGCAAGTTGTGGTAGCAAATGGCAAACGTACTGCCATTAACCAGATAGGAGCTTCAGTCTGAACTCAGAGAGCAACCAAATTACACCACTAAGCCAATGAAGGAGCTACAGGCCTTAGAAGAAACTAGTTGTTAGGATGTGGGACTGGGCAAGCGCTGTGCCTGAGTTACAACAAACATCTGAAACAGGCATGTTACTGGGTTTGCAGCCCATGAAAAGTTCAGAAGAAGGTCAGTCTGGTAAAAGACTGAGGAAAATCATAATAGTTCATTTGTCTCAATACCCCATTTTCCAATATGGTCAGAATAAGTGAATGTAAAGACTGGAGCTGGAGGAATTGAGTGTTTTTCTGGTAAACGGCTTGCCCAGCCAAGCTCTGCTCGCATGGCAGATCACAACCTTTGAAAGACACTGGGCTACCCAGATCTTGTAAAGGTCTGTGAGGTGCCCTTCCAAACCAGGCCCAAGAAAAACATGTCCAAGAGCTATTGCCAATATTTTAGCAGTGATGAAAAATTAAGGGAAAAAAGCCCAAACTGAGTTATTTGGTCATTCTGTGGAAAACAAAAAAGAAAAAATGACCTGGACACAAAAAATGTACCTATAAATTTGGGTAGAGCTGATAGTCACAAGTGTTCAGATATGAAAGTCATTCTGTTGTTGAAGAAATGGAAGGATATAAAATAGAAGCAGCAAATAAAACTGCAAGAGTGACCCCAAAATTTTAGTTCTGGTCTAGGCAGCTGGGGATCAATAAGGCAGGTTTGGCTGTGAAGTGCACTTGAATGGTGGCTCTGGACAAGGAAAACTGTTAGTAGATGTGATAAAAATGGAATCCAAAGAGTAAACATGTAGCAAATAAATAGAAACTACAAAATATCAGGGCTCTGAGAGCACCAGTAGGCCTTAATAGCACTAATGAGCCTCACCTGCAGCCTCTGCTCACACCCCTGCCTGTGGACCCAGAAGCCCTATTTACCCAGAAGCCCCATTTCAGCTCAGGCTTAGGACTTCAGGTGTGTTGTATTATAGGTGTGCCTCTAACTCCTGGAGGGACCTCAGACCTCTCTTGTAGGTAGCTTGCCTCCTGGATGGATGGCTTTAGATGTATTTTACTGCTTGTCTTCTGTCTTGTTTTTGTTTTCTGGATTGACTTTGGACCTGTGTTGCAACCACATCTCCAACTCTGTTTCCTTCTGCTCCTGGCTAGACTGCCTGTGTGGACTTTGGACCTGGTTCATCATTTTGCCTTGTCTGGGACTGCCCAAGGGCCCTGTTACCAGTAAGTACCCTGCTCTATGTACTATGTTCAGGTGTTGTGGGACTGTGCCCTGGTCAGCGATGGCACTGCCTGCACTGGGTCATCCTCAGCTTGGGGCTTGCCTTCCTTTTGGGAGAAGCTGGCCCTTGCTGCTCCCTAGCACAGTGTGAATCCTTCTAACTGATTGAAATCAATTAGGCTGTGGTTGATAAACATGCATTTATCCAAAACTGAGATAACTGAGCCTGCAGGGTTGACTTCTGAAATTTGAAGAAGAAAGCTGGAAAGCAAAAATAAGGGTTGAAATAAGAGTTGTTTTGGATTCCAATATGGTAAATTACTGCTTAATAATTGATAGGGAAAACATCCTAAAATTTCATCCATGGAAGTTCCTCATGCAGATGTGGTGAGACAAATTGTATGAAAGCAGTATGCTTTCACTGTTGTTTTTTCAGTGAACAAAGTTTCCTGGCTCCAGGGATAGAAACCATAATGGCAGCTAGGTGTAATGAATGGGAGCTCAGTGGAGGGATTTGTTGAGTCTTGTCTTGAAACTTTCTTAATGGGATGAAATTAGCAGAATTCCTTGAAATAGGAACAGCTCCCTGACGATTTTGCCAAATAACTCTCACAACTAGCAAATACTCAACAAAGGGGAGTGTTGTTGCATACCATGAAGCTGTGGATCTGATAAAAATGGGAATAGAAACAGGCCATGAAGGGGAATGAGAAACTGTCACTCCAGGACATAGGTAGTATTTTTTAAAAGCACAAAAAAGCTGAGATAGATGTAATGTATGGGTGTAACATAAGGTGTTTTATGAAGAAGATTGAACCATTCAGTAGCCATCTGACCAAGTACCCCCATCAGACAAGAAAGAGTTGTTGGAGGTTGTTGAAGAAATGTATCAAGAAGCATGGGTGTTCACTATTGCTGACTCCTCTATTTGTAGTTTGTTTCTTCAGCAAGAGCTGAAAGAGGTAGGGTAATAAAGAATACAGTATGGCATACATGTCTCTGTGTTTATAGCATAGTGCGGTGACTTTGTGTTGTGTAGTAGAAGCTTCCAGAACTGAAACATTACCAATAATCCGTGATAAGTGTATGGCCAAAATTCTGAAATTAAGCACAAATAAACCAGAGCTGCTTCAAAAAGAAATTGTGTTCTTTGGGCCTACGGTTGAGGAGGGGGACATTTCTACTAGTGATGACAACATATACTATATAGGGATTACTAGTACTGTAAGCACACCCATATGTGTGCGGTTTTACAGTTTTTAAAAATAGCTGCTTTTGTGCATGGAGAAGGAAATCCATTTGAATGTGACTTGGCACTGACATGGTTAAAACCAGCTGTGTTGGACTCCTTGGGTTTCAGAATGGCTTCTTGCATGCATGGGCTTGGATGGTCTTGAAACAAACAAAAAGACTAACAAGATCAATGGCTTATACAGAAAATCTGAGCTTTATAAAAAGAGAAGTAAATGTGCCACTGAGTGTTGGGCGAGTCTAAGGCGTATTTTCACTTTCTAGGAGTATGAGGAATTTATCTAAGATGCTGCCTGCAGTTAGCTCCTTAGAGTCACCAGTCCTGGTGGTCAGGCTCTTGACCAGCTGGAAAATCTGCAGAGTGATGATGTTGTGATCAGGCAGAGATGTGGCACTGCTGAAGTCCGAGCCGCAATAGGCAATGGGAAAAAGTTGGTTGCTGGGTTTTTCTTGAAGTTGGAGAGAGGGCGATAAGTCTGCTTCTCATGGCTTGCAGTAAGTGTACACATACGTTCTTTGAAAGACTGTATGGTTGCAGGCTGTGTAGACACAAATGGGATCCAGTTCCTTTAAATAACTGATGAGCGTGGCTGTGGCAGCACGGAACTCGAGCTGAGTTATAAAATTCAAATGAAGCTATCCGTGAACCTAAATTAAGGTGTAAATGCCCAAGCTGAGCTGAAATATGTAATGCTAGGGTACCCGAGATGGCTGTCAGAAAACTAACGTAGGTTTGACCATGAGTGGTGGCCAAGTATTTATTACAATGTACATAAAGGCTAAAAGAATTGGAGAAGTCTTAGAAAAGAGGTACCAGAAGACATATGCTTAAAAGAAAAAAAAAGGAAGATGTCTTGCATGATTAGAGACTTGATAAAATCAAAAAGCTTGAATTTTAAGCTTATAGCTTAAATGATTGTTTCAAGAACTAGGAACTATTAGTGATTGATTAGTATGCTTATTGGTGCAATGGAAAAGAGGTTTCCAAGGCTATGTCATGATTCAAAATTGCCAGACGTCTATCTGCCTCCTACGTAGGGATACCAGTAGCTCATGCAAATCATGATTGATTAATGGCTTTCTCTGAGTAAATGTGATCTGAAATGTGTTATGTGCTTTTTTTCTCAGGCTGTTTATTCCTTGAGCCTAATGTGTGCAAATAATTTCAGAGATGCTGCAATTGGTTCTAAGGACCAGTTATGGTCCTATATAGTGCATAATGCTCTCAAAGGTATTTTAAGCAGACACAGTATACTCAGTTGACATCCTCATAGCCAAAGCAGTCTGTCCACAGAATTGTTAATTCATAACTTAATAGTTAATATAGAACCAAAATGCACATTGTCCAAAATGCCACATTGGGTGCTTTTGTTAGTACCTTTCAAGGTTAAAACCTCCACTGGAACCATTTCCTAATGGCTGTCTAATGGTTGTAAGACTCCAGTTTGGTTAGAAAGGTTTGAAAAGATCATCAGACAAATAACTAGTAGAGTGAGAAACACAGGACAGCAAAGAAGAAAAGTCTTGGTTTAAAAAAAAAAAAAAAAAAAGATGTTGGTGTTCTTGGTGGTTGGTGTCGTGGGTGTGGGGTTTTTTTTGTTTGTTTGTTTGTTTTTGTTGTTGTGTTTTTTGTTTTGTTTTGGTTTTTTAATGCCATGTGTATTCTTGGGCTGTTTAGTAAGGCTTCCTGCATGTACTCCGTCTTGTCAGATGAGATGAAAGCTCTGATGATATCCAAAGCTCTGATGATAAATAGGCTAACCAGATATGAAGGAGCTGAAGGCTGAATCCAGTTGGTTATTCAACAGGTCCTTTAAATGCACTGGTGGCATTTTTGATACAAATTGTGAAAAAAAAAACCCCAACAACTAGAGATGAAAGTATTCTAGATTTGTTTTTTGGTTTTGGGACTGAACTGAGACTGTTCAGGCAGAAAGTAAGATGGATAACAGTGATGAGAAAGTGGTAGCATAGGAGGAATACTGGCAAAAGAGAAATGGTGGATTTTGTGGAAGTAGACTTCAGTAAACTCAAACATCTGGAAGATACAATTTTCCAGAAAACTCGTCTGAGAGATAAGGGAGCCAAAGGGGGGCAGAAATTCCTTAAATACATGAGTAGTAAAGACATACATAATTTTCCATTTTGCATGAAAGATAAGGAACATAGTAAGATAGCAGCTTTTTAAAGTCAGGAGTTCTTCATTTACTTCAGGTGAAAGAAGGATGCAGATGAGATCAGGTTACTCTGAGAAGCACAGCAAAACCAGGAAGATAATGGCACAAAATAGGAAACAAGTTGCACAAGTAGCAAGAAATAATTGTCTGCGTGCTCTAGCATTGAGAGGAAAGTCAAGGAAATTGTCATTCTGTGGAGGGGACAAATTTGGTGACTTTGGACAAATAACACCCAGGAGGCAGATGTCATTAATGTGTTTTTTGTTATCAGTCTTCACTAAAATGATCAGCTGCAAGAGGTAGCTAATTCAGCGCAGTCCAGTGAGAAAGAGATGGGAATCTCAGCTTTGAATGAGGAAGATACAGTTTAGAGACAGTTGAGGTAAGGTAGGTATTGCCAAATTGTCTGAGCCTGATGTACTTGCTATAGGGTAACTGCAGAATTACTTGCTGTAATCAACAGCCTTTGCAGCCAGACCTGGGTTTGCTCATGGTGTTGTAGAGAGCAAACTCTGTGTTGGCAACTGAAGTGGAATTTGTGTTGGTATTTGAAGTCATTTTGTCTTCTGCTGTTCTGTCACTGGGGAGTGACATCGCTTCCTGTCCTACAAAGTTATTCCAGTTACCCACCTGTAATTAAATTTCGTGAAGCCTGCTGTCCTGGGTCTTAAGATACACAGCTGCCAGAGCAAAGGATTTTAGACTGGTTTGTGTGTGTATGTGTGTGTGGAGGTGGCAAGGTTTTACGCTGGCTTTTGCTGTTTCTACCTGAGGAAGCCAAATAAAATAATTCTCTAAGTGGGGGTGAAAGGGGATGCAGATGTTCAAGTAAATTCTCAAGCCATTTTTTGCAGCCTGTTTCCACCTGTAGCGTGTTATTTTTCTGAGCTTACATGTGCATAGATTTAAATAAGGTGTCTCTTGGCAGGTTTTGCTTCTGGTAGTTGCTAGTCTAAAGATAGTTACTGAATTATAGGGCTTACTTGGGCTGTTGGTTTAACTTGCATCCTTGAAAGCTAGGCAAAATATCAGTGTGTGTAACTTCACTCCTGTACTAGGTTTAGGGCAAATAATAGAATAATCCTAATTCTAGTCTGAAACTGGTGATCTGTTTAGTTAAAATCATATCAAATATAGTAGTCATTAAAGTAGTAATTTTTTTTTTTCTAGGCAATAAGTTATGCTCTATGGAGAGTAAATTAGATAAAAGGCTTATTTTTATGGTATTACAGATCAACATTTCAGAGCTATTTTTTGACAACAGAATTGTACTGTACTGGAGATTTAAAAACTGGATAAGATTTTTATTCTCTGCTAAATTATGGGATGTTTGGGTAACATTTTGGAGAAAAATACAGGGGTGTATAGATATATATGATCTAAGGACCTCTGTGCAGAAATGCTATATAGATATATAGCACATATATATGTATCTTATATATACACACAAATGCATGCAATGAAGATCCTTTTATATAATAAAATTGTGTTGATAAGGAGAACATAATTCCTTAAATACACATGTTAGTCAAATATGGAGGTACTGTACAAATACAGCACTTACACATTGCTACATAACTGTTATTTTGTAATGTATGTAAATGTATGTGTGTGCACAGGCATACTCAGAAAGTCAGTTCTGTGTGTCTCAGTCCTGATGCCGATGGATTCAGCACCTGGAGCTGGTTTGGTTGGTCAGCAGGCTGTAATTGCACACACAAGCCATGAAGGTCTCCCAGAGACGATTCTGTTACCTGCAGGAAGGTGGAGGATGGGCTACGTGTGAGTCCAGCACATCCCGCCGTAGCCTGCAGTTACTGAATGACTCCTTGTGCTTTGATAGAAGTGCTGAAATTGCTTTATTGTCTTTGGCAGTACAAAACTACTCTGTGGGTGATAAGAATCTGGTAACTTTTTTTGATCGCATGAACTAAAGATTAAATAGCTATTAATACAGTAATTACTGAGACAGGAATCTAATGGTGTGGTTATGAAAAGTGTCATGGAGTATCTTAGAGTGAGAAGCGTCTATAATCACTCTTAGATGTCTGAAGCACATGCTCCTGATGCTAGATGTGGTTTTTTCTCTTCCATCCCAGCCTTCTCTTGCATACATTTCTGTCCCATTCCTTGTGCTGGCAAAGGTTTTCATGTAGCTGTACTGCAAGCTGAATCTGTGTAGCAACCTGAGGGAAGAGTAACCTGTGAGGAAAAAAGGTGAGATCAGATTCTGACCTGACTGGCATTACAGCTGTGTTAACACTTGAACGAGGTGGATTGTATGGATGCGTGGCTGAGGACAAGGCAGGTATGCAGGACTTCCCACATTGCAGCAGGCCACCTTTCGTTTCTGTATCTAGGGCTGGAGTGACCTCTCTCAGTGAGATCAGAAAAGGTACTTTTTGTGTTATTCTAACGGATGACACAGATATAGAAGTCTTTTTGAAAACAGACTGCAGAAATGGGCATTCTCTCTTTGAGGATAAAATATAGCTCAAATAAATATTTATTGCTGACCAATGTGCCTATTTTGTCTGGTTTTGTCATCTTGGCAGTATCAAGATCTAAAATAAAAATTCATTCTAAGTAATTTGTAACATATCCATCATGCACAAAAATCAAATATGTGACATTCTTTCCCTGCTATATATTCCATGTGTTGAAATCTAAAGCTTCCTGTGGAGTACTTTGTAAAAGAAATATGAGTTAAGGAAACATTTTATAAATAATGGGTGTACTTACTGAGCAGATTTTGTGAGAATTCAGAGTTCTAGTAAAGGATAAGGATGAGGAGCTACAGAGTACCAAGACTTGTTTAGCAGAGGTTGCATTGCGATATAAAATTAGAGAGCTCAGTTCCAGAGAATGAAGATAGAAGCGTACTTTACCTTCAGTGAATGCTCTATGCAATGCTTTTATTACCAAACACACTTTACTTAATCAAAAATCCCTGTTGATTTTATTGGGAATGTAGCCAAAAGAAATAGTGCAAGCTCACTTGGGGGCTACTCTATTGTCTTGCATATTGTAAAACTGATTAAGATGTGTTAAGAAAATGAAATGTTTGTTAAATTCTGCTAAAACAGGATGATATAGCCTGTATACAACCCAAGATACTGATAAATATATTTATACTTTTATAGAACGCAGTAAATGTAAAATCTCTTGAATAAACAAGTAATCATGAGTGTCAGCAACTTCTGTTCGTAACGCTTTGAATGTGATTGAAATGGAAAGAACCAATGCGTGAGTTTAGTGGGATCATTTTCCAAATCAGGAATAGTGATGATATTTGGCAAAATGGTATTGATGGTATTTCCAAAACATTTATTCAGGTATTTGTTGCCTGTAGCTTCAATTGCGTCACTGTGTTTCATGATGCAAAAGTAAAATGCTTATGGTAATAGGAATACTTTTCAGAAGAAGTATTATTATACTGTTTTATCGTAATAGAAGTGTTATTTGTGCAATAAGGCATGAAATCTGAGCTCCTTACATAGGCTATATATACCAGCAGTTGAAATTTTGTTTACAGGCTAGTTTATGCACCGAATTAAGACCTCTGTTATAAACCAGAATTCTTCATCAAGATACCCACTTCATGAATCCTTAACAGAGATTTCCAGTCTTGCAAAGGAGTGCCAGGTCTGGTTGGAGTTCTGCAGTAACAGAGAAAGTGAAATAGCTTAACTTTTCTTAGAAATACTCAGAATTGCATAAATTGTCATTCAGATGTGCCGAAGGGGTACTTAGAGAGCTGCTTCATCTGAAATGAGGACCTTGTTGTGGCACAGCCTGTTCACTGTCTGCACTGCAGAGCGTGCCAACGTCAGCACTACAACATGGATATGTAATTGCCATTTAGATAAATATATTGAGTTTAGCTTAAATTTGGTGACTTTATGTGACATCATACTGGTTCCAGGACCTACCTGAAAGGTTGAAACCCAGATGTTCTGAGCTTAGAGACTTCCTAAGAATGGATCTGTCTGCCATGACCTGATGAAGTAGAAAGAGGAGATTTTTCCTGTCTCTCTTTTTGTCCTCTGGAAGCTGTTGTCATCACTGAGGAAACTCCTGCGCTTGCTTCTGCTGCTTAAGCCTCTGGTTAACTGTGCCTTGAGTGTATTGTGAGATGCCACCAGTGTTGAGGCCTGTCAGCACTTTGTTGGAACACTGGTGGGACGGAGTGTTTAGGGAATGCGGCCTCCTGAAATTCTTGAAGATTTCCTCAGTTTGTCCTGTCATTAGGTTAGGGCATATTCTTGTTCATGGTTTCAGACCTTTGATTCTTTTATGTATTGTGTTTGTTGGAAGGGGTGTGCTGCTTTAAAGAGCTGCCTTAAGATTACTGCTAAGTGATAGTACAGAATGTAGTGAATTAATTTCTCAGCAGCATGAGTTAGGTTTGAAGCATGCATAGATCAAAGCACATTATTTGAGTGAAAGGTGATTCTGAAAGTTGCTGAATTCTCAAGATCCCCAGGATTTGCACACCCTTGTTTCCATGTGGTGCTGGAAAGCCACAGCTAGCGTGGGCTGGCATGTCCCGTTCCTCTTTGAGTTTATGGAAAGGCAAAAAAAGCTGCCAGAACTATCTTCATACAAAGGCAAGGACCTGAGAAACTGTGTTGCCTTACAAGTCAAAGCTCATCCTTTTGAGGCTTTTTCCAGCTTTTTCTTGTGTATTGTCAGCAATATTGTCCCCTGATGAGGAAACGAAGGGGGAGGTTGTGGTCTCCTTGTTATAGCTGTTGGTATTGCTGCGAAGAAGTTTTACTCTTTCCTGGTTAAGAGTACATAGTGCTTTGAATTTTTGGTACTTTTACATGACTTGTGATAATTTCTGTTCTGTATTCCTGTTGTTATCCATGCCGATTTTGATAGTCAGTCATCAAAATCTGTTTGAAAACAGGTGCAAAATACTAATTCAGCTTCTGGCCCAATTTAGACTGTCATTGGTCTTTGTTCAAACTCATCAAATCATGATCTGCCTTTTTTTTTTTTCTTTCCTTTTTTTTCTGCTGGATTTGCTTTGCTGTACTATGCCAGGAAAAAACTTGGCAAGTCCCATTCAATTTCCATGTTGCTGTCAAGGTTAGATGACCCTGATAATCCTTGCTGCATTTTTTGGCTCTTTGTTGTAGCTCTTAGCCTACTTTGTGGCGGTTCTTAATTTAATCAGATCTAGAGTCCCTTCCAGATGTCTGGAATACAGATTCCTAGTTATCCTACTATCTTTGACTTGAAGACATTCTAGTCTCTGAATTCCTCAGTTCATTTGAGTTCCCTGAAGAGTTCCCTAGGTTTACTGAAATTTACCCTTTTGAAGTTGATAATTGAGTTATGAAACTATTATTTTAGTCTTTTGATTTAATTTATGCTAACTCAACTTTCAGTGTTTATTTAAATCTTCATTATGTGACAAAATCAAATTTAAACAAGGTAAATTTTTGTTAGCTCTGGTTATTTGTTACGCAGGTTTGTTGGCTGTAACATCCAACAGTGGGTTGCCTCTGCCCATATCCTTAGCTGTTACTACTGTCTATAGTCAGTTCTAATCTTTGCCAGGAAGTTTGTCTCCTGTCACAATAGATACTGTCACAATAGCTAATAGTATTTCTCTTTCCAACGATGTCACAGTGATCTTTATCCATGTTTATATCTGACCATGAATCTCTTGTAAACTTTCACCTTGATTCCAGCAGAAACTCTTTATCTTTCAAAAAATGGACTTTTATCAAAGAAAGTCCTTTCCTTCATAATGCCTTATAGCTTGTTGCATATCCCACTGCTCTCATCTTTAATATTATCTTTCCTAAATGGTATCTGCCCTTCTATATCTATACTGCAGTTTTCAATTTTATGTTATCAAGTTTCTGTTTTCTCCTTAACATGCATTTTCACATCCTATAAATATATTTCAAGATCTTCTATTGTGTTGAGAAAGCTCCTGAGAGTTGTTTACATATTAGAGTTGTTTCTTACTCTGTTGCTTATATAGAGCAGACTCGGGCATGTCATCTCCTGTTACCTGATTGCTGTTCACAGTCTTAATTCTTTTTATTTGCCATATGTTCTCCTGCTACCACAGGGTTTTTTAATCCATGTCTGAATTCTCATTTACCCTATATTTTGTCTTTCCACTAGTGTTTGGAGATCCATCATTTCTCAGTTTAAAACTGTTCTTATCAGTTGTGTTGGCTTTGATCCTAGGTAGTGATTCCCTTGGGCATTCAAGTCAAGTTTATCTCTTGAAAAATGACTTCCTTCAATAAGTGCATCTCAACAGTCAAACATTACAGAAGCTTCCTTATACCACTCATCATTTAGCTATTGGTTAGTTTATTCTCTTATTATGTTTTTTTACTCCTTCTCTGGAGACTTGATGTCCCTGAAGTTCATACAAATACCTACTTGTTTGCAAGTATTCCCCAAAGCAGTTAGTCCTTGATTGCTTTTTTTCCAGTGGGAATAGGGCAGTATTGGTTTTGAGGGTTTGTAATTGTTTTCCAGGTTCCTTGTGATGCTTCTCAGTTGCAGATCCACCTGCCAGTTGCACCTAAGACACGATAACATTTTGGTTTTTTTGATCCCCTTCCATGACCAGACTTACAGTCAGTTACAAGGAGGCTGCAGTTGCACAGACCTGCCTCTGCATGTGGTGCTGCGACTCTCCAGCCCTTTCCTTTCTGTGCCATTTTCAATTCTGTCTGGGACTCTGAATGTCCCTTCTGTTTTCTTTCAGTGTTTCTGTGTACTGACTTGGTTCCCCTTCTGTTTCCAATGTCTGGTGTTCTCATTGTCTTATTTTAGAGCTAGCATCCATTTTCTTCCTTCTTGCTACCCTTATTTTTTACTTTTATTCTCTAGGGCATCAAACCTCCTTCTCAGTTCTGTTTCATATTCACAACTAAGTCTAGTCCTTTGAGTTCTCTGTGTCTTTTTCTTCCACAGGCAGCTATCCTCAGCTAGCAATGCTTTTGATCTCCCCTTGTTGTGATATACAGCTGAAGCGTTCGTAGAGATGCTCCTCTCTTCCCTTTTGTCCCAAAAGACATACTGGCTCTAACATCATCAATTGAATTCTGAGTCTTTATGAGCCTATTGTGTGTGGGTTTTCCAGGTATCTACTGAAGGATAATGAAGATCCCGCTATTTCCTTACCTTGTATCCTTACCATAGTACACTTCTGGAATAAGCATAATCCTTTATTGCAGTCTAATTGCCATTACCTTAACCATCTCTGTCTTCGAGTTGTGACCAGAAGAGCTGGTTGCTCGTCTGGCATGTGCTCTTTGTTTGTTTGTTTGTTTATTGAACTACTTGGGAATGCTGAACTGAACCCAGATTACCTGCTGTTTCAAAGGTGACATAATCGTTGTCCTCTGTTGTGCCTTGAAACTTCATAATGTCTCTTGGTAAAGATATTGCATATTGTGTATGCTATTATAGTATTAATGGAGGCAGGGACAAGACCAAGTTATTCCTCTGTTGCTCCACAAGAGTTTTTGTTTAATACATATATGACTACATGGTCATTTCTTTTGTTTTGTATCCTATATAAATATTCATTTACAACAAAAAATCCCAACAGTATATTTAAAAATATGTAATGATAGCAATTGTGACTGCGCTCCAGAATTAAATACAGACTTTGACTAATCTGAGTAGTGCTGCAGTCCCAAATGTTTCATTTCGCATAGCGCAAATGTGTTTATGGAGGGGAAGAACAGTTTCAACAAGAAGCTCCAAGTCCAGAGAGGTGGGAGAGTCATCTCTAAAGTAGAAAGAGAAGGGCCTCCTGGATGCTGTCAGCACAGCTTGGGTGCAGACTGAACACTGGCTGAACTGCTGGACTCAAAGGGTTCTCAGCAGTGGCATGAATTTCGGCTGGAGGCAGGTCAATGCCCGTGTACCCCAGGGGCCGATTCCTTTAGCTCTTAATATTCTGAGATTCATCACATGAGTGATGCGTGAAGGAAGTTCACTCACTTTTTTTATGTTTCTTTTGTGAAACCTTACACGTTCTGAGCATAGTGAGTAAATTGGATCTAACAGGTGTTAACTGTTTATTTCTTAAGTTCTGTGGAGTTTAGATGTGCACTGCAAATCCACCAAGGTGGTGGTACAAGGACTTGGATGGAGTTTGTGGGGACTTTTTCAGGAACTTGAGAATTTATGGATTTAGGAGTTTGTAGGACAAGGACAAGATGTTTCTGGTCTGGGGCTTTGAGAATGGCATAGTGCCCAAATGCTGAATTAGGCATGGTTACGCAGAGAGCTTGTTCCTGGATCCATGGGTCAGCAGATTCAGTGATTAAGTAAAATCTCTGTGGATTTTTAACCCTTTTTTATTTAATGCTATTGAACTTTATATTTTACTAATCATAGGGAACTTATTATTATAAAAGTTATCCTAGTAGAAGTACTTTGACTGTAACTGGCTTGCGTCTAGCTCACGTCTTAATCATATCTGGGATGCATGAGTGAGTGGTTTGGTTTTGGCTTTTTTTTGTCTTTTGCTGCAAAGCAGGCTTTCCATCACTGTAAATCAGTTCAGAATCCCTTCCAATTTTTCAAAATCGCCTTGAAACTTAGGACACTAGAATCAAGGATAGTCTTAAAAATAACTGAAGTTAGTTGTTTGCCAAGTGTCTGGAACTTACAAGTTGGGCTTCTGCCACTTTGCCATGCTGTATTTGCAAATAATTTCTCTTTGTCTAGTTTTTTTTCTTCTGCCTTTTGCTGCCAAGAGCACCCCCAAATACTTCAATTAATGATTGCTAGTTGGTTGATGGATATGAAGACTTGCAGAGAGTACTGAACTGGCAAGTGCAGCTGGTGGAGATAACAGCAGTGCAAGAGTTGAACAGAGAATCATAGGGCCGTGTGAATTAAACTCTTGTGGACCTGAAGGTGGTAATGAGTGGGGAATAAATTTCCCGATTTGCCTGGCAAAAAAAATTTAGATGTTAAAAAAAGGTAGGTTCTAGTTCCCTTACTTGATGGCCTCTGGTGCATGCTTGCTGAATGTCTGTGTGGCTTCAGTGGCTTTTTTCTCTCCAAGGTGTGAGGCTGTGACCCTGTTTCATGAGGACAGTGCTAGCCACTGTGGATGACTGGGACTGTGGAAGAAACACTCAAAAGAGCCAGCTGTAACTTCTGCACACATGTAGAGTACACAGTACTAAACTGAGACTGAAACAAGCAAACCCCCATCATATTTCTGTACCCTGATTTCCAAATAGCACTTGATACCAAAAGTAAAATGTACAAAGAATACTTCTTTGTGGGAAGAATGGGGTAACTGAGAGCCTTGTTAGTACTGGAATGTGTGGAAAACATGAAAAGAACTATCAACAGTGTTTCACTTTGTAACTGCAGG
This sequence comes from Aviceda cuculoides, assembly GCA_035590195.1. Taxonomy (NCBI): domain Eukaryota; kingdom Metazoa; phylum Chordata; class Aves; order Accipitriformes; family Accipitridae; genus Aviceda; species Aviceda cuculoides. Next base: position 15,487,949 of record JAVJGG010000048.1, on the reverse strand, counting down.
GCATACAGAGAATGACAATAGGAAAACAGCAAAGCATCTGTTTTAGGGTGTTTAATACTGCTTAATTAAATTACTCTACAATAAGACTCATGCTATATGGTGAATAAAGCTTTTATTTAAGTTAAAATTGTCAAGATAAAATAGCAAACTAAATGTGAGGAGTTTTGTTAAAGAGAGTCTGAACGTATAGGCAGAAGCAAAAATTCTCCAGTTGGAATGATTGTCATTAAAAAAAACCCCCAAACATACTGACAGCTCGGAGCAAATGCGTATTGCCTGTGTCTGTTGCGGGGGGAAGCCTTCAAATACCAAAATGGATGAGAAGGATGCTGTGGGTAAAGGACGTGAGTAAAAATGCCATGGGTAAATAAGATTTCTGAAAATGCGATGAATTCTTTAAAAATGTTGAGATTCTATTCTCATTTAGATACAAAGGCAGTTAAAAAAAAAAGAAAAAAAAAAGTGTTCAGAAAAGAAATTGAAGAAATAACTTGCAAGAAACACAGACAGGAATAACAAATCACTCTTCCTGGTTTGTTCAAAAAGTAAGCTTGCTGGAGACCTGTAAGTCCAAGAGGTGATCAACATATGAAATAGGAGACAATATAGCTGAAAAATTAAACTCTCTCATATATGTGTGTACATTCAAGAAGAACTTGGTGAGGCTTTCCAGATGGTAATCCTTTTTGATGGGGAAAAATTTTGGAGGATCTTTCTCAAATCTAAGTATTGTTGGATGAGGTCTCTGAGCAAATGGATGAAAAGGACAAGAATAAATCTCCAGACAGAGATGACATTCACTCAAGAGCTCTAAAGAAACTTGGAGGTGAAACAGCTGAATTACTGAGATACGTGACCAGTCATTTAAATCTATCTTGGTACCAAAGATGGCTAATGCGATGCCAGTTTTTAAGAAACTATCTCCAGGGAACATCTAGGGAACTATATGTCAGTAAATTTGGTGTCAGGTAAGCTGGAACAAACTTTTCTGAAGAATATCAGTATTAGATGGACAAATGTAAAACATACTTGAGATAAGCCTTCATCTTTTGTTAAAAAAAAAAAAAAAAAATAATTCAAATCTGTCAGTGTTCTCTGGATTCGATAAACATACTTCCAAAAACAGTTTATCAAGATTTTTCACCAAAATCTTCTAAGAGCTAAGAGACCATGGGATAACAGGCAAGGTTCACATATGGATTAATAGTGGATTATAAACTAGGGAAAAGGAGGGTATGGGCAAAACATTGTTTGTCACAGTGGAAGGAATTTGCTAATGAAGTCTACTACTCTGTGCTGCAATGTGCTTTTTAGCGTATTCATAAATGATCAGAGAAAGGATGAATATTGAGGCAGCAAAGTTTGCTGATGATACTGTCTATGATAAAGAGCTGCAAAGCAATCCAGGAATACTATGATAAAACAGCTGATTAAATTCAATGTAGATTAATAGATAATGATGACCTTAAGGCATGGGGGGGGACAGGATGACGGACAAAGAATGGTCCTAATTTTACATATTCTTGGATGGTTTGTGCGTTGACTATTACAACTCTAAATCTCATTCTGAGTGGCAATAGATAGCCTTATGGAAACAGGAGAGCAATGCTCAGTGGAAGTCAAAAATCAGATGGAATATTATGAATTATTGTGAGAGGAACAGAGAACAAATCAGAACCTCATTATGCCACTTTGCAAATCCATCATGTACAATCATTGTGAATATAGTGTGGAATGCTAGCTTCTCAAATTAAAAAGAATATTATCAAATGAGAAAAAGCATTTGGAAGAAAAAAAGAAGAGGAGATGGGGGTGATGTAAGAATGAAGTATCTGAGTTTTTTATTTTTTAACAGAAAAGACAAGAAAATAAAAGAATACAGACTTATTTGCATGTGATATGGCTGAAGAGCCATTTTCTCTCTCTCTTTTTAAATTTTATTTATTTATTTTTTTTAAGACTATTTCCTTGCTTTGTGATCGGTTCATGGGCAACATGTGGAACCAAAGTACCAAAAAAGGGGCTGCTGTGTAGCCCAGGATTAGCACTTGACAAAAATGACTTTTTGCTCTGAAGGAAACAGGCTTAGACATATATATATGTGGAGTGCAGATGCTGCCATCTGACTCTGTAGTCATGACAGAGGATCCAAAATACTGTAAGGATGCAAGAAAACATACATAGCAATGTTGGTATCCCCAAAAAGCACGTGGAGATAATCATCATGTGGCACATTCTGGAAGACAAAAAAAAAAAAGTACACACAGTTTGAGAAGAGACAAGACTTGTAGTGAAATTGCATCAGTTTGCAAGAGTTTACAAGACCTCAGAACATACTTAAGTATGATGACAGCACTGCTAGATTAAAATAATTCCTGATAAAGGCAATGGATAATATTAATCTGATATCAAATGTGATTTTTTTTTTTTTTTTTTCTTTTGAGTTGAGCACTAACACATAAGCCACGATGAGGCCAAAGACAAAAATTAAAACAGATAGAGAAGATAGTGGTGGCCAAAAGAAGATGGATACACTTCAGGGCAAAGGCTTCTGAACATAATATCCTAAAGGAATGTGGTAAGTAAAAGTATGGGTGAACAAAACCAATGTGAAAACAATGTGAAAATATATAAAAGGCTCAGCATGAAAAGATGTTTGTAATAATAAAATAATGGCAAACCCTTTTTACCAGGAGAGTGTAATTGCTGGAGGAATGAAGGAATTTGAAGAAATGTTTGAGGGCTACGACCTGGGAAAAAAAAAAAAAGGAAGTTTTTAGCGTGCATAGCTAAATTCACTCCATTCTTTCATGACTTGTGTCCTGCAGCAGAGTATGAAATGCCTGTTGCTCTGGAAGGCCTAGGGGAAGTAATCCATAGAGTAGGTACAGTTGCTGTTCCCTGTAGGGGTGCGGAAAAAACCCACACACAATAAAATGTTTTCTAAGTTCATACATCCTTTATAACTATGTATGTAGAAAGAGGAATATTTTCAGTACTGTAGTTGGAGATATCCAATAAGTAGTGCTTGATGCACAATGTTTGATTTTGGTAGTGGTTTGGTGGTTTTTTTTTTCTTTAATTGTTCTTGATGTAGTGATGGAGGCCTGGCAAGTGTCCTTGGAGAAGGAGAAGGTGTACAAACATCTGTATGTTTTCAGCAATCTGTTTGGAAAACATGGTTTCCTCAGACTGCTGTATTAGTTATCATTGGCACTCAATGCATTTCACAATCAGGAATGACAGAAGGTTACTCCTGCAGTGAGCACTAAGACCTGTATGCAGAACCTTTTGATTTAGGGCAAAACTCTAGAAACACATTGCTACAGGATACAAAGGGGGCTTTGTAAAGAGCCAGAGCTCAAAGCTGAAGTGAACCGAGGAAAGGTTTACACAGTCTCGTGTAACACTGTTCCTTGGAAAAGCCAAACATGCTTTAAATGGACTTCAGGTGAACAGCAATGTTGATGTTATTAGGGCTTGTGCCATAAGAATACATGTGTAAATAATGCCTTAGAAATGTGCTAAAACTACAGGCAAAAAATAAAGCAGGAAAATCCATCTGGGGAGCACAATGGAAAAAAAGATCCCATGCAGTAAAGTGAACAGAGTTGTTAATGTTGGCTGCCCATCTGTTCTTTCACTCCTCTGAGAAAGCCCTCCTTGAACATGCTGTCACTAAAAAGGTCACCATGAATCAAACCCGTTTGGGCTAGCCCTTGTCTACTTTAATAATAGCTCCTGTTGGGTGATAAGGCTGGCCGCAGCCAAGCGTGGGTACAGCTATGCCACCGTAGGGTTGTGAAGATTGTAAAGCCCCTCCTGAAGAAGAACACGGGGTCTAATCAACAATGTACTTCAGCTACAGGTGGACAAAGCAAAGCTTGGTTTGCTGCCTGCTGCCACTTTTTTTATGCTTGGAGAACTGAAAATATGCATGCATGCAGAGTCAGTATGTTATGTTCCAATTGCAGGTGTATACAGGCAGAGCAAAGTGAAAACCTCAGCATTTTGGTGTTCAGGAGAGACTCATAATTCATAAAAACAATGCTATGATGTTACAGAGCTGAATGATTCTGTAGTCAAGAAACAGAAATAGTTTGAAATACTGCGTTGGAAAAGATAGCATTCCTGATATATCAACGTGTACTGCAGAGCAATAGATGTTTTCTTCTCTGCATTCAATAGGAGATGAACTAATGGTCACTCAACCAGGCACTTTGGTCAGGAAAAGTGTTAGAAAACAGCTACAGTGGGTAGCTGTCATTGGGGTAGGAAGGGACCTGCTGGTTAGAAACAAGTCCCATGGCCTCTATAGCCATTTTGGGATGTCATTTTCCTAAAATGAGGTGGATCAATGACTTTACCACTGCGTGATATTATCACAGGACATCTTAGAGCATTAGGTAGTAGGTTATTTAATTTCTTTCTTGGAAAAGTAAGATACAAGTAAAATACTCCAAACTGCCTTTGCAAGAGTTTTTTGGAAATGGTTGTTGGTGGTGTAGAAACTCATGTAAGCAATAGCCGATCAGTTAGATCTTACATGCTAAGTGAAACATGCTTTTGCCAGGCTCCTTGGCTCTGAACATTACAAACCTTAGATACAGAATGCTTTTTCTCTCATTGTCCCGATGAATATTTCAGATTGGAATAGCTTAAATGGGAAAAGTTACAGAGCATCCCAGCAGAATTACCAGGGGCTTTGTGTTGCAGGCATTCTGCAAGGAGCGGTGAGTGAGTTCAGATCTCCTCAGGTGGAGAGTGGTTAAGAAGGCTTGTGCATGTAATGAGGTGGTGGTTATAAACCCAGGATTTCTGTAGAAAAAAAGAGACATCTCCTTGGTTTTGTGCCTAGCTCTAGCTCTTCATTACATTGCTTTGTTGCTTTTGCAACACCTGTGGTAAAAATAAAACGTTTCTTGTCAGAGAAAATGAAATGTTTTCTTTTGCCCCAAGATGAAAGTAGCTTTGCTTTTCCATATTTTTGAGGAGAAAACAAATGTGTTCCTATCTGCTACTGTCAAGCTGACTTTTTTATTTTGCTTGGTCAGGTTTTTATGTTCATTCTCCAAGCAGAAATCCATTGTTCACCCAGCCCTGCTCTATGTCTCTTCGTAATCAGCTGCTCCCCACTCGTTTGCAGAATGAAGGGCTGAGCTTTATTTTGTGCCCTGAACCCTTACATACCAAGAAGAAGGGACTGTGGCTGGCTGTGCATCTCTGAACTCAGTGCAGCGTAAAGCAGTGTTCACCTCTGTACAGACACTTTCTTGTAGTGGAGACAGGGTAGAGGGTAAAAGGAATAACATGGTACTTTCACTGAAATGTAATTAGACCAGCTAAATTGGAATAAGAAATTTAAACGGAAAGATGGTAGATTTAGATTAGATATTAGGAAAAAACTGTTTACTGTGAGGGTGGTGAGGCACTGGAAGAGGTTGCCCAGAGAGGTTGTGGATGCCCCATCCCTGGAAGTGTTCAAGGCCAGGTTGGATGGGGCTTGGAGCAACCTGG
>JAVJGG010000048.1:15467570-15478236 GCA_035590195.1 Aviceda cuculoides | reverse complement strand
AGTGGCGGGTCCGTCTTGGAGTCGGCTGGCATTGTCTCTGTCAGACATAGGGGAAGCTTCTAGCAGCTTCTCCCAGAAGCCACCCTTGTAGCCCCCCTGTTACCAAAACCTTGCCACACAAACACAATTCAGGCTGCAGTTATGCTGGCCCATGAAGTTACCCCCACCATTCTGTCACTGTTGTCTGCTTGAGTTCACCATCTTCTGTGATCCTCTGGCTGACCTGTGTGTGCCTGCTCACTGACTTGTTCTTTAATTAAAATTATATTGGTTATGCTAAATAGTAGTCTTGAGATGGAGATTTTTGCTGTTGAGCACATTTAACTCATGCAGTCAGTCACACAAATGTCTTAAGTGGCAGATTGGAGAAGGCAGTGATCTCTGAGCACATCTCTACAGTCAGATGTAGTCCAAGTCTATCTACGCTTGTGTTTCTAGTAGCCAGTTTGCATCTCAAGCCATGTAGACATGGCACTGTGCTGTCAAGCAATATGTACTGGTAGAGATACAGGGCCACAGCTACCCAGCTTCCCTGGGTCTTTCTTGTAACTTCTTTTAGCAAGTGACTGCTCAGCAGGGAAGGAGCTAGGGGATTGCATGGGCCACCTAGGAGTTACGTGTGCAATTTGAATTGGGAGTGTTGGGAGTGTTTGGAGTGTAGCCTGGTATTTGTTTTGCCCATGTTGTTACTTAGGTTTCTAAAGCATTCTGTTCTTGCCTTCCTGATAAAAGTGGTCCTTCCTTGATATGTATCCTGACTTACGAAGTTCCCATTCAAACCTATGGTGTCATAGCTCTTTTTAATCCTTCTAGGTGTTTAATACAGTATTCCCTTAGCAACTTACATTACGAGTTTGAAGGATCAGGGTTGTCACTGCCTGTCCCATTGTTCCACTGTGAAATGAGTAGGTTAGGCTCCTAACTGGTGATGTTTCATTTGTAGTATTGGGTAGGAGCCAGTTGCCCAAACATGAGCTTTCATGGCCAGTTCTGATGCCTTCAACAGCTGACTTCCAGTTGGTCTCTAGAGAGGTACAGATTTCTTCCAGTCCCTGGGCCATATCTATACATGTGCGTAGAACCTTCAGAATGCTCACTGGCATCTTGTGACCTCTTTTGCAGTGATTTCATGTTTTCCACTTTGAAGTTGCATTTTTTGATGCTTCTTTAATAGCTGGCAGCTGTGAGTTCCTAGACCATTCCCCTGTATTGCTACTATGATATCTTCCTGGTAGCAAAAGTTCAGCTCAGCTCCCTGCAGATGTTTACCAGGTCTGCAGTCTCTACCAGTCTACAGGCTGCTCTGGTTTACCATTTGACATGGTTATTACTTTCTTTTATTTTTTTTTTTCTTTTGTAATAAACAAATCGTAATAGTCAACTCATCAGAAGGCTGCTTTGCAGCTCAACAGGCTGTGATTTTACCCTATGCCATTAAGGGGGAATTCTGTTTTTATGAGGTATTTTGGAGTTTATGAAGGTGCAATGACAGTCCTGAAGGACTGTCTTAGGTAGAGGATTGTAATGTCACATGGTTCATAATCATATTATCTGTGTCTCTTACGTATCTCTTTTTCTCTCTCAAGGGAACAGTTTGGTTTATTCCACACTGGAGTTCAGGAATGAACTAGTATGTGTGTGTTGAATTTGGCTATGGGATTAGGCCACTCCAGAAAACCAGGGAGTAAACTAAACTGACAGACTTTGTTAAGCTTACCTGTGAACTTGGGTCTATTTTTGAATAAATGACAAGGGCAGCAGTTCCCTCGTTGTCCATGATGTGTTTTGACTTAAACGGAAATAGAGTGAAGAAATGAAATGTCCTTTGACAATCAGTTAAGGGTGCTGATTAACTCCATCTTTTATAAAAGCCGAACACTAGAATACAGTGATGTGATGCTGTGTTATGAAAGTAATAAATTCTCCTATTTTATATACAAAAATGTTTCTTGGGCAATATAAAAGTATGTTTCATCACAGGTCCACATTATGATGCATGATTTTTATGGATGATAGTACATTTTTAGTTTTGTGGAGTTGAACTTTAATTACTGTCTTCTACAGAAAACAATTACATGGGAAATGTCAAGCAGCATTCTTTCTAATACTGCAATTTTATGGAAGCCCTTATAAAATGTTTTGGAGAACAATGGTGATTTAATAATTTAATGGGAAAGGTGAATAACTTTAGCAGAGATAAATAACTTCAGCAGTGGTGTGTAAATGTGCACTTCCAATTAGGCTGATCAATGTCTGTTATTAATGAGCGTATAAGTAACCAAGCTACTTCTGTGCCTTTGTTTAATATGGCTGTAGAGAGCAAAAGTAGCTAAACCTAATTTTCCAATTTGTGTTAATTTTCCACTTTGTCTATAAGTAATATAGAAAGTAAATGGTATGCGATTACAGTGCTTATGGTAATCCCGACCCCCTCCCCAAATGATATTTGTGCTTTTATCTTCATGAATATTGATTTTTTTTTTTTTTTTTTTTTTTTTTTTCCCCATTTGAATAAGCAAAGGAAGCAGAATGAAAAATGTCGCCACCTAAGCCGTTCGGTTTGTTTGTCTACTAACAAATGCTTTCTACCTTCTTAGAAGAACTTCGTATGAAGTGATAACATGAATTAGTTATTCAATATATTATTATTATCATAATCTTTCCAACTTCTCTTTTCCTGCCTCTTTTTTTGCTTTAGTGTCCTACCGTACTTCTTCACAGTCTATGAGCTTTTAGGTGCTGAGTGTATAGGTGTGTGAGAACAGTGCCTGACAGAACGAGTCGAGAGTTTATGGCTAGAGCAGTGGACAGTGGCAGCAGAAACAGGTAAATGTTTTGTCCTAAAGAAAAAAAAAAAAAAAATGTCGCAGAGCGTGAAATAGTTTTTTTTTAATTGTATTCTGCGTGGTTACCCAGGTCTTAATTTTCTGATTTCACAAGAAGTCTGAAAAATCCCTTTTGTTCCAACCAAGACAGACAAATAGGTCATCACCTTCTTTGCAAAAGCTCCTGATCACTAGAGGTACAACTGTAAGGATGTGAACTGTCCAGGGATGATAAGCATATCATCACTAATCTCATCCTTGTCTGTGTTGTGCCGATACGATATGCTTACCTGTCTCGCCGATTCCTCTCTTTTTTGCGTGCGCGCTGTGTGTTATGTGCGTGGGTGAACTAGCTATTTCTCTTTCACTGTATGCAGTTATCTCAGCAAAATAGTACTGGCTCTGAGGGTCATTTGCCTTTCCTACACAATACACTAAAAGTAATGCAAGCAATTGCTACATTATTAACTGTCAGGCTAAAGTTATTAAGAATCAGCCTTAGGATGAGGAAAGTACATATAAACTATAATGTACTTTAAATGAGATAAAATTGCAGCTACAACTTAATGAAATTCTCATGTTTTGAATAGTCCCTGACCTGAGAGCATAACACAACAATTAAGTGCTAGAGTCACGTTGGCAGAAGCATATGCAACTAACTAGACACAAAGCATTTCAACAGAACGTTAATACAACATTAGTACTAACAGGTATAGAATGGAAAGAGCTCATGGTGATATAAATACAGGTAGTAACAGGCTACAGATCATGTATTTCAAAAAAGCCATGCCTTTGGAAGGCTAAGCCATCAATACAAATGCTGTGCACTCACCAAAAGCCTGTGGATAAAGTGGCTGCAATAACTCCAGATAGGGGAAGCAGGAAGGGGGTGTTCAACCATCCAGAGAGAAATAGAAACTTGATAGCTGGATTTATTTGTTTGTTTATTTTCATATATTCAGAAAAAAACAGCTGAATGGAGGATTGGCTTCCAGTCTTTCATTCAGATCACTAGATAAAATGACCATTCGTTCCCTGTTTCTGGAGCAAAGTTTTGCATTTGAAGTTCTACACTGCTATTGGGGGGAAAAAAAAAAGTCTGCTTGAAAAATAGAAGTGAATGTCATTCAGTGCAACTCTAAATTCCCAATAAATAAATAAAAAATTAAAATGTTTGGAAACTGTCAAGAATCCAGAAAATATCGACAGTATGATTTTGACTGTGGTTCAGTCTTGCAAAGTTCATAAAAAGTCTGAGAAATACAGAATCCTATAACTTGTTTTAAAATTTAAAAGTTTCATACAGGAAAAGATAATTTTTAGTATTGTCATTTAAAACTGTGATGATAAGAAATACTCCTGAAAAAAAAGTTACTATTTAATAATATGTCACATCTGGACTTTAATGAAATATTCATGCTAAGTTATGGTAAGAAGAGCACCTCTTTCCCATCTTTCTTTTATCTAAATTGTTTAATATTTAATACTTTATAATAGAGATAGAGTAGACCAAAGTAGAGTTTGATACTGTTTTATGCATGATTTTATTACCAGATAAGAGTATTTAAAAATGTTTAGAATATTATATGATCAGATACAGAATATTTAAAGCCATGTAATGCATTCTGTAACAGATCCAGAAATTCAAGATGTTCCTTGTCAAAGGAGACTGTAGAAATAAACCCCAAATTTGTAGAAATATCTACATCTATGTTCCTTATGGGTCCCTTCCAACTTGAGATAGTCTATGATTCTCTTTCATTGTTGCCATAAATATAGCAAGGTTTGGTTTGGTTGGGTTTTTTTGTTAGAAAAGGTGGTGCATTGAATGGCATATCAGATATGGAGTATAGCTGTCCTGATTTTGGCTGGGATAGAGTTAATTTTCTTTTGAGTAGCTGGTATAGTGTTATGTTCTGGGTTCAGTATGAGAAGAATGTTGATAACACACTGATGTTTTCAGTTGTTGCCAAGTAGTGTTTAGCCTAAGTCAAGGAATTTTTCAGCTTCTGGTGCCCAGCCAGCAAAGGTGGCTGGAGGGGCACAAGAAGTTGGGAGGGGGGACAGCGAGGACAGCTGACCCAAACTGACCAAAGGGGTATTCCAGACCATGGGACGTCATGCCCAGCATATAATCTGGGGGGAGTTGGCCTGAGGTGGGATCGCTGCTCAGGAACTAACTGGGCATCAGTCAGCGAGTGGTGAACAATTGCACTGTGCGTCACTTGTTTTTTATATTCCAATCCTTTTATTATTATTGGCATTTTATTATTGTTGTTATTATCATTGTTAGTTTCTTCCTTTCTGTTCTTATGTCAACCCACAAGTTTTACCTTTCTCCTTTTGATTCTCTCCCCCATCCCAATGGGTGTGGGGAAATGAGTGAGCAGTTGCACAATGCTTAGTTGCTGGCTGGGGTTAAACCATGACAGTAGCATAAAGAAGTCTAAGTTAAGCCTTATCAAAATCTTGGAACACCACAATAAGTGAAACCTAATGAAGTGTATGATTGACAGTTGCCTAGAGACTGCTTTACATATGAAGTGATCCTACTAACCGTATCTGTCAACTGAAGAGAGTAATCAAATGCTGAGACAAAAAGTATATTTAGTTTGTGCTATATAATTTCATTTAACCGATGTATCCTGTTGGACTTTGACTCTATTCTTCATTGCAAAACAAAACCAGGTAACTACTAACCAAGGACAGTACTGAAACATCACAGGATGCACGGAGGAGTTGCATAGACATTATTTTCTAAATCAAAATGGGTATTTAGAGATATTGTAAAATATTGAGAGAGAACACGGCTTGGAAAAGAGTTGGAAATATGAGGTGGCCACAGGTGCACTTCAGGGAAACAGAAAGCTGCTTCTGAATCGGATCGCTGAATGGAATTTAGCCATCAAATGCTTGGCAGTCGCTATTACAACGTATTTTAAGTACTCTGACGTAATGTCATATAATAGTAGTTTGACACAGGATCTTTGCCTCTGCAGATTTGTGAACTTTCAAGATCTTGGAATAGGAGTTGGAACTCACCGTGTAAAACCAAATTGTAATCATGCAAAAGCAAATTTGTGACAAACCTCATTGACCTCGTTGTCTTCTTCGAAATGGTGGAGGGTACCTAACTCACATTCAGTTCGGACACCACAGATCTTTGATGGAAGCAAGTGTTTCTTTTACTTCATTCACATCTAACTTTCCAGAAAGAATAATTAGGCTGCTACACAGTCCAACAGAAACTGTTTGTGTGGTTTAACTCTGATATATCACGCAGACCAGTGTTTCATTGTCTCCCTGTATTTCTCTGTATATCTAATACCTCTATTTTTTTGCTGCTGAGTCTTGGATTGTAACCTCTTGGGAACAAGGACCAAGTTCTTGTTCTGGCTTCAGTCACTGAAGCACGTCAGCAATACCTGGCATAATGTAAGACTTGACAGTGATTTGGGCTCAAAACCCTGGCAATTCCCACTTTAAGTGAATCTTCGGAGTTTAGAAGTATGTTTTGTGTTTGCAGGCAAGTCAAGTCCCTGAATGAAGAGTCATTGTGATAGCCAGAAAGAGACAAAAGTACAACTGAGGTAACACCTTAAAAGTATGATTTTTCTGTTACCCAGATAAAATGTCGCAAATCTGAAACTGAATTGGGGAATGCATCTTTCTTTATATTACTTACATGAATAAAATTACATGATAAAACCACTTTTATATATGGATTCTATTAACTCTAGTGACAAATAGATTATTTCAAGTTATTGTTTCCTCAAAAGTACCTATTAATTAAACACATAATTAAGCCCAGTTACCTGTACACTTCATTAAAGGACAGATTTAAAACACGAAAGAATATATTCGATAGATAGATAAGTGCCTAGTGAGATTTTTCAGAAGTGCTAAAACAGTGTGCTTGAAACATCTTGTGTCATTTGGATAACCTTACAGTACAACCAGAGGTGAATAGGTAATTGAGAGTAGAGTTGGAGAAACTCAAGATTCTAAGCATAATAGTATTTTAACAGAAAATTTTACTTAGGTAGTGAGAAGGACAGCTAAAACATCCACCGTCTTGCAGGGATTAGCATTAAATGGCATGAACGAGCCTAGAATTTCTGTTTTGTGATCAAAAGAAGATGACAACTTTTTTTAGATAAAAGGAGGAAGACGCTTTGAGCTATTTCCTAAGTTGGTATTTCTGCCCTTACTTCAAACATTTGGTCTCAGCAGTGTAAGATCTTACTCTGTGGGCAGCTTTAAGCTCCCTGAGGAGTCAGAAATGGCTAGGTGTGCTCTGAGCATGCCTGATCAGCTCCTGCAACTGTGCGGAGTTTAACAACAAGTGGGGAAAAACCCCACCCTTATGCCAGCATTAACATTTGCTATGCCTCATGAGTAATAAACAGCCTTTCTCAGAAGAAGAGGGTCTGGGTTCTGGGTTATTCTCAGCCTGGGGGAGTTTGAATTCACAGGTGAGACTGATCATTATTGTAATGGTCTGAAATACTCACTTAAATATATTATACAATTGCAAATAAAAATATTTCTAAATGGGTGGTAGGTGGTTGTTTTCCCCCAGTGTCTCATAGTCAAGAATTCTTATTAAAATAGTCTTGACTTGACTTGCCTGCCAAAAAGAACCAGAAATCCTTAAGAAAAGGCAGTCTGACTATGATGCTAAAATCCCAGACCTCAGAACTTCAGTGTAAAGAAACAGGCAAAGGAGGAAAGGAGAATCATTGCTTCCTTGCAGCAGGTTGCAGTGTTGGGTCATTCAGCAGTCAATAATGAAATGGGTAGCACCCTCAATTGCACATCGATCACTCTTAGTGTAAGCTCTGTCGTCCTTCTTGGAGATTAATAGTTGTATGGAGTGGCTCCTTCAGCAGTCAAGTGTTTTTTTTCACATAAACCTTTCCTCTGCTGCCTTCTGGGAGTTAAATGTGTTGGCTGATGCGCTTGAGTCTTCTGGAGCTGGGCACAGAAAAAGAATGTCCCACTAAAGGCTAAAATCCTTAAGTTTCTGTTTATCTTTTATACACAGTTTTCCTGGTATATATACCCAAGATTAATGACTTTCTGGTGATTTGACCATGCTCAAAACTGTACGGTTAGTCCTGCTATAATAAATCCTCCTTGAAACAATAATAGAATAAAACAGGATGTAACATTTTGAAAGATTAAATATTTATCTTCTCATGGAAATAAAGACAGGTATGTAAAACTTTGAAAGGCTATGACTGAAAGAAAGACTAGCACTCCCTACAATGTACATTTTCACCTCCTTGGTTCTGTATCTGCAGTTAATTGCGGACTGGGATTTTGAAAAAGATATGTGAGATTTTTGACATTTGCGTTATAGGTGACAATTTTAAGCTATGAACTGTGGCATACTGGAACAGTAACAGCATTTTTGCAGCATTTTTTTCTTTTATAAATACTGAATTTGATGATATGCTGACAAAATGGCTAATGTGATCCTTAGGTATGAGCACAGAGGATCAGCGAGTAGGTGATTTTTACCTCTTTAAACGAAGTCAGTGAGACAGATATTGAGAAGCTAAATACCGTTCTGTTCCCCACAGTCTGGCTGTGGTCATATTTTAAAAGTGGGACCAGGGCGTAAATGAGCTGCAAAAATGATGTAAAGGCTTTCGAAGGGCAGACTTAGAAACCTCCAGCTGTTCAGCTGAAAGAAGGAAAAACAAAAGGTTGTGGTAACTTGATTACTGCGTTAAGTATTTCTGAGGGGAAAAAAAAAATGCAGGCTTTTCAAGGGATTTTCATTCTGGCTGGAAAGGCACAACGAGAGTGACTCCCTGGGAGCTGCCGCCACGCAGTGAGAGCAGGCAATCGCTGAAATGTACTGTGGGGTGTATGGGGGGTCCTTCACCCGACGTGTCTTGGCAAGACCTAGGGCAAATGTTTCTGCAGTTGTTGGGCAAACGTTCCTCAGCCAAGCTGAAGTTTTTCAGTGCAGCATAGGATAGCTGGATAGATACATAATGCATGTTACAGTAAGTCAGACTGAGTGGTTGAAAGTTCCCTTCAGGGCTTAAATTCTCTGATTATTGTTCTTTAAGGACTGCTTTCTCCTTACATTTTAAATTTTAGACTTTGCCCTTGGGTCCTCAAAAGACACTCACACACCCTGGTTCTATTTCTGCCTTCCCTTTATGTCGGTATTTTAAGAAGTGGAGACTATTGCCATTAGATCCCGGATACCCTATTTCTCTATATTTTTTGTGGTTATGTTTTCCTAAAACACCCCTCTGAGATCAGTGTCCCTGTCATTTGCTCTTTGGACTGTGAAAAGAAGGTCATGTCACTTGGGAAACTTTTTTTATATTACTATTTACTGCTTTTATGATATAGAATGTTTTTCAGGGAAAAAGGACCTGCTTTTCTTTAGCAGACTCCATTGAGGCATCTTTCTCTTCTTAAGACAATCCCATATCTATTGCTCTTCTTTTGCTCCTTAAATTCCTGAATAAATGAAATGAAAAAAACGGAATATGTTTTTATGGGTTAGGCTGTCATATCTCATGGTTATGAGATTTAGAATAAAGGAGAGCAATTGTCTTAGAGGTTGGAAAACTGTTGCCAAGTTTCTAGTTTGGATAGTTGGGAATGAAAGAGAAGCCCTGCTCAGAGAGAGAGACTTACTTTATAAAGCTTGTGGCATTTAAGAAGGTCTAATGTGGTGATTTTTTTTTTTGTTTGTTTGTTTTCAAAGAACATTCCTGCAGAGCAAAAATGTCCAGGACAGTGCTATCAGGAACATCTGACAGTGGCAAGACCATCTGCTTTCTTTCACCCAGTTGTTGAATCCTCTGGAGGACAAAGAAATCTCATCTGTGTAGGGCAAAATGACTGAACCTGGAACCTAAAATTGTAAGCCTCTCACTAAGGGGTCACCTCTAAAGGGTGAGCAGATGCTGTGCACCATACACACAGCAGAAGTCATAAAAGTCTCTCACAGACTTTCAGGAGTAACTATTGCATCTTACAGCTGTGGAGAGCAAAAGGGAAGTATGAAATAAATGGATAATTGTCATGTATTACAAAACAATATTGTCTTTGTCAATCACTGCTGCTGGTAGATGACAGTGATACAGTCTTTTCCCTATCAGTGTGCCTTCTGTCCCCTTACAGTTGACTTTCTCCAAACCCTGACTCCTGACCTTTCACCTCAGTCCGTGTTTAGTGGAGTTGATGGATGAGCCTTGTTAGGCTCATAAGATGTGCCGGCGCGAAGGAAAAATGCCAGCGGGCATGTTATGTTTGTCTTACACTTTCATAAGAATAACTTAGCTTTAAAACAGACAAATAGCTGCACAGGCTGAGCAAAATAAATTTATCATGAATATTTTGGTCCTCTGCCATTCAGTGTTGAATACTGATGTCATATCGGCAGATAGGACAAATTCAGCAAGGCAGGAGACTCTGAAGGAGGGAAGGAATGGACCAGTTGGAGATTTAAAGGAACAGGCAGTCAGTTTTGCTGCCTGAGTCTGAGCTCAGGGAATAAAGAGCAGCCTGGTTCAGGAAGAGACTAAAGATACAGTCCCTGGTGCAGTACTTTGTATAGCTGCCCATGTTGTGAATTGCACACTTGAAATGTTAAAAAAAAAAAAAGCATTAAAGTTATGAAATTGATATGCTGTGACTTTTTTTAAAGCAGTTTGAACATAAATTTAGTTTGAACTTGTTTCTAGTAAGACAAGTGTTATGAATTTGTCATATAAAAATCTTGAAGCAGACCTACATGGTTGAGGTTTTTCTGCCTCTTTAAGAACCATCAGGGAACTTTTTTTTTTTTTTTTTTTTTTTTTCAA
>JAVJGG010000048.1:15435856-15467470 GCA_035590195.1 Aviceda cuculoides | reverse complement strand
TTTAAGAACCATCAGGGAAATTTTTTTTTTTTTTTTTTTTTTGTTCAAAGAGAATTCTTTTAATGTTTTGTGGGAAGGTAGAAGAAAGGAAGGCATTCACTTTAATCATTAGATGGCAGAACGGGAAAGAGATTTCTAAGGAAAGACAATTTCTTGCTAACATAGTAGATAGGACTTTTTTTAGGTCTAAGAAGTATGGTTCCATGAGATTTTTTTTAAAGTAGATGTTTTCATAAAAATACATGGATAAGTACAATGAATCCAGTGTTAGAGCTCTTGGTGGAATTTTTCCAAGACTCCATAGGCTTGAACTGTGGGCTTGAATTCAGAAGTGCAGGTAGTGAATAGCCCATACAATATTCACAGAAACAACTTTTTTATGTTCGTCTGGCCTCATGAACGAGAACAAACCAGTGTATTTTGGAAAAAGCATATTTTCTGGCAAGGCTTGTTATGTTCTGCATGTTATCGTCTATCAGATGTAAGTGTTTATTCAGAAAAGTCTTGCTTTGCTAATCCAGTGGCTTGTATTTCTCCTGTTCACAGTGCCTTTAGAACTATCACCCTTTTTTCTGAAGGTTCTAGTTGGTTTCAGAGCCTTTAAGTTGCTGAAGGATGGCTGCCTTAATAGTCCTCATTTGAACATGATTTTACTTGGCTTGAAAAACAAACAGGAAAGACCCAGATTCTGCTTCTGAAATTTTGTTTACGGTTGAACTGCTTTTTCATGAAGAGATCGTGGAAAAGCAGTTGTTTTTATACTGTGCCAAGCAAACAAAATTAGCTCTAAGCCTTCTCAAATATTGGCATTTTCATCAGCCCGTGTTTCAAATTGCGTGCTGTGTCCCCATCGTGAAGAGGTTCCAGTTCAGTGGTGGGACCAGCGACTGGCCACACTATGTGAAGAATTCACAGCACAGGGAGCTGCTTCACTGTGCTGAAAGTTTCACCTATAACTCTGGCGATGATGCGCTGTGCTGTACTTTTCTTTAGTAACTGGAAGTGTCCCTATGAGAAGGGAACCGCAGGCACAGGAGTGTTTTGCTGTGTGGCTTGTGGCATGGATGTGTTTTAAATCTGGGAAGCTTGCAAAGGGGGAACTACTGTCAGAAAAAACGGGTTTACTGAATTCAGTATAGCCACTATTTGAATGGATTTGCTGAGTGTTCAGAGAGAGAATGTTGAATACCTGGGGATAAAATAAATTTTGACTGTTTCTGTGCATGACATTTCTGTGTTTGGAATAACCATTTCAGAGACTGAAAAGAGGGGAAAATGAAACAAATAACCCATCGCAGAAAGGAATGTACAAATAAAATTAAAGAGCATTTGAAAGATTATAATTCTTTTAGCATCTTGGCAACAGGTGAAGGGTAGTTGTTGAAAATAAAGACTGCTATTTACCTCTGCAATGAGGCCCAGAACCGGTGCGCTACTTACACTATACTTTCTTCCTTCAACAAGATTGTTGTGACCATACTGTGAAGATGAAACAGGAAGTTTTTCTTCTTTTTCAGCATTGCTTCTGATTTAATGGAAATAAAAGCAAGGCCAAGCAAATGAAAACAGCCTGCCCAATTTAGAGTAACGAATATCAACAGATGCTAAAGCGTGGTGTTTTCACAGTGGCTTGATTTGTGGTCCAGTGTCAGTTTGTACCTGGTACACATGCAATGGCATGTAGCCATTTGTATGCCTGGTACTATACTGGCAGTAGCATGAAGTGAGTTGAAGTGTTGTAAATTAGGGAAGTGACACTGGTGTATCTCCAGGCAGTCATAGGTGCAACCTACATCCGCGTGAGTAACAACCCCTTGCAGCTCCAGAATTACAAAGTATTGGAAGGGTTGAGTAAAATAGCCAAAAGAATAACTTGTGTGCTCTGGGAAGTGAGTTATAATGAGAGTTTTAAGGCATTCAATCTATGTGTTTTTCACAAAAAGAAGATTTGAATGTGATGTGATTATAATGCTCAAATACCTTCATGTTGAGGAAATTACGTGCTCTGTAATTTAAGAGAAAAAAGATTTATGGCAGGAAGTTAAAGGCATACAAATTTGAATAAGGAATTAGTCCTAATTTTTAATAGTGAGGGCAATGAAACATTAGCACAGATTACCAGTGGAATTGATGATTACTACACCTTATGAAGTCTTCAAATCAATGCTGAATTTCTTTCTAAAATAATTGATTTAGCCAAACAGGTTTGAGGAATACAAATAAGAGGAACTGCATGAAATTTAAGGACTTCTGTTACATGGGACACAATAATTGAAGTAATTGTCTTTCTGACCTTAGTTTCTCTGAATTTATTAAAGATAAGTGTTAGATAGCAGATGAATCACTGTTCTGACTTGCTAGTTATTTCTAATCTTATACTTGGCATTTCATACAACTACTTTTTTCTTATGATCCTCGCAGAGAGAATCAAAGTTTATGATGTCATCTAGTATATTTATTATAATTGGTTATATAATTTCAATACTTCATGTCTTCAGTGGAATAGATTTTAAATGTCTTCTCTCTCCAATGTGGTCTTGTCTGCTTGATTACCCTGACCAATCCCCTATTTCGCAGGAAAAAAAGAAAGCTGCTCTAGGTCGCTGAGGAGAAGGAAGATACTTTACTACCACCTGGGGAGGTAACTGCATGGTCACTGGTGATGACCAGTGAGTCACCTCCATTAGGTGGGGAGTGAAGCATCTTTTGTTCACCGGGCCAGTGGTGCTTTCCTTTTGCAGTGGACTCTGACTCCCCTTCACCCTGACCCTACTAAGATGTTTTAATGTAAAATCAGTGTGAGGGGGCAAACAGTAGCTGCTAAATACAGATTGTATAAATATTTCCTTTAAATTTTCTGAGTATGATAAAATACCATTCCTCTTCCTGATAAACATCGCTATGCACATGTTCTAGCATTTTGTAGGTAGTGGGGTTGTTTTTCTCTTAATATTAGTGTGTTTGATTCTGTGGGTTTTGACATCTCTATTCTTTTGTCTGACAAATCTGTGTGCTGACTTGTAAAAAAAATCAATATTGTTTTCCCTGGCACTTTCTCTGCAGTTGAGTTGATTTATTATCACAGTTCCCTTTCCCCTCTTTTTATCAGTGTGTTTCTATTGCTTTAGGGTTGAGTACCTGATAACATCACAGGGTGGAAGACACACAGAGAGTTTCCGTGACCTTATCCCCTGTGTGATCTTGTCCAGTGTGACGGTGAGCCATGGCTGTAAAGTGAACAATGATATTATCCAAGCTGTGTGATCAGATTTATGTTCTATTAGGTTGGAAATAGAGACGAACTAGAACCAATGAACAAAATTTAGATTTATGTTTAAACTGCACTTGTCCAGTATCTCAGTGGCTAAAGAGAGAGTAAACAGCCACTGAGTAAAAGTTAATTTGCCTGCAAAGTAGTATGTGCTGCAAGAGTCATACAGTCCATAGTCCTTTCAGGATTTAAACCAAGCATAAAAGTGAGCTTGTTGTTGCTCCTTAAAGATGTAGCTTTGTTACTGTTGTTTCTGTTAGCGACTTATAACAAGGTAGTATTTAAGAACCTCAGTAAAAGATCAGAGCTACCTTGCCCTAGACACTGTACGAACATGTAAGAAAAGACAAAGTTCACAAGCAGTATTTCAGAACAGACGCAACTGAAAGCTGCAACAGGTAAGCGTGCTGTGAGCACGTTGACGAGTGTGAGAGCAGTAGTGCAAACGGAGGCCGTGTTGACACAGAGGTGCTTGGGGAAAACGAGTTAACTAAGTTTATTAAACCTGTGCCTAACGTGGCTACAGCAGATGAGAGCTACTTTCTTCTTGCAAGAGAGCATCCTCATGTAATGACTTCTGCCTGTTCATTTTCTTTCTCTGCTAACCACTTGAGTAATCTCAGACCACTCCTTGCCTTGCCACTGGTTACTGCCATTATCTGTAGGCATTGTGAGAGAAATATGCTTGAAGGTGGGCTGGAAAGCAGGATTTTCTGAAGGGGTTTTTCTTATTGGCAGGGAGCAGCAATAAGGAAATGATAGCTGCTTGGTGGAGAGGGGTGTGTGTGTGCATGTTTGGGGCTGCAGGGGCTGGAAGGATGGGGGGGGGAACTTAACAGCACAGTAAACTCATATATCTGATAGCTGGAGCAGGGCAATAGGGTGAAGTCGAAGAAGAAAGGCAAAATAACATGTTAACTCAGTGGAAAGATGCAAAAGTGTGATGATACAGTTAGAGAAATGAGGGAGGAGGAGAGTTCTAGCAGGTATTAGACAATGTGATTTGGAGCCCAGCCTCTGTCTAGACTACATCAGAGGAAATGATGCAAGCAAAAAAAATTGGAGAAAAGTTGGTTTGGAAACCGTGCCCTTGCACTATTGCCCTTTCTTTTATCTTCCTGTCTTTCCTGCAGGGACTCAGGAAGATTTGGCAGCAGGACAGTGGAGTTGGCAATAGAAGGAGCAAGAAGACATGGGGGAGCAGCATTACGAGCATCCCTAGTGTAGCTGCTCTAATGCAGTCTGTTTCTTAATGATGTCAGAAGCCTCAAGCTTCCTTCAGCTCTGACTGGAAAAAGTAAGTCCTTATTGGCTTTTTGTTTTTCGGGTTTTTTTTGTTTTGTTTTGTTTTGGGGTTTTTTTTTGTCTTTGTTTTGTGGGTTTTTTTTGTTTGTTTTTTGGTTTTTGTTTTTTGGTTTTTGGTTTTTTTTGTTTGTTTTTGTTTTTGTTTTTTTTTTTTTTTTTTTTTCCCTTTGTCTCTCACTTCTTCCAGCATCAAAGGGACAAAAGGAAGAAGAAGATAGAGCTTAGTAGCTTTGGGATCTTCTTGTGTTTTCTTCTCCTTGAGAGAGATTAAAATCTGCTCCCCCATCTTCTGCTGTCCTCGTCAGCTGTAGGTCTGCAGCAGCTGCATGCAGTTCAAAGCTGGAACAGGAACAGATCTAGATGTGAGAGGACAAGTGCCTCTGGAGCTTTGTATTTAGTTTCAAAGCAAAGCAAAAGATTGCTGTGGAGCTGCAGTGGGTCTGGATTAATTTACTTGCAAGATGCGTCTGCCAGGCCTTCATATATTTTAGTGGTACTTCTCAGAAGAATCAGCTTATCCAGTTGGACGCAAAACCAGGCCCCAGTTACCTAGAAGCAATCACACTGGTGCGAAAGAGTATTATCATCTTGGCAACATGTATTTCATTGACATTATTGCTTTTTATCAATCAATGTATTTTTTTGTAAAGGGAGGCATGAAGTAATTAACATGCTTTATTTTCCATAGACCCATACTCATCAACATGAATTTTGTTACCCCAGTTAAATTCTTTATTAAAAGTCCAGCCACTGACAGATATATTTTTTCTACTTACTTTTGACTCTTTTAAGATATTATCAGAACTTTGTTCTTTGTTGGGTGTTTTTCCCCATCCTTTGGAGCTTCCCCAACAACTCAACACACATAATGTATAGTTTTAGCAGTTTTGTTTTGTTTTTGTTTTTGTTTTTTTTCCCACATCTTGCTTAAGTATGCTGTTATGGAGAGCATTTATTCACCATCATACAGTGATATAATCTGTCCTTTTCCAGATATTGAGCTATAATTTTCTGAAGGCACCATTGTATGACTCCTTTCTGTCTTAATTATGGAGAAATATGCCTTTAAATTGTCCTTAGTTCTGGCATAATGATAGATTAAGTTGTTTTGCTTCCCTTCCCTTATCAATTTTCTACAATTCCTACACTCTGATTTATATTTATCATCATCTTCTTGTTTCTTTAATCAGCAAGCAATACTTTCAGAGCTGCTGTCATACCTGTTAGGGTAGTTTTAACTGGTAAAGGCATCTTTCTTAATTGCATCAGGCAGAAGCTTTTCAGACTTGTACTGAAATGCTTTTACACAGTTCCAAGTTATCATTCAATTTTTCTGCTTAAATTATTTTCCCAAGGGATTTGATCATATGTTAATAAAATAGCTGGGCAGTTTGGGTGGGCAAGAGTTTGCAGCATGGTGATATTAGAAGTTACACAATGGTGTAGCTGCTTGTTCTGTGAATTTTTGTTTTTCAAATTCATTGATAGTTCCCTGCCTACCCATATACATGAGCATGTTCTAGCCTCAAAATTATTAACTTCTAAATTAAGTGGCATAGTGTTATGAAATAGAATAGCATATACTTTGGTTAACACAACTATGCAACACTGATTTTTTTTTTTGACAACAAAAAGACCAAATGTTAAAATAACATCCAAGAGCATTCCTGAATTTCTTTTTGCTCAGAAAGCCATCTGAATTTTCAGGCAGCAGCACTTTAAAGCCACATCACTTTACTCTCACTGGGGAATTAAACTTCAAGGATTTTTTTGGTTTTCTCATTTTATTGTGGTTAGTACAGATCGGTTCCAAGGTGAGAACAGGTATATCCTTTGGAAGTATCCCACATTATGGGTGAGCTCCTGTCTTCCTAGCAGTGCTGCGACAGACCCTTTTGCTGTCATTGAATCATACTTTCATTTAGTACAGTAGAAACCCTTGCTGGTGAGAATCATCCATATTGATACATTGCGCTGAAAAATGATGTTGGTGAACTCACATTTTCCAGTGAAAAAGATCAAAAAATCTCTCTGCTATTTTTACAACTCAGATCTTTCAAGGCAGTTATGATGTGTCAAAAAGTACTACATGATTGTTTGTCAAAAGAGAGATCCTTCCTGTCTTCCACTGGAAGATGTGTGGAAGATTCCAGTTCCTTCTGAGATACATCAGTGAGAATAGAGACAACCAGAAGCCACGTGCCATGCTTGAAACCTAGGCTGGGGTGGGGGTGGCAAGGATGGTGACCCATGCCAGCTCTGTTACATTTTCTGGTCAGCCCATCTGCCCCATCTCATCTCCATTAAGCATCTGCAGCTGTGGCTGACATAGTTTGGAGACAACATCAGACAGGACTGTGAACGTTCATGTTGTTACTTGGCAGGCTGTCAGTATTTTCCTGATAGGTGGAAGCAAAAGATGGTGCTTTTTAGGTGAGGAAAGCTCCTCATTCTTTGAGAGGCAGACAAGAATTGCATGGCACAAGGAGAAGGTTAAGTCTATAACCAGAGGGCTTCATCCCTTCTGAGTATAAAAAGCTGCTACAAATGATGGAGGTGAGAGACCACACAAAAGCAAAGGTCACAATTACCATTTCCAGGGGATGATTATAGAGAACCTGCCCATAGGTGTCACTTAATATAGGTCGTGTCTCTGTATATGCTGGGCAGGGATAATGCTTGTTTGTTTTTTATCTATCCAAACAGAAAGAGTTATGGGTCAGATTCTGATGCCTCGAGTAATGTTAGGAGCTACGTTGCCCTGTAGGTTAGATCACTAATATTGGTTGCATTATTTGGAAAGATGCTACTCAGTCTGATTCTGCACGTCCGTGTGTATGACTGACTTAATGTTATTATGACGTGAACACTCAGTCTTTGCAGTTTTAAATACCTGTGGTTTAGTTTGTTCACAAGTAGGTGTAATATTTCTAATTTGATCTGGTACCAAACAAAAAAATCTAAACACGTGGCTGAATTTATGAATATAAATGACAGCTGCGAAGCCATAAGAATGCGTGACAATTTTCATCTTTTTCTAAAACCAAACCCAGCTTTTGCCAATGCAGTTGAAATCTGTGGGTGTCATTTACCTTTTATTGTCATAACCTCCCTCCCCTACAAGAATGACAGTAAATATCTTCCTCTTTCATAGCTTACAAAAGAATGACTTCTTGTCTGCTGTTGCCTGTGATATAATTTTTCAAATAGCTCTGGTGATTGCAGTCTTGAGTGTATGAATAGAAAATTCAAATCGTTTAGTTGAAAGAGACTCTTACAAAATTTGCAAGCACGCAGCAAAACCAGACTATGTAGATAAAAATAAGATCACTTTTGGTTGTAATAAATGCTGAAGCTAATAATGAAAAAACCCATCCCAAACCTGCAAGGCTTTCATAAGTAGGCTGTTCTGAATTTCGAGACCATCACAGAAAATATAATAGTTTTATAACACTCTGTTACTCCTGGTGGTTTTTTTTCAAAAAATCTGCTCCGACTACTGACCTATAATAAATCTGCCAGATTGCTTCTGCCACATTTGAAACCTAAACTACAGATAATTTTACAAGATCTCTTTGCTCTTACTGAATATTTTTCCATACACACAAATACAATAATATTTTTAAATAAAAACCCAAAGATTTTAGTTACTGGTGTCAGCCTGAGAGTAAGAAACTCTTATTTTTCTTGTTAAATGCTTCCAGTGTCTTCTAGATAGTGATTTTCTGTCCCATTTATGAAGATAAGGTCATGATTATGGCTTCACTTTTAGTTTGGCTTTGTACGCGTTTTGTGGCAATGGATCTTCAATTCTCTAACTATATCTGGGAGTTGAGATAACTTACCATTTTGTGAAAGAGTGATGTTAGGTAGAAGATTTATACTTTAGGAGAGTTTTATCTGAGTTCAGTTTATCAAATTTAAAGGAGCAGTATCTTTGCTGTAAAAGTGATTTTAACTTTTAAATAAATACTGGTGTTATGGGCTACTCTCTAGGACCATACCTTTCAAGTGCTTTGGTAGAGAAGCTGTAAAATGAGTAGCGATGTTGCATTAGGATTTATGGGTGCGTGTTGGTGGCATGTCCCTCTCTCCTGAAATAGGGTTTGTCTCTATGCTGAGTGTGCCTGAGGTCAAAAAGGACACTCACAGAGAAAAGTGGGACCCAGCAGCTGCATGCATTTGAGAACTGAGCTTTCGTTATTTACCTGATCTGAGTTTTAGAGCTTGTACTGAGGCATGATTGATCATTAGTTGGTAATACCGCTGGAGTATTATTTAGTAGCGGTTTAGCAATGAGTTTTTTTAAAGCCTTAAGTCCCAGAGATGAGTGATTATGTTATCATCTCAGCTTTCATTTAGAAATGTGAGAATGTTTTCAGTCTTTCTAGTGCTGGGAAGAAGTTTAAAACAGTCCAAGTGTACCAAATCAAAAAGACAAATTAAAAGATCTCAGTATTTCCTTATTTTCTTTTATTCTTATGTTTTGGGTTTTTTTTTAAACAACCTCATGATGCTTTGGGGTCACAGCAATGGTTTCTTTTTTAGCATTTGATAGTCCCACTGCACAGCCATTCAGCAAATGTTAAACTATTGTGAATACTAAACACAACTCCTGGATTTCCCCGCCCCTGGTTCTATTGAAAAATAACACATAACAATTGTTTTCTGCTAATTCTGCTAATTACTCATCTGTGATCTTAACATAAAATTTCAAATTAGATGCTTATAAGTGTGGCACATATATTTTAGCAAAACTGTTGATAAGCTATGAATAACACATCACTCTTCTATACATGATATCATGTATTGCTGCCTTTATTGCTAGTTCTTGGGTAGTCTTGGTGACAGAGAGGGGAGATGCAATGAAAAGAGAACTCATTAGAGCTGTATCAAAAAGCAAAGGCAAGCCAGAACATATTTTCCTACTTTGGTTTTATTTTTTTGTATTTGATTTTTGTGCTAACCATTGAGAATCAAGGTTAAAGATATGAGATAAAGGGCTGTTAATGTGAATTATTACTGGGAATAACCCTTTGAAATATAACTCTTTGGAATAACTAACAGTATTGCTTCTTGATCTTCAATTGCAAGATCAATTGCCTGAGTTTCTGTCTGTTTGACTGACAGCCCTGTTTTTCAGAGGTAGCTCTTGCGAAAGGGCTTTTCTCTAGCATCCCATCCTAAAGGTTTCCACATGCAGTGGCAGAAGTGAAAGGGAGGATGAACAAAGCACAAATAGTGGGTTAGTTATTTGAATGGTCCAGAAGTGTGAATGCAAGCTTAGGTGTGAGTACAGGTCTCTTGTGGTGTCAGTGTGTTCATTTGCTATTGGTGTCATGAGCTCCTTTGCAAGAGGGATCCACACAGGCAGTAACAGAGATGACAGCTGAAGCAGAAGATGGCGGTGATGTAGGAGAAATTGATTTTAAACCTTCTGAGACATCCCACAAGGCCAAAGGATAAAGCTTGACTCAATAAAAATTAGCCAAAGAGCTCTGTACTGAAATATCAAGAAGTTTGAATGCTGTGCCTGTATTTGCTTTACCTTTACCATCTGTGCTTTGGCTAATGGGAGCTATTCCTTTAAAACTTAGTGTGGCAAAGAGAGTGTCTGACCTGAGGAATTGGGGCTGTTTTGCCTGTGAATCAAGACACGAGAAAAGTCTACGTGAGAAATTTCAGAAGGCTGGAAAAACTGCATTGCCAGGAAGCAAAGCTTATTTTTTTTTCCTTTTGCGAGAAGAGACACTAAACGTCTCAAGTAATTGCTAATTAACCTCTTGGATATGAGCAGTCTGCATCCTGTTTAGTTCAGCCAGGATTGCAAGTGAACCCATCTAAAGCAGGCTTAGTAGCCACACCATTAAATGAGTTTGAGTCTCTGCTCTTACCCCCATGACAGTGATTATGCTGCATCTCTCCCTCGGCCCGTTCACAATGCCCGATGCACAGGACCATGATTTTTCTGGGTCCTCTGCCAGGGACTCTTGTGTTGATTGCAGGCTGCAATCAACAGCCTTGGCAACAGGTTTTTAAAAGCTGGCAAGACTCACTATCACACAGGGATGTTGAGCCAAAGGAGTTTTAAAAAAGTCTAATGACAGTGAATAATTGAGACTTACCTTTTTACGTAAAGCAAGGTATTTCTCATAGTCTCATGACTTTTGACTTCTGAACTACTTCTGGAAGTACCATGAGGATACTTTATTTCCCATACTTATGCATATACTTTATATTCCATAGTTTTCCCTATCGATCTTTTTTTTCAAAAGTGGTGGTGAGGGAAGTGAACTGTGTTACCTGTTTACTTACGTCATATATCAAACAATGATGGTTCATGTAAGTCTTGAAATTTTGTGGCCAAACTATGGTAGAAGTGCAACATGAGGTGGCTGTGACATAAAATAGGACCTCTGTTCTGTTAATTAAATTTGTCTTAGTAAATATGCTAACACAGGCTTAGATACTTTTTGATAAAAGATCACAAATACTATGAGATTCATTTTTCCATTTCTTTTGTGATTCAGAGATGCAATCTTAAAGTGGGCTGTTAATACTATCTGTGCTATCCTCTGGAATAAAGTGGTCTTCTATACTTAAATGAATTTAGAAACAATATGGCATTTTATATTCAACAGAAATAAGGGTTCTTGAATGAGTTGAGTAGGTACAAGAAGCCAGAGATGTAATCAGCTGTACTCTATGGACTCATGAGAAAATGAAGAAGAAAACCCCCATGATTCATAAAAAAAAAGGTATAAAGGTTGCTGGATGATTTAAGGCCAGATTAACAAATCACTACAGTGCAATTTATGGCTTTAGATAATGGGAGGTCAAACACGTATTACCAGCTGACTTAAATTTGATTTGACTGAAAGATAAAACTCTGCTACATGAACCATATTAACTGAAAGCCTCTGCTTTACATTTCTCACTGATGGCACCCTGGGGAGGTAACTTTCCTGGCATTTCACATCCAATTTAAGCACATCATTGATGAAAAGATGGCTAAATTGGTGCATCATTTTGTAATAAAATATCTCACAAATTGTTTATCTGATCAATGGAGAATGCAGTCTCAAGCTGTTCAGGGCTAATGTGCTCATTGCACTAAAATAGTAAGTTATTGACTGTCAGAAGGACCTGGGAATTTCTAAACTCAGTTCAGATTTCCTGAATGAGAGCAACATATTGCATCAGAATAGTAGGTTGTAAGAGATTAACTCTGATAGCTGAATTCTTACTGAAATCAAATAGATGTGAGTAGAGGTCACTAAGCGGGAAATGTTCAGCTTCTCATATGATCAGGCTGTAGCGGACAGAAAGTTGTCTTATTCTTACCTTATTTATGCAGGCTTTACACCACTGTAATTCCACTGACACTGACAAAGTCCTGCAGCATAAGAGGGAAAGTCATGCCATATGTGTATTATGTATCAAGTGTTATTTCCAGAGCTGTAGTGACACATTCTGGTGCCTGGGGTAGGGTGGGACCATTCCTTCCCGGGTGGGAAGCATCTGGGACCTCTTGAGGACCAAAGCCACATGGAGACTCCCTGGGGAGATGCCTTCCCTTCAGACATGGGCTGAGGTCCTGAGAGGAGCTGGGTGGATACGGTGTAGAGAACAGGGAGCCTTCCTGGGAAGGAGCAAGGTGGGGAGGTAGGGCAGAAATGCATTTTCCCCTCTAGGCATGGCAGCTATTTTCCCAAGGTTGAGGGAAATAAAGGCTTCTTTCTTTGCAGCAAAGCTGGGCTCAAATACTCCTTCTGCATAGGAACTGGTAAAAGAGTGGAAAAGAGGGATAAAGTGCATGTACTAGGAAAGCACCTTCACTGGTGAGATGTAGGATATTCCAAGGTGAGTGCTCCCTGGTCTCTTGTTGAAGCTGTTCCACTGTGCACAATAGTTTTCAACATCGTTATGCCTACAGGGGAGCACAGCGCTGCAGGCTGCTGACTTAAGTGTTTATAAGAGCTAGAAGCAATAGGGTCCCATGCCCTTCACCCCCAATAACTACTATAAGTAATAAAATTATTGCAATTACTTTATTCATCCAAAAATACTAGATTCTGTCCAATGTTGTGATTTTGTTTGGCTGAAACTGGTAGTTTTGTTAATCAGATACGAATCATACTTACAGGAGGAGATAGGGCTCTCTCAAGCTTAAAGCAGGTATCAGTGACATAGAAAACTCAGTTTGGTGCTCACCAGTGATCTGCAGTACTACAGAGGCCAGATAGCCAAAATGCACTCCTCTTTTCTTGTCTGACTTTTGGAAGTTTTGGTAGTCCTAGCCCTGCCCAGTACTTGAATGAGAGACCTAGGAAATCACAGATAGCAGAGGAACACACCAAAGAACACTGCTTTGTCACTTAGTGAATCTTAGATCAAAGAAACTGAACAAGTAGATAGACTTAATTTTGACACCCCATTATGGCTTGCAGAAAGCTGCGGAGGAGAGAGGTGTTCCCAAGTACTGACCCTGATTCTAAATGTGACTTCCAAACCATATTTTTTGGGCAGAATTTGTCACTAACTTTATCCTTTCCTCTCCCATTTGAGGGTGTTTATCTGCAGGAAAACAGGTTTTTTTCATATGTTCTAAGGGCTTCTGACTGTGCATGAAAGCTGATGGTTTCTTTCAGATCACAGTTGTCAGGGCTAGTATGCAAACAAGAAATGGTAGAAAATGTCTTTGAGGAACTTGCACTTTAGAAACATCTGACTTAAAAAAAAAAAAGGTATTAAATGCATGCCTTTTTGTCAAAATAAGAAACAATGGTAGTTTGGTTTTATCTTTTTCTTGATCTCAAAGACTGTTAGCTTGATGACTCTATTTTAATTTTGGCATTTACCGTCAGCAGAGAAAGGATATTGGTGAAAAATTGCACTGAGCAAAATAAAGCAAGGAAAATGAAGGAAGATACTCCTGATGAGCGAGCCTTTTGTTAGTTCTGTGGTGTTGTCATCATCCTTAAAGTAATGACCCCCTATTCTTTCAAAAAATATACAGATCTGTAGATGATGGCAAAAGCAGCAGAAACCTGAGTTTACCAGTTTTTACTCAAAAATACTTTCCTTACATCCTTGTGTCTTCCTGACATTTGCTCATTTTGGTTTTGTGCAAATGAGAAAAGAGCTCTTTATATGTTACACAAAATTAGTCTAGTCTCTTATTAATCTTATGATATGAGTTGTTCATATGAAGTCACTTCTAAGAACTCTTGAGCATTCATTACCAGTATTACAGACTTTATTTAAAATATTATTTTTACATGCACGACCAAGAATATCAATTTTCTACCTAAGTACTAGCAAAAGATTAACTAATATTACTGTTACATTAAAATCAGTGTGTTGATCATGTCCTCATAATCAGGTGAAGGAGAGTGTCCTTAAGAAATAAAATAATCTTTATGTTTTACTAGATTATAGAAATCACATTCTTTGTAATAGCTAGATCCAGAGCAGTACTTTTCTTGTTCAACAACTGGGTGGTTTTGTGAGTCTGCCAGATGAGATCTTCAGTGTTTTTTCCTCAGCCACAGTAATTAAAAGTAAAGCCTAAAGCACACACATGGGTAGCTCAGGGGACTGATGATTGTGTCGTTCTCATTATTACGAGACATGCTAGTGCCCAAATGTCCAACCAGAGTTCTAGTTCTTTTCATGAAAATGGAGTTGGGATCTTAAATCTCTCAGTTATGAGAGCAAATCTAACCCTTATCTGATTCTTGTCCTAGTTAGAGTGCTTTTCCTATCCATTTGCAAGGTCATTACCAGGCAGGTGTGGAGTTACCAGGTGGGACAATGGTGACTCTTGAACTACCACTCTGTCCCTCCCAAACATTATATCTATTTTTTCTAGTTGTAAGGCATAGTAAGTGATAATAAAAATATTCAATCTCACCACCAAAGGAGGGCCGTGAAGATGATCTAAAGGCTGGAGAACCTGCCCTATGAGGAAAAACTGACAGAGTGAGGTCTTTTCACCCCGGAGAAGAAGAGGCTCGCAGAGGACCTCATCACAGTATTCCGGTACTTAATGGGTGGCTACAAAGAGGATGGAGGCTCTCTCTTCGCAAGGAGCCACGTGGAGAGGGCAAGGGGCAACAGGTACAAGTTGTACCAGGAGAGGTTTCATCTTGATATAAGAAAGAAAATTTTCAGAGTGAGAAGAATCAATCACTGGTACAAATTCCCCAGGGATGTGGTAGAGTCCCCATCACTGGAGGTTTTGAAGACGCGACTGGACAGAGTGCTAGCAGATCTCATCTAGGTTCCCTTTTCCACAAAAGGTTGGACCAGGTGATCTTTCAAAGTCCCTTCCAACCTGGGCTGTTATATGACTCTATCTGACACAGTCGTAGTTTTTGCTATCTCTGCTTTTGTAGAGTTGTAGAGAGACAATCTGGTACTCTGTACACCTTCACAGTTTGATGCCTTCCTAAACCCATTCAGTAAACATGGCTTTTCAGTAAGTTTCCTTAGAGCTATCAACACATGTCCCAGTTTGGTGTCTCTTTGGCCCAGCTCTTGCTATTCTCTGTTCTGCTTTAAATATCCCTTCCACCCACACTTACTAGAAAGAAAACTCTAGTTTTGAATACAACTTTTCTTCAGAATTTATTTCTAAAAATATGGGAGAATGTGTGTATGGTAGATACACATTTTGTCAACAGCTTTTGGATCTGATCTTTAATTACAAGTTACCATGACTACATTGTTTGATTCTTTCGTTCTGGCAAACGTCTTTTCTGAGTTGTGGACATATTCAATTTGTGAAATGCCTCAGATCTTAATGCATGTAGATTAGATAGAGTGTGAGTTCGTAAAAAGAGAAAAATGGTTCTTTCAAAAATGTGTTGGCATATATGCTATTCTCATGAAAGTCAGTGGAAAGTGTTGGCACTTGTGCTGAAATGTATAGTCGTCCTTTCAACACCAACCTACTGGCACTGAACATCTTTTCTATTGGTTTGTCTATGGACAGGCAAGTCATAGTGAAAATTTGTAAATAAAAAAATAACTGAGTTAGTCAATAAGACATGACTGAACATACTTCATGACGAGATAACTGTAGACCTTCAGGTTATGTTGAACTACTAGAGGTGCAGTGTTATCTCATTACAACACACATTTTACTAAAGAATAGTGTGGTCTGAGGCGTGTGTTTATACAGCAATGCATTCCTGCCTCAGGCCTGTTTTGAGGTATAAGGCAAAAGGACAAGTAGCTTTAAAACTTGAAAAGTAGATGCCTTTTACTGTAGCTGCACATGTAACATGCAGTTATATTCAGTGGTTTATTGAGTGTGTTAACTGTGAGCAATAAGGCTGAAAAATGTGTGTTCTAATGACTGGCTTCCCCCTGCCTCCCCAACTAATGCTGTTCAAAATATTTTCAGAAAGCAGACAGAAACGCCAAAGAAAGAAATTCCAATTGCATTCGGTGACTCAAATGTATGTCGTTCTAAAGTTTCTGCTATAGTAGTAGTATTATGGGATATTCAGTCAGTCAAAGCAGCGGCTGAAATGTTACTACCTTTCTTCTCATGACAAGAGAGCTTAGCAAATATGGCTGCCCAATCTATTTCATTTCCACTAAGGATAAACCTGTGGCAAAGAAAGATCCTCTTTTAGGAATGAACAGTTTAACACAGTGGCTTGATTGTTCTTTGCTTCTAGTGCAGTGTAAATCTGGGGTGGCCCAGTGAAATTATTGGAGTGACATCAGTAAAATCAAGTGCTGTTACAGAGCATCAGATCTGCAATGTGAAACTCTCCGTTGAAATCAAGGAGAATTAGAGACTGATCTTGGGGCTAGAGGGATTTCACGCACAAATATATTACTAGAAATTATTATGGGTTGCAGTGAGGTATAGAAGTAACTTTTGAAGTCGGTGATCAGGGTTTCATGGCAAAAGACAACTTGTGTGCTTCATCAAGCAGAAAAAAGAACAGAATAGTTTCCAAACTTTAAAATGGTATAAAGTAGGGGAATAAAAATAATGAGTGACTAATAGTGGTTCAAAGAAGTGAAATCTGGTGGAAAGGGAGTATAAAGCTAAGGATAACTTGTTATTATTTCTGTATGTTGTGGTTTAACCCCAGCCAGCAACTAAGCACCACACAGTTGCTCACTCACTCCCCACCACCCAGCGGAATGGGGGAGAGAATCAAAAGGAGAAAGGTGAAACTTGTGGGTTGAGATAAGAAAAGTTTAATAGAACAGAAAAGAAGAAACTAATAATGATAATGATAACAATAACAATAATAAAATGACAATAATAATAAAAGGATTGGAATATACAAAACAAGGGATGCACAGTACAGTTGCTCACCACTCGCTGACTGATGCCCAGTTAGTTCCTGAGCAACGATCCCACCTCAGGCCAACTCCCCCCAGTTTATATGCTGGGCATGACGTCCCATGGTCTGGAATACCCCTCTGGCCAGTTTGGGTCAGCTGTCCTCGCTGTGTCCCCTCCCAACTTCTTGTCCTCCTCCAGCCTTCTTGCTGGCTGGGCATGAGAAGCTGAAAAAATCCTCGACTTAGCCTAAACGTTATGTGGCGACAACTGAAAACATCAGTGTGTTATCAATGTTATTCTCATGCTGAATCCAAAACAGCACTATACTAGCTATTAGAAAGCTCTATCCCAGCCCAAACCAGGACATTGTATTACACTGGTATGGAGTGGCCCAAAAGATGTTGCAAGAAGAAATTTAGTATCCTAAGGAGCTTCAGGCCAACACTAAGAAGAAGGTCTGGCTGAGGGCCTGACAAATTAATTGATGAGGGCAGATGCATGGGAGGAATCATAATACTAATTTTTCAGTTGTTTTACTGGGCTTCCCATAGGTCAGCTCTGTGTAGTTCATGGCTGGCCTGACCACAGACCACTTACAGCACTATGCTAAAAAAATTCAAGGGTAGTCTACCAGAAATGATGCATATTGACTAAGTGACAATTTGGTAGGAGATTTCTGCTTTGCATTCCCAGCAGCTGTCTTTCCCTTACCTTTAGGGATGGTATTTTATCTCCACTTTCAGTAAGGATGGTAATAATTTAATTTTGGAACCATGTCCAGATTGCCCTTAATCTCTGTGTCAACCTCATTGTGACCTGACTTTACTTTATGTGACTGAAAAGTCTTTTGCTATTTGTTCTCATCATTGTTGCAGGATCTCGCTCAATTGGCAATAATTTTAATTCTATGGAAACTCCTTTTGACCTCTGAGACACAGCATTCAGCATTTTTCATTGATCAATTCTCTTCTTCCCTTTCGTTACAAGCTTTCCGTACTGGACAAATAACGAACACCAAAGAACAATAAAGTCATCAAGGCTGAGGCTCATGCCTCAGAAGGATCCTGGGAGGGACATGAATGTCAGAGAACAGCATGACAAGACATAAAAATCACAAATAAGTTTCTGTTGATATTCTTCCACTATTGGAAATAAGCTGTCATGAAGAAAAGAGAAAACCAACAGAGGGTGGCTGGAAAAATTATTTATTCTAACTGAGGAAAAAAGGGTCTATGTCACACTTCCCCGTTCAGTCTTTTGCAAAACAAAATTCCAATCAAGGTAGTCAGTTCAAATTCTGAAATGTATGCTTATTATAGAAAAAGAAATAAATTGCCAAATTCAAAACTTTCTGATTAACACATAATTATTCTCCCTAATTTTTTTGTCTTGCTCTATGTTGTCTGGATTTTGACCTTTTTCCTTGCTTTCAACACCTCCTGTCACTGGTTCCAGATACTATGCAGCTACTTTCTTCCAGCTGCAAGGGGAGAGTGAAAGAAAAAGTGGATGGAAAAAAGTGATAGCACGTTTTTCTTTGATTTCCAGGTTTTCTCTTCCAGAATATTTTCTGTTACTGAGCTAAATAGCAGGAATCTAAGTTTTAAGACAGATGTCTGCAGGAAAGGAAAAAAAAAAAAAAAAGAAATGAGAATATTGAAATTATTGTTTCTGTCAATCCTTGAGAAAAATGTGATAATTAAAAAAAAACAAGGCAGAACAGTGCTCATATTTGATGGTCTTATTTTTGTGGAAGAGTCTCTTATATTGACTTAATGATATCTACTGGAATTGAAACAACAGTGTCTACACAAGGGACTTACCCCGTTTAATTGCATCAATTGAAAGTGATTCAATTTTTTTTGACAGAGACAAACACAGGGAGATGGAAAAAATAAATGTCTATTTTTTTATAGTGAAATAAAGGGAAGGAAGCAAAGCAAACAACTTATGGCCCTGAAATGCCATATTATTATATCTAGGAAACCATGACCAAAAGATGCTAATTTGTCTCAACTCGCTCACTGCGAGGGTTCCCTTTGATCCTCCTGCCTTTCTTAGAGTGCGATGTTCTCACATTTTAATGCAGTATCATTTGACATTGAGATGCAGGGAAAATTGTCCAGTAAACAGCTTTCTTGTACTGATTCGGAGCTTGTGGGAAAGATTATAGCATGAGCTGGAGCCTGCCACAAGAGAAATGGATTATTACTCTGGGAACACTTACATCAAGGAGGGCCCTTTTACAGCTGAAAGAGGCAACCTTTTACAAAGAGCTGTGTTCTGTGAACTCCTTGTCAGCTTGCTGAAAGTGCTAACTCACTTACAGCATACAGGTCATTCCTCCCTAGAAACACGGGAGAAAAGCTTTAGCGTGCAATTTGTGGCGGCTTCTCCTTGAATGTAAAGATGTTTTCTACAAAATGACACCCCGTCAGAGAAAAAAACCTAAAAATCAGATTTAATGAGACAGATGGTTTAGGGAGGCAGGAGAAAAGGGGTGGCTTAAAAGACATCGATGCTGCGTTCGCAGCAGCTTAAGCTTTCAACAAACCAGTCTGGGTGATGTGGATGAAATGGGAGTGGTGGCATTTTCCAAACGGAATCCAGTTCTGATAAAACTTGGAGCCGGGTAACAAGGTCTCCCTGAATTTTCCCACCCATAAAATCCTGCTTTTCTTCCTATCAGTTTCAGTGTTACGATGAAATTAAAAGCCTCACAAGGGAACATTTCTAATTTTGTTTTTGAAAGATTTTTTTTTTTTTTTAAGTCAAAGAGAACTATAGAATAAATTATTACAAGGACATTAAAAGGATTTCATTTCCTTGAGCATACATATGCATTCTGCTGCAGCATGTCCTCTCCCTCCCAGTGTAGCCATTGATCCACAGCTTTTATAATGAACTCTAATAACAACTCTATTACTGCAAGGCTCCTGATTGGCTCAGGCACCCACAAAATTAGCTACAAAGAAGCCAGCTTGTCAATATTAATTCCGCCACAGAGATTACTTGTTATGGTAGAACAAAGGTGTTTTGGCTCGAGCTGAACAACTTAACTCCTTGTCTCATAAAATTTAAGCTGCTATTGATCGCCGCCTTCTATTGTGCTGAAGGATTAAAAAAAAACCCAGGCGCACGCGCGCGCGCACGCATGCAGGCAGACGCCAGCGTGCTGAATCACTGTGCTGCATTCTCCTAAAGCACCAGCCGCCCCTTCCCCTTCCTTCCCCTCCCTGTCTGCTAAGAATCATTCAGTAACATGAAGCAAATTAAATCAATGAATTCATCCTAGCAGATGGGTGCTTTAACAGTCAGTTAGCCTTTAGATAATTGAGGCGTTGACTCCGGAATCATAAAATGGATGGCTCGTTTGTACATTTTACTGAAATAGATCACCGAGGTTAAATAAATGAAATCCCATTTGTCAGGCGGTAATAAATGGCCTCCCCTTCTGCAAACAGCTCTGTTTGGCCTAATAAATACAGGGATGTTACAGTGCTCCTCCCTTGATAGGGTTATGGCTTAATGAAATGGTCTTTCCTCTGCTTGTTTTTGCCTCCTCCTGCACCGTGTGATAAGTAGCGAACCAACGAAGCTTGTAATTACAATCTTACAGAGAACCCAGCCAATCTGTATATAAATCTCACCATCCAATTACAAGATGTAATAATTTTGCAGTCAAGCTGGTAATGAGGTCTAATACTCATGCATGTGATAATCCCCCCTGGATGCTGACTCTATCAGATGTTAGCTTTGTAATTATACTGGCAGAAAATCATTATTTCATGTTCAGCAGAAAAATGAGGTTGGTGGGAAGTTAATTTTCTCTATGCTCTGTGAAGCATAGACAAAATTTTAATGATTTAATCATTATGGTTATCCCTTTTGCAATTGACCCGCGTTACTTCTGTAGAAACATTGGCACATTTAAAAGTCCCTGTTACCCGATAAGGCTTGCCAGGTATGCAGCTTTTAATGTAAGAATAACCGTATACAATTAAACTATTAACCTGCTTGATAGGGGAAAAATCCATAGTTTTTATGTTTTCATTATTTACACATAGGATCCAAAGGAATGTTTATGTCCAGTCCACACTGCGATAAAAAAAGACTGTTAAATAAAGAAAAAAGAAAAATGCTATAATTAGGATGTAAGCTCTCAGAACAAAACAGCAGGTTCACAATGTTCACAATAGTATGTTAGCAGCTCAGTAATCTTTTGTTCATTTCCAGTGTAGGAGACATTCATGAGATGTTATACCTCTACACAAAGAGCTTATTATGCATAATCAGCGTTTTCACAAGAAATAGTTTAAAGGAATCGCTTGTGATACATATTTTTAATTGTTTTCTGTTCTCAAAATTTTCTTGTTATTTCTGTTTATCCAGCCTGCCAAGGGGAAGGATGCAGAATAAGAGAGAAGTCACAACATTGAGATGGGAGAGTGAGAAAATAAACAGCAGCGCAAACCAAAACTACAGAAAAGTAAGTAGGCAGGGCAAAAACCAAAACGTATTGCAAATCTATAGCAGCTAAGATATTTTTGTGTCTGTGTGTATGTATATAAGTATTTATGCGTATATATGCCCTGTTTCTCTAAGACAGACATTTTAAAAAGGTTAACTGAGTTTTATTTTCTGGAAATATCTTTATACTTCCTTTTGAAAAAGCAGCAGGAGTAGGACCCGTGCTGTACTTCCACTGATGACTTTTCTGTAGGCTTGATCTGGTATGTCCAGAGGCTTACCAAACCAGAACCCAGCTAGTACATGAAGTATATAAAAGATAACCTCATGTTTGATTCCTGCTAGGCTTACAAGTAGACACGGAGCTTTTGTCTTAAGACAAAAGCAGTTGTGGATAATGTCCCGAGTGACCTGCAGGTAGGCACAGCTTCTGAACTTTTGGGATGTGGCTGGTTCCACCCAACTTCAGATTTTGCCTTCCCTACCTGGGTGAGCCATCTAGAGCCCCTTTACAGCCAGTGAGCACTCC
Source organism: Aviceda cuculoides (assembly GCA_035590195.1). Taxonomy (NCBI): domain Eukaryota; kingdom Metazoa; phylum Chordata; class Aves; order Accipitriformes; family Accipitridae; genus Aviceda; species Aviceda cuculoides. Next base: position 15,445,576 of record JAVJGG010000048.1, on the reverse strand, counting down.
AGGGCTGCCTTCCTCTTATCCAAGTGAGGCATCTGCCTTTGGATAAGGTGATCTGTATCCCAGAAGTGCCTTTTCATCCACTGGCTGTAAAAAATAACAAATGAGTAGTTCAGATGGTGATGGCTACTCTGTAGGCCTCAAAGATTAGTTGAAATAAATTCTACCCTTACGTCCTTTGTGGATCCAACCCAAAGTGGCTCTGGAGAAGGCCTGGGGTCTAACATGTATTATGTATTAAACTCCTAATCTAGTGATAAAAAAAACGCAACTTGACAGACACGAATCCTGATCTAATTATGGTTCTCAGCCTTAAAAAAGGATTATTTTTTAATGACTCCAGTAACTCAAAGCACGTATATATTTAGACAATTTATCAAACCTCTTAAGAAGAAAATCCTGACATTAGTTATGGCGGTTCCACTGGTACTCCATAGGTTTTCTTCCTGCAAAAGAAGCAGGATGGTGATGAGGAATGCAGATGACCTAAAATTAATTAGGTTATTAAGAAGCAGTGAAGACTAAGGGACTTGAAGAGGGACATAATACACTAGTCAAATGGACAGTCCTTTGCTGACAAACCTATTGTGTGTAACGTGTGTTGGATGGAGTCATTTGAAATACTTAATGCCTTACTGGATACAAAATAAGTTGTTCTGAGTTGGTAGAAAGATGAGGTTATTATTATAGGCAGCTGAGTCCAAAGTAATAAAAAATGCAAATAAAATATTAGACACTAGAATAATATGGAAAATAAAATATGAAATGCCGTTTTAATCAAAGGGACTTCCTTTTCTAGAGTACTGCATTCCTTTCATGCCATGTTAATCGGGATTGCCATCTTTTACAAATTTTATCATGAGTTTGCCATGTTTTGGGGAGGTGGTTGGGTTTAGGTGTATTCCTGAAGTCACAGTTTAGGGTAACGTTTTGAGATTTCCTTAAAAAAAAAAAAAAAATTCTATCAGTTTGTTCCATAAGCAGTAGCTCTGTTGGAATGTGGCTTCCTAAAGATTAGTGTCCTGCACTTTTTTCTTTCCCACACCTCAGAGATCCTCCTTGTCTGCATATGCCCTCATCTGCTTGACCCACTTATCCTTTTGGTGGGCAAGTAGCAGAACACACAACAACTAGTCTGCAGCAATGTGCTTGCAGAATGGATGGCAAGGGTACATCTGCTGTCAAGCCAGCTGTTTACGATCTTGCAAAATGTTCATGGACACTGCTGTTCAGCTGCCTTTTCCTGGGAAAGGGCACTGAGTGTAAAATGGAGTGTGCAAAATTGATACAGTTGGCTTTTCTGTCTGAAATATATTTTTACTCTTACGTACATACTTTTGCAAAACGCCGTGAGATGTAGAGATGAACCTGTTGTCCTGAACTCACGTCATGAAAAGATCGTAACTTTTTATTTAGCCAACTAAACATTTTTCTCACTGAGGTAGAACTAGGATTAAAAGTCAAGTGAGTTTTACTGCTGGCTAGAGAATAGCTGGACAAGACTGTACTTTTGTACCATAAATTAGGTTATAGACTGCAAGCAGAGAGAGGCTGTGAGCTCTTGGGTTAAGATGTTGGATTTAAATCCAATAGAAATCTTCAGGTGTTGCATAAGTACAGTGATGATCTAGAGGGTGGGTGTTAATTACACTTTCCTCATTTTCCACATGAAGTATTGAAGACATGGACGTGTCTTACAGGACTATGATTAAGTAAATCTTTGCTACTCAGCAAGTTGTAAGAAGCAAAAATGGTAACTCAGCTTCTCACCCAGCTTCAGCAAAATGTTTCTGTCTCATCTTAATCCCTCTGAAAATAACAGAGGAGGTATGCAGATAGTGGCTGTGTCTAAAAAGGAGTATATTTGTGCTTTTTGATACAGCCTGCGGTAATGGTTGTTCTATGGTCCAACCATCAGATCTCTTGGAGCTTTACGATGCTTCTTCTAGGGTGTCATGGCATAGAGGGACGTGTCTGGAAGACTCCCAGTTTCTCAGGTTGCACACACAAGTTGGTAGGTGAACTGCATATAAATTTGGGGGTTCTTTTATTAACCTAGAGATGCTTCATTGAGAGAGAGCAAACCTAGACAAACAACGGGCTGTGACTGAGTCCTAGGATGTGATAGAATACCAGATAGAGAGGCTGTCCCCTTCTTAGTTGCTCTTAGCACAGTCTCTGCCTGCATTCCCTAACACAGACTCACTTTTCCCCTTCTTGACAGCTCTGGCATTTTCCTTGAGCGCCATGATCCCCTGAATGTAAGTTATTCAGGATCCTTGAGCCAAAGAGCTTCCCTTAGTCACATCCAGTCATGTTCACCTCCTCTTTCAATATGGACTTTACCTCCAAAACAGGGGAGAGCAAGTCAGTAAGACCGCATGCCCACCTCGCAGAGGCAGCAGTCCCTGTGGCTTCTCTGTGGACTTTGCCTTGCACATCCACCTTGTCTTTGCTTTATGACTCTCCCGTTCTGGGACCTAACTGCAGCCAAGCCTTGGAGGTAGAAACTTGGCATACAAAATTCTGGAAACTCTCTGTGAAGCAGCCTTTGATTTTTGTATGGGTTTACAAGAGATCAGCATAATTCTATTTGAGCATAGTAAGGATTATATATTCCACTGAACCAATCCAATCCTTAAAAGAATTTCCAGGTTCAGCCGTGATTCCATTGGGCAAATTTCGACAGCTGAACCCATTGAAACTGGAAATAAAGTTCCTAGTGTGTGTTGTGCAGAAAATAGGAAGTCCTTTTGTGATGCGAGAAGCTACTGAAGCCTCATATGAAGGGGTTAATTTATAGAAAGGCACTGGCTCTTAGTTGCTAGGTAACATTGACCTTTTCCCAAAGGCTATACTCTGCCGAGGAGGGTATTTCGGCAGAGGTAATGATTCTGTCTGGGTCTTGGTGGTAACCTATCCTGCAGGGAAGTTGAGACGATATAGTTTTGGAACAAACTGTCATCTTCCACCCATCCTGCTCTTCCATTCATGTTTCTCTCTCTCTTAAAAAAAAAAAGAAGAAAAAAAGAAAAGCACAGTTTCTCTAATTTGCCTGTGAAACCACATCATTATAGTTGCAAGAACTATCTGTCCTCCCCTGCAGACTGGGCACTAAAAACGTGAATGACTATTTTGTGCCTGCGACTGTAAGAAGTCTCAAATTATAGTTGTGAAGCCATCTCTTCAGATAGAAAAAAAAAAAAAAAGAAGTATGCCCATTTTCAAGGTGATTATTGAAACCTCTTTTCTTCAGAATGAGTAAGAACTTCATAAAGCAATGATTTTTTAAGTAAGGTTTGTTTTTGTCTCTGATTATACGTCAGCATTTTATCTTCTGCATTAGGAACACTACTTAGAGTTATTTCTTTACTACTTCTGTGTTTTGTTGTATTTTTTAAGAGAAAAGGAAAAAAAATGCTTGAAAAATGCATATTTTCCATGTGCACACCCAAATGATTTGTAAGTTGGTGAGACAAATCTAATGAGAAGCAGTGTATTTAGCTCTGTGACTAAAAAATTACAATTAGGTTTTTTTAAAAATAAACATTTTTATATAGAAAAAGGTGCATAGACTTCATCCTTATGGGCCAGGGTAACTTACATGACAACTTGTTAAATCGATTTTATGCTTCTTTTAGATCTGCTATTCAATTTTTTAAAGTGCAGATACCATGGCAACCCCCTCTCTCATATGGAACGTATGCTGCTTTAGAGATAAAGAGCAAGTACATGCAAAGATGGAACAGGATGACATGTAAACTTTTTTTTTTTTTATATATTCACACTTCTTTGGATGAAAAAATATGCTACACAAACATCTTTTCTCTCAGCTGCAATATATTTTATTAAACAGTCATGTTTTGTACAATGCAATTAATTAATCTTTAGCTCATTTCATAAATAATATAGAAGTAAATTGCACCCTATGCTTTTCTGATGTGTATGTGCATGTATGTGTATATATGCATATATATATAGCCAAAGTATTATTCATATCTCTACATTTATTTTAGTGTATAATAACTTCTTAAACATTGACATAACATCTGTATTTTTACTGATTTTCTTACCATTCCTTAATGGTAAGAATGTAGCACACTTTTTTTGGTTTTGTTTTGATTGTATGAAGGAGCTGCATAGCTGCTAGGAGTAATTATTTTTAAAAGAAAAAACAAAACACAGCTGAAGTATCAGTTCTGAGAAAAACACAGGAGGACCTATATGTATTTGGCTACCTTGGCAGTTATTTAAATTGTCTGGATCAGAATTTTCAAAAGCAGGGATAGTATTTTGGATTCCTCAGTTAGCTTTCTAAATAATTGACTTCAAAGGAGTCTGCTGGGGCACAGCATTTTTGAAAATCTGGTGTCTTATTCCAGTTGCTTTAGAAAGAGTTGAATTTAGGTTGTGAGATATTGTTTATATCCAAAACAAGACAATTGATCAAGGAAACTGCCATTTCTTATCATCAAAACCCAGTTTCCTTCTGTATTCTATACCTTGGTTGGAGATAGGCTATACTTGAAATTTCAGCATCTTGCTGCTCTTTTTATTTTTGTATTCAAGCCTGGTTCTGTGATTAAAGAAAGACCTGAAATAGTAGTAATGTGTCTGCCAATACAAGCTGCGCGCTCATTTCGGGTTCCTGAACGAGTTAGTTTAAGAAAGAAATGACAACATTTTTTTCAGGGTTTAAAAGCACAGTACTTAAATCTGAAACCCTTGCTATTCTGAACCTCAGTTTTGTCATTACCACCCATAAACCCCAACAAATTACTCGCTTATGTGATCTTCTTGTTGATTATACAGATGACTTTCACATGCTTGGAGCACTGGAGGAGGGCAAGGTGTACGGTCCATTGTGCCTTTTCCAGCTTAAACATCATTGATACTGGCATTTGAGTGTCTTTTAAAATGTCATTTAAATCAAGCAAACACCCATGCATCATCCGTCTCATATTTAAAGACTTGGGTTTGCTGCATTTTTGACACATGCACTACTGTTTGGCTGTCGCTGCCTATTTCCATCTGCCTGTTTTCTGCCCACTATTTTCACTTGTTGGCATTAAGTTTTGCCAGCTTACATTTCTTTTTGCAAGCTTTAATAGGTTTGAAAGTTTAGTTTTGTTTTGATTAGCTTGTAAAAGTCCAAAACTGGTATGTCAGATATGCTTGTGGCTGCAAATTTCACAGGAAAAGACTCTCATAAGAGACTGACTACAAATAATAAATGGAAATATAGGCTTTTCTTTCTTTTTCTTCACACCTTTCTGCTGGCAGTGTCTGAACCAACTCCCATTAAAATAGGGAATCCCATTGATGGTATTAGGATGTTTGCCAGACATCCAAGCATCCCAGGAATTCACAGTGGAAACTCCCTAAATCATGAGAATTGCTATTAAAAAGTTAATTCTGCATCTTTGAATTATAAATAAATCTCTGTTCATGTTTAGGGGGATTGGATACTGGAGTTCATGTTCACAATGGGTTTCCTTTGTTGAAATCAATTTGCCTGTACCAACCACTTACGCTTTAACAAGAAAGTAATGTGATGGTGAGAAAAAGCATGGCATATTGGGATGTTCCTCTGAGTGCTATTCCCTGAGGCAGCTGCTGGAGAGTATTGAAGGGAGGCTAAATCAACATTTCCTATTTTTTTTTTTCCCCTTTTTTTTTTTTCCCTTTTTTTTCCCCCCTCCCCAGAGACCAAATGCGTAACCTCTGTGGTGCAAATTATATTTAAGCTGCTCTGGGGACTGAATATGGATTGGTGCTTTGGTGAGCCTGGGTCTCTCTATGTGGCCACAGAACAGTTTGTGTTGCAAGGCCGACTGTGATATACATTATTTGTATATAAATAAAGCAATGAGTTTGTTTTATAATCCTTAATGACAGATCTGAATTAATTTGTTCTTTATTTCAGCTTAGTTTTTATGAAATTATTACTTTCCAAGTTGGTAGCAGTGTTGTGAACCAAGCTAACTGAAAAGCGTATTACCCAACGCGGTCTAATAAATGCATATTGAGGGTTTCACCTCAGTCAAAATACATTCATTAAAATACATTCCAAACACATTTATAAATGGAGATAGTGCATCTTGTAGCTTCCCAGCTCCGAGTTCATCACTGACTAGAAATATTAAAAAGTATGTTTTACAAATGCTTTCAAATAATGATACCTTCAGGACAATGAATTAATTACAAAAATCTGAAGGTCTCAAAGGTCTATTTGTTAGGTATCAGCAGTTATTATGAGTGAATTTTGTAATGCAGCTATTAGGAGTGCTAAATACACTGTAAACGGTATTGGAAATGTATTTTTTTATATATTGTAGTGAATGTTCAGGAAATAACAGTAAAATTAAGGTATATATAGAGACTGGTAGATATATTGTACTTTAAAACCCCTTTTTGCTGGCTTTAATTTTCACTTGTGGAAAATAGTCTTATTACAGTTATTGCATATATTTAAAAAAAATAGATTAAAAAATTTTCCCCAAATTGTTTTTCATTATTTTATTTAATAGCCATTTTGATGACAATACTTTATTAATTGTAGTTGTTTGTAAAGTAATTTTTTTATTTGTGCGCAAAGAATTTATTTATGCATTAAAAAAAATACTTTCTCAAATTACAGCTTTGTTTCCTCCTCATACAGAAATCCCAGATAACAAACTAAATAAGCTCCCAGCTCTAGATTTGAGGCAAACAATTCAAAGCATAGGTTTCAAGTAAAAAACATTTCAGCAAATTGCCTGATGGGCTTAGCTTATTTTCATCTTGGCACTACTACTAAACCTCATATGATTGTACTTTATTTCGAGGAAAGACACAGAAGTAGAAAAAAACCCAACAAAAAAGCCACCACCACCAAAAATGCTGTTGAAGAAGTTTTGTGTTAAGGTGTAGACATCACATAAAGTAGTGGAATTTTTTTTCTTTATTTCACTGAGGCTTCTGGGTGGGGGCAGGAAATGACAAGAAAAAAAAAAAAGATACAGCACTTAGCATAAAAGACAGACTTTCTCTTGAAATAACTACCAAAGGAAGTAAATTTTGTCAGAACTTGCCAAATGAAAGGTTCTTATAACTTTTTTTTGCCTGTGTCTGTTGTTATATATTTTGTGAAAGGTGATACCAATTACAGGATATCCTTAATACATTCAATTTGAATGTTGTTTTAGTCTATTAAATGTAAAATGTTTTAGCTGAAAATGGAACATGTCAGTAACAATAATTTAATTATCCATCACACTGTATTTTTAATAGCAGTAAAAAAAATAACAATTTGAAATATTTCTTCTTCCAAGAGAAGCATTATTTTCAAATAAAAACTTGAATAAGCCTCTGATTTAGGAAATGAGCATGAAAAACCTTCCAAAAATTGTACAAGTTCCCATTAATTGTCATTTAAATGTTGTCAATCAAATCTGTTTGCATCTGGTACTGATGCCATGTGAAATTTATTTATTTAAACTTTCAGTCACACATGGAAAGTTTTGCAGATGGTGTCTCTTCTCATCTGTTTTTTCCAATTTCCCCCCCAAACTCCAGTTCTTACTCTCTCGACCCCCCATTTTGATTCCTCCTTCTTCTGAAAAAATAGATCTAATCAGTAGCATGTTAAACAAGAGGGGATCTTTTATGTATTCTGTGTTAGGACAAGGAAAGCATCGCTGTAGATCACTAGAATAAACAACTCGGGCTGATTCAATTACAATGCCTGGGCCAGGCTTTTATCTGCTGGTGACATCATTTCAATCAAAATGTAAAATAATACAATCCAATAGATGCAAGAGGGAGAGATAGGACACAGACTGCTGCACTTAGTCATTTAATAAAAAAAAGTGGAAGAAAGCTCTTTCTGACAGGCTGCTAGGACTTCCATTTCCAAAACTCTATTACCTTGTATAATAGTATTCAAAAGAATTGAATGCAGGAAATTGTCTATTACTTTTTATTAGTAGAAGCTGTTATGTAGGATACAGCCTACTGCACTGTTTTTTTCTTTGTTCCTTTAATTAACAAAAGCATGAAATCCTTCTATTGGCAAGCACTTGTTCCAAAGCTGCTGTTGCCTTCTGTTTTTACTGAAAAGGTGTTTTTTTTTTTCTTTTCTCTGAATGTCTTTTTTTTTTTTATGCTAAAAAAGTAATTTTTTTTCAAGTCACTGTAATCTAAAGTCTATCAGTCACCTTAATGGGCTAGGAGAGGGTAGAATGCAGATACATTTCCATAGTCACAGAACATTTTTTATAAGAAAGTTTCACATTTGAGGAGTGAGGGAAAGTCAGATTGTAACCATGTATAGTCTAGTGCCAGTCTTCTGACCGTTTCACTTGCCAGCTGAAATTTCCTTTTGTTACTTAATTTATTATGATAGAAAAAAGATAAATTGATACATATCGATTTGATAGATACACAATGCAAAGAAACATATTCTTTCTTCAGGCCATATCATATAAGATTGTCTGTGACAGCACAGGACAGGACTTTGTAAATATCATCAATCTGGCTATCCTACACAATTCTGTTAAATTTTACTTGGGGTAAAACTAGTAGACCTGATTCCAGTGAGGTGTTGTTTCGCTGACTTGTACTTTCATATACATAATATACCAGAAAGCTGATATAAAAGGTTGTACCTTTGGAGAGGATATATTTCATTGATTTTAATGATTAATTACATATATAATTCAGGTTCACTGCTATTAGGTTCATAAAGGTCGTAGTAACTTTATTTAATAATAACTTCTATAGCTAAATTGTGATATTGGGTAATGAACAGGATCTTGCCAAGGGCAAGCAATGACTACTACAGCAGTCACCAAAGCACTCTTCCCACAGTGCTTACTGTTTTAGGGTGCGTTATGAAGAAGCAGATTGGGTCAAATGGCTAACTGCAGGTGCATTTAACTCCTTAAATTAACTTTATCAATATTTTCTTTATAATGCAATGATTTGTTCTTCTTTTGCACTTACCAGTAGCAAATAGACCTGAAGAGATCTGAAGTCTTTGGCAGTCTTGAGAGATGTTAGCTTTATGTTTTCTTTTGCTAAGAAAGAGATTTCTACCATTCTGGATGGTGTTATTATTTCAAGGATGTGGTAAGCTTTTTCTGGTGTTTTCTGAAAAGGAAACATATGAGGATGAAGTAATAAACTACTATGTTGAGAATGAACTAGCAGTGACTGTAGTCACTGAATAATTTTAATCCGCCCTTTCACAACCATCGTGTGTGTTATAATTTTTAAAATTCATATTTGAGATATACTATCTTTTTTAGGGTTTCCGTGATGCTTACCAGCATTCTTCTGCTGTTGCAGTTGGCTTACACCATAGCAGGCTGGAATCGTAGTCAGGATCAGACGACCCATGTTAGACACACAGCACCTGAACAAATACAGACTGCTGGTTCTAAAAAGGATATTCAAAAACATGTAAGCTAGTTATCTAAACTCCCTGTGTAGCTAGCCAATGAAGAAATAAGAACTCAAAGGGTGAAGGATGCTTAAAGCTAGATATTGGGCTACATGGGACAATGGCATATGGAGTATTACTGCTCCTGTAATGTGGGTGCCAGAGCCAAAGTTGCATATTAGGTTACTCAGCCCATCTTTTCCTTCCAGACAGTGGCCCCACCTTCTCAAGCCCAGCCGGTGAGAAAGCTGGAGGGGCACAAGAAGCTGGCACAGGACACAGCCAGGGCAGCTGACCCA
>JAVJGG010000048.1:15399647-15435756 GCA_035590195.1 Aviceda cuculoides | reverse complement strand
CACGAGTTTTACTTCTTTTCCTGATTTCCTCCCCCATCCCACTGGGGGGGGGGGTGTGAGTGAGTGGCTGCGTGGTGCTTAGTTGCTGGCTGGGGTTAAAGCACGACAGTCAGATAGGATGAAAGGTGGACCAGTCCTAAGCCTTATCAATATTCCAGAGGTAAGGGTCTTTTCCAGGAAGGTGAGACCTATGGTTTTCAACTCCTGCAGGCTGCAGGAGTATCTAGCACTTTGGTCCCTTAGCTTTTAGCTGAGTGAGCTGTCTGGTAGGCTGTTACTGGAAAAGAAGGGTATTTTACCATGTCTGTGACTGTGCTTTTGAGCACTGGGCTGGGCTGAATTCATCGTTGTCCAAGTGTATTAGGAGAGGTCTGTGTGTGCACAATGGAACAGAGACAGTTACAGGCGTCTTCAACCATCTCTCAGTCCCATCGCAGATTAAAATGTGTGTTAACTTAGAGAAGGATAATGCATTTGCGTGACTGTCTCAGTGCTTAGGAAACTTTGTCATCCAAAATGGAAATATAAGTTGATTGTAAGCAACCCCTGGACGTAGTGCTGGAGGGCAGACATTTGTCAGTGATTCACTAAGTCTTTGTCTCAGTTCAGGTGGAACTCATACGATCTGCATCTTAAAGCACAGTTTTAGGCTAAAAAATGGACGTATGTCAAGTTCCATGAGTCAGAACTAGAACTTTTCCTAGAATATCTGTAATATTCAACCACAAATTGCTTTTTTGATGTTATGTAGGCATGAAAATGCTCTGTGTGAGAATTCCACAGCTATCCTGACCAAAGTTCTCACTTAAACATATGTAGTTGAGACCCTTTAAAGTCATCTTTCTTCATAGGAAAATAAGCCAGAAAGGATAGCAAAAGGCAGAATTTAATGACTGAAATCCAGAACTGGCCTACTGTAGAATGTTTTTGCGAATGCTGAGGATACAGCCCCCTCTGGGTGAAAGTAGAATGTCTCATACGCGATTAGGGTTGAGCAATACAGGCTTTTTGGAAACACGTCTTTAGTGGGCATCCATGAATGTTCAGTTTATAGCAGAAAAGTTGTTTCCCTAGAATTTCCAAAACCTTCAAGACATTAGGCACGTGAGTTTAAAAAGAAGAAATGAGGCAGTACTTGTTGGTCCTGATTCTCCAGACAGTCTAGCAGAACCAAGGAATACAGAGGTCACCTTCTCTGCTCTCCTCTCTGTTCGCCTGCTGTGCTACTGTGCTCTCCACTGTGTACATCTCTCCCCAAGTCTAAGAATTTTAGCCCCATTTTCCACTCCCACTTAGTTTAGCCCTTCCTCCCTGGGGTCAGCTCTTGATTTACTGCTTTTAGCCTAATGTTTTTGTTCTCCTGCAATTTCTTGACTCCCCAAGCTCTGTTCCATTTGAATTACAGGGATATTCTTTCCTGCAATCTGAAGGGTATGGAGTCTTGTCCTAGCTGGAGATTGTTTCAAGGTCTAGCCAGAAATGACAGCATTTTTTTAATAGGGATTACTTTTCCATGCCTGGTTATCAGTATGTTTTGAAAATACTTGAAGCAGTTCATATAACTTTTAAAAGTCTAAACATGTTGTGAGAAACCCTCTTTTTATCTAAGAGAACTTTATTTTGTATTCTAGATCTTAATAGGTCTGAAGCATTTCCATAGTTCTGATTAAACACATCTGGTGGAACAAAATAGGCAGAAATTTGGATAATTAACTGTTAGCTTTTTATCTTTGTACCTTTTTTCTTTTCATTATAATGGAAAACTGTGCCAAAATAGCAAAACCCTGACTGTTACTAAAGGCAAGCTGAGCATCAAATCTAGTCACTTATAGCTTGTTTAGAAGTCTTGGTATTCCTGTATCTTTCAGTGCAGGATGACATGCAGTCTTTTGGGTGTAATAGTGTGTAAAAATGCATCAGCCTTTTCTCAAAATTTGACTTTTGGAAATAGTTTTGCAAAGTGTTACTATTATGTAAGCGGGGAGCAGGCAAGAGCAGGATTTGGTTTTTTTTTTATAGCTTTCACACTGCACATTTAATCCGTGTGTAGATTAGGGTAGATAATATTATGTTATGTTTTTGGAGGTTATGTGGTTCCAATTGTTGGTCCTCCATTTCAGCATTATCTTCACCGAAGTCATGCTTTATTGCACATGCATGTTTGGTGAGCAGGCGGTGTGGTCAGAAAGATTTATCAGAGAAAGTTTATATAGGAATGTGCTTTATTCTGTGAGCGTCTTGTGACGTGCTGTTCCTGCTATATAAAGTGTACGTATCAGACCTGTACATGAAAGTACCTGTTGGTCTGCTGTTTAGTGTGAACACTGCAATTGATGAGGTTTACATAAAACTTTGTGCTGTCCAGACATGAATGGGCTTATGCACCTAAAGAGAGACTTAGAATGAATTTAAGCCTGTGGATCCAAACCTGAGATTGTAAACTGTGGCTCATCTGCTGCATGTTGGCTTCCAGGCATCTTGGCTTTTACTCATCCAGGATTGTCCCAGGCTTGATCAATCAGAGCAATTTAGACCATCTGGAAGCAAGAAAGTAGATATTCCATCAAAATCTAAATCCTTTAAAAATCTGAGTCCAGGAAATGTTTTGAGACTGTACTGGATAGTGACTGCTGGGACGGGGCTTTTCTGAAAACACGGGGGCTGCTCATAACTTCCTTGGCAATTTGGCTGGAGAAGTGCATAGTTAGCAAAGCACTTTCTGAACATGCTCAAGTCATCGGAAGGTCAGACTGAAAGGCCTTCGCTGCTGATGGGGCTTTCTCTAGAAACAGGCAAAGCAAGCAGCTATCTAGAGCAGCAACGTGGCCGTAACTGGGTCGGCTGCTGTTGCTGGGGCTGCGGAACGGGTGAGTACGTGGGGGGCAGCCGCTGCTTCTGGAGGGGATCCGTACCCAGTCAGTGCCGCTACGTCTCTCATCAGCGCAGACAGGGGAGGGGCTGCGAGCTCCTCCTCCTCCTCCTCCTCCTCCCTGCCCTTCCCTTACCCGTGGCAAGAGTGTCCTGCTCCCACGGTAGTGTTCAGAAGGCAAAATTCAATTTTGCTGGCATTGCTGAGAAGCCTGAGCCAGCTCCGACTGCCCGAAAGACTTCAAATCAGTATCTCTTACAATGCTGAGGGGCTGAGCTGGAGTCACTTTTCTCCCTTCCTATTAAAACTGCACTGCTGTGCGTAGAGTAGTTTGAGAGAGAGAAATTTTACAGCCTAGTGGTTACAGTATTCGCCTGGGAGGGGAAGCTGGGGGATCCATTTGTTGTGTAAAGGACTGTTTATTAAGTGGCCAAAGGAAACAAACAAAAAAAAAAACCAAAGAAGGAAAGAGGAGATAAAATGAAAGAGATAATAACAAACAGCCAAAGAGCTCACAATGAAAGGAGAATTTGATTCAGCAAATTCTGTTGAATTGGTTGCTTTTTGATAATTTACTATGAAAAGGCAGCTTTAAAGAGGTTTTGGCTGTGAATGGAGTCTCTTCCTGTTTTCACTAACATCATAAATTTCTTATAAAGGCAACTGGTCTTAAATATGCATTCTTCCTTCTCTAAGCTGTTCCAGATGGGAAATGGCATAGTTTAGAGAGGAGCTGGATCAATAATCTTCCTAAATAGAAAAATACCTAGGCAGAGAACCACTTTTTGTAAGGTTTCTTCTGAATCATTGAAGCTGGCCAGTTTTAGAGTGTGGTCTTGTGTTCGAGTCTTTAGTGGGAAGCTCAGATAAAACACCACCGTGTCTGTGAGTCACTGTTAACGTGGGGAAAAAGCTTTGTGGTAGCAATGGAAGTGTCTGTTATTGTTGTCTTTGCATTGCTATAGGCACATTTGAAATGTACCTATCCATATTTAACAAATATCTTGATTATGACATACTAATTTCCCGTACATGGAGATTATTTAAATTATTTTAAACAGCATCCAGGTAAATACTTAAAATTTTAAAATCAATTGCAACATGTATGAAATCTATATTAAGATGACTTTGACTTGGTAAGACTAATGCCAGAATGATCAATAATGGCATGACTAAAGGACATTTATCCTACCGTTCCACATATGGAGAGATCTGCAAGCACCACAAAATAAACTGCTTGCCGCTTTATCTGCTGGTGCTGTTAAAGGGAACTGAAACCCTGCATGAAACTGGATCTGTCCCTTGGCAGTGATCCCAGTTAAGTAGGCATGTCATTTATCAATGTGCCAATAACATAGTTTCTGTGATATTTTTTCCTCCCAGAATTTTGCATTCATAAAAGACTTCTTCAGCCAATAATCTTGCTAAATATTATATCATAGACTAAAACTGCCTCTGCTTTATTCTCCACTTCTTGCTTTGCACAGATGGGAGTACTAGAACAGATCAGTGAAGAATTAACCATTTTCTTGACTGAGTTACACTTGTTTGTTAGAGGAGAAGCTACTAAGTATATATTATATACACTGAAAGCAAAATGTAGTTTCCATTTTGTATAGGCTGTTATGTGACGTCTTAGAAGAAAGTGCTCAGTTGTAACTCCTGATTCACAGCCAGACTCAAACTTCCCTCAAAGTAAATGTGAGATCTTTGTTTCAGCTTTGACCAGCAGATGGGTCTGAGTTTAAAAAGTTAATTTAAGTCAGTTTAGATTCCATATTCTTAATTGGTTTCATAATAGCCAATATTCTATTGCTGATTACAATTTAGTATAATTATGAGCGTTCTAGGACTTGATTTAGACCTACAGGTTTGGGGTTTTTTTTCCATGCCTTTTTCTTAGTGAAGACAGTAAAGGCATGCTGCTTTTTCTCATTCCACTTCCTCACTGAAGCTGCTTAAGAAAATGAGATACAACAAATCCATTTAGGATTATGTTGAAAAAGCATCTCTGCTTTTAATATTAACCAGATTTTTACTGCTAGGGTTTGCTGGCAAATATCTGAAATTTTCAGCTTGCAACTTATCCGGATCACTTAAATCTACAACACCGGCTTTGCAGTCTTGCAAGAACATATTTTTTAGTCCTAGAACACTCTTCTTCAGTGTTTTAGGAGATTTTCTCAGAATCTTAGTTTTAACTCCAAAACTAAACAAAAATCAGGAGGAAGTACCTCAGTGTAATGTTTCTTGTGCTAGTATTTTCACTGAATATATTCTGTGTAAATTGACAAGAAAACAGCTGCACGTCCATGTCTCAGTTACTTTTCTATGACTTCAGTGAAACCTGGCAATACAGCAACATCGTGCGCTGCACCTCTTATTGTGCTGTTAGTGGGGCGTGGTTTGTATATATATACCTTTATGTCGTAAAGTATTGATTAATTAAACTATTAATGAATAATAATGTGTCTAGTAGCATCCTGTTGCTTTTCTTTGATGGTAAATGCAAGTATTTGGCAAGGGAGTGTTGGCCTGAATCTAAATTTTTAAAAATTATTTTATCATTTTCAAAATGAAACGCCTGAAAAAAGCTGATGTATTGCAACCAGATGGTGACTATCAGGTAGAGAAAGTACTAGTTAGACATCTGTTCCTTAAATTGATTCATCTTTCTAAAGAGAAGTGTTAATAATGGTATTGTGTACATCTGCACAATGGAAACCAAAACAGGGCTGAATTAACTCCGGTTATCACTAAAAATTGGAACAAGTGCTCCAACAGGAAAAATAGCTCGCTAGCTGCTGGCTTGTGTTCTCACAAGCTTCTTCGCTTAGCAGAAAAAAAATGGTTACCTGGTGCTCAATATCAGTTCCAAATAACTAGTCCTTAAATATGCTTTTTTATACTTCAGATAAGTTATATACATTAATTTCTTAGTCGATATATGTACAGATGTCTTCACTCTACTGGCTAAACCTTTGCCCTCTGATACACATTTCTTGGATTTTAACACAAATACCGTACTATTGTTGATATTATTGTATCCCAACCTTCTATCAAATTGTCTATCAAAATAAATCTGTCACATTTTCTATACACATTCCAGCCAAAAAAATAATTATGTCTTCATTCCATAGTTGATACCAACTTGATGTGTAGTGTGCTAAAATCTCAAAGGTACTTATGGGTAAAAAGCAAGTTAGTATATGCATTCGCTTGCACATTTATTAACAAAACTTCTAATTAAGTAGACATTTAAGTGGCCTTTGTCATACTTGCACTGTTAGATACTATGATCTTATTATGTTTTTTTTTTTAGTACAGACATGAAAAATAAGGGCTTTATTTCATTTTCAGTTGCTTTGGTTTCTTCTGAATGTTTTTCTCCCCCTTTTTTTTTTTTCTGGGTATGTTAAGTTTTAAACAAAAATATCATTTTGAAAAAAAAGTTGAATAAGATTCCCCCCCCGCCAAAGTATAGAAACAAACCTTTCTGGCACACTCAGAAATTAACACATTAAAAATGTTTGCATGTAACAAAATGATATTGAAAAAAATTTCCTTTCTCCCCCTTTTAACTGTAAGTATTTGCAAAATTTTCCTAGAGCTTGTGAAAAGCTTTGTTCCTGAGAATTCTTTTCTGTGGAAAAATATATGTATATAATTTTTAATATTTTCCCAGGTCTAATTCCAAAAGTCCATGGGAAATATAGATGGTTTTTTAGTTGGTATCATTTTAGTTGGTATCAGATACTACAGATGGTATTGGGGGTTGATGATTGTGTAAATTATTATGATAAATATTAACCCTTCTTTAATGTAAAGCATTCTTGTAGCAATTTGATAGTTTTCAAATATAAGCTGTTGTTACCTACTGACATACTTGAAAGGATAGTCATTATTTGTGACATCATGTGTTTGCTGTTTCCTACTCATAGTACATGTAGGTTTGTTCATTTAAGTCACAAGGTATCATTGTTCGCTTCTAGTCAGGAAAAACCCCAAACAGGTTAATGAAATGCAAATAAGAAATAATATTTTTTGGTTGAATCTATTAAATTTTCAGAATGTGTATGAAAACTTGTTGAACTCATGAATAATTACAAAAAACCCAGCCCTCTGTGAATTGCATGAATTTGGCATTTTTGTTATTCCAGCATTTTCTAAACAGTCCTTGTGCTGCTTTACCAGCTCATGATAGTTGTATGGATGCTGTAATGCACATTATGAACCTTTGTTAATGTCTGGTGGGAAAAAATGTGTTAAAAATTATTTATGTAAGTCAGTGACCACTCCATAATTCTGTCCACTTCCATTAGCTTTTAATTGTGCTCTGCTCCTCGTGTGTTAAAATCTTTCACATTATGTCTCTTTTATTGAGGTTAGTGTTTATTTATATGACTAACTGCAAGGTTGGATGGGTAAAATGAAAAAGAAAGGTGGGATCGTGTTTTCCTCTTCTGTCTGTCTCTCTTTCTCTCTCTCTCTCTCTCACTCTCCCCCTCTTTTCTAAACAAGCTAAGAGTTTTTATAATTCATCACCTGGCTGACAGATGAGTTCTGCTGGAGAATATTAGAAAATGTCTCAAATCTCATATATATGCTAATGGTATGCTGAGACTGGTTGGTGGTATGCCGGAGTTTTTAATCTGTCTCGACCAGTGTGGAAAGTGGAGGAGACAAGTCATTGCACTCGACAATTTATGATCAAACAACTGAATTGTAAAGGAAGAAGGACATGCAGAAAAGGAGAGTAATTTTCTGATTTAACAGCGTTGTTACTACAAATAAAGAAATCTTGATTTTGACTGCACTCGACATTAAATGAGTTTCCTGTGCCCTGCTCTGAATTTTTCATTTTCAGATTTGTATAAAGCACCCTGCTTAGATACAAGTGACAGATAAGGAGACGATTGCATATGGAAATCAAACGTGTATAATAAAGCCATCTTCTGTTTATTAAATAAACACATGTAGATGACTTCCGTGGAGAATGCACTGATAATTCTTCATTGTGTTCTAGTTTTTTTGCAAGTCACAAAGAATCTTATTTAACAACCACGAATGACTAGATGCAAGCTTTTCTGTTTATTACCTTATAACAAACCAGGCAGTCTAATATATGGCATTTATAAACATTTTATTTTGATTCTTTAGTCCAAGTTTGAGCTGTAACAGTACAATATATTAGTGCTATTGGAGTTCTGGAAGCTGTGTTGGTGCATTAGTATTTTCTGAATATTACATTTTCATGATAGAAATGGTAAGGATTAGCCAGATAATGTGTACGTTATTGTAAAATGGAACTCCATGAGAAGTGAAGTATAACATATAGCACTTTGGTCTTCAGATAAAAAATTATAATATTATACAACCAAAACTAAGAAAAGACCATGGGGTCTGCAGTCAGCTTGGCAATGATTTCTGATTCAGTGATTTAAGAGTCTTAGTTTCAGATGTAAAAAACACTTGAAGTTCATCAAGGTATGTATTTCCAGTTCTATTTCTCACTGTTGGATTTTTTGCAGGTATGGCCTTCCTATAAATTATTATAATATATTGCAGTGTTGGGTAACATCATGAATACAGGTTGTTTTTTCCTGAAAGGGTTTTTATATTGCGACTGAAGTGCTTGTAGGCATTTTGAAGTACAGCAAAAGACACTTTTTTTCACCTTCTACCTCTGGAGAGTTAAGTTCAAATTTAGATTTCGATTCGCATTTTCATTTTGAGAATAAAAAGAGGTGAAGGGGGAATCAGTAATGTCCAGACACTAATGAACTACATTTAGTGAAAATTATTGGCCATGTCAGAGGAGGTCTACAGTGGGTAGCTCGCTCTGGCTGGGCTGAGAGGGCCATTATATTGTTTTAAGTCCTCCCCTGTATTTATCAATACCAGCAGCTGCATTAGCAAGGTTTTAGACTCTCAGCATTTTTTTCTGAAATTATCAGCAGCATCACCCTGTACTTTTGCTCTTGCTTGAGCTCCGCTTTGATGTTTCGCTCTCGAAAAAGAAAAAAAAAAAAAACCTCACCAAACCAACACCCCCAAAAGCAAAGCATGCCCGCCTCCTGCCAGGCATTCCAGTTGAATGAGAGGGGAGTTGTGAAATACTGGTTCAGACTTCCAAAGCACCAGGCAGCTTCCCTGCCTGGGGTAGCTGTAATGTGAGCTTTGGCATAAGTGCATCAGAAAATCCACATGGATTTCTTACTATGATTGGAAGTGATCGCTGTGCATGGAAGTGTACAACCAGTTCAAACAAGACTAGATAAGCTATGTTGCAAAGCCATATGGCTTAGTTTAAAGAGCACAAAGAGGAAGTCTTTGATCATGGCCTTTGATCATAGTTAACCCTAAATGAAGTGGTGGGCTAATGTAGGTAAAAAGGTGTCAGAATCAAAGCGGCTAGAGGCTGGTAAGGGTCTAGTAAAAGAAGGATTTTGGAGAGGACCCTGGTAGGCAGATGGTTTGTTTGATTTTAAACCCAGGGTGAGGAAGAAAAACTGTAGCAACCTGGGCAGCAGTGGAGAAGACCAGATATGGCAGAAACTATGAAGATGACTGGATGCAGAAGCTGTAAGGTGTATGTTATCGTTCAGTGAGTTTCTGACAGAATTTACATATGCATGAAGGGTCATCTCATAATGTTCAGAGAAAAAAAATGGTGTGAGAGCCTGAAATGCAGCTAGAAATGAGGGTAGAATACAGAAACATGTTTGAGGATGACAGACGAGATGAAAGGAAAGAGCATGAATGTAACTGGAGTTGCAGATGGGTTGATTGGCAGATCCCCAGATGAAAAGGAGACCTCTAGAAGTATATGAAAATGATGACAAGGCAGAGGAAAATACCAGTATGTGAAGGAAATCTGTGGAAGGACTTTGTTCCATGGAAGGAGTGATGAGGTGCAACAGATAGAGGCAGAATATTGAGCAGCAAGGAAGAAGGGATTGAGTAAACGGTAACAGCAGGGGCTAGCAGCTGAAGAAGAGAAGAGAACAGACAGGCAGAAAGCAAAAAGGAAGCAAGAAGGCCAGAGTTTCACAGGAACCTCAGGTTGCTCTGAAAGGTGACTTTTTTTTGATAAATATTAAGAGACTGGCCATCAGAGTGGAGTTAGAAAACAGTCTGGGGTGAAATCTGTCCAAGCATAATGCTGCGAGGGGTCGGCATAAGTGTGCAAGTCATTCCGAAGATGCTTGGGGAGAATCCTTTCGCTGTCATTCCACCATTTGACTGTAAGAATAAGAACCCTGCTTCAGCGGCTCAAAGAGCGTTGTGCGAGATGGGGGAAGATGTTCAGAGATCTTTGGTGGAATTCTATTTCCTAGACCTAGAGGGCAAGTGTTCGGGAAGATAATGGCATCATCAGGACTGGTGAAAGCACCAATGCAAAGTCTGAGATGTTTGCTGGCTTAAGTACCCAGCAAAGTAGCCTTCTTGGATTTTTGCTAACCTGATTGATACGAGACTGGACAGTAAAGAGGAAGTAAATACTATGGGATAATAGCGAAGTGAGTAGTTAAAAATAGGAGCGCTTAATTTGGATGGCGAGATTCAGCTGAAAACTGCCTCAATAATTCATAGGCACTGCACAACAAAGCAGAGGAAGTCAAACAAAGAGTCAGATATGAAACATTATAAGAAAAGCAAAATGGAATAGCTGTTATCACTACTTAACTATTCAGGAGCTGGTCTGGTACATTTTGTCACATAATGGTCTCTAAAGAAGTAAGAGGACGGAGTGTGAGCGAGCCGCAATCTGGGTATTTCTTTGGGGAAGACAATAAATACCTTTTGCTGTGAACATGCTGGAAATCAAAAATTGTGTCTTAGAATAATAAAAATATCTATTGTCACTGCAGTGAATGAGGTCTTTCTAAGCTTTTTTGGTTTTTATTTTTACTTCTCCAGTAAAGCCTGAAGTGCAAATGTTGCTAATAACGGTAACACCCAAATGCAAAGTAGACTTCTTCAGTAAGTAGTCATTGACCTAGGAAAGGACAACATCAACGCTGGTTTTAGGCAGAACAGTGTTTAGCAGGATAGCAGACTATCTCCTGCTTTTCCCCATCCTCATCACCTCTAGCTCTTTTCAATGTTCAGCTCGTTGTTGGCGCAGCCCAGGACCTAGGACACTGGCAGGACCTCACTGCCAATGGCAGTCAGCTTTCTTTTTATCCTGGTTATGGAAGAGGCAGTATTTTTAAAAGGTATTTAAGTAGCATTTTAGGAGTCAGGAAGGCTTGATCCACATGCTTTTGTAGAAAATTCACGGGACCAAGCAGGTGTACAACAGTATTTTAGCAGTAATATGCTTCTAAACCTGAGACCTGCAAGTTGGATTTTTGAAGCTGCTTGACAGTTATACAAATACATTTGGCACAAGGTGAAGTAGAAAGTAGGTACTTTTAAAAGACTCACCCGCAGCATTTTAGAAAATATTTTATATTTTTAATTTACAGGTTCTCCAGAATGATTGTTTCAAAAATGTATTAATGTTAAAAAAGCAAAATAGACACAGAAATCCCAAAACAACGAAGACACACTTTTGATATAGAAATATGAATTAATAGACGCTGCTATTTTCGCCCCATGTTCACACAACAAGAGCTGTCTACACCACTGTGCTTGACTGCCCATTTTTCCTATAAAGGCAACGCCATGAATAAATAAAACTGAAAGTGTGAAACAGCTTAGAGTTGAAATGTGCCCTTAACAGGACATAAAAAAACTTTATTGAACCTCTGTGCCTACGAACAATGCCTCATTTCAGTGGTGCCAGCAGATGGCACTCTTTATATTAAGTAGCTTTCTTGGGAAAATTTAATTTGTTTCTTTTTTTCTTTGTTTATTAAATATTGGGAGGTACTAGGCCATGCAATGCTTCTTCCTGAAATCATAAATTGATCTACACAAAACTTCAAATAACTGTATTTATGGTGGTGTGTGTAACCTGGTATTTCTGATACATGCCTTTCTCAATATATGTGAAAAATTAGGAGAAGAAATTCAGTATGGCTGGAGAGTCAGCACTCCTGAGCGTTGGAAAATTGAGGTGAAGGAGCAGGTTTCTGGGAATGTTTTGCAAGTACTCCGTGTTTCTAGTGCTTAGGCGTTTCCAGGCTGAACGTCGGATACTTAACGCTGGCTAGCCGGTTAATTCTGGGTGTTTGCAGTCTGGCATTGGATGCCTTTTCCAGTTCCCACAGAGGAGGTAAACGCACGGGTATCCTGAGCATAACGGAGCAGGGAAGACTGGGAAGGAAGGAGAAGGACTTCAAATGACTCTAGTCCACTCCTGCAGAAGCTCAGGACTGAGGGAAGAAGCTGCCTGTGAGCAGGAGCTACGTTTCTTCCATCTCCTGCGGTGGGGCTGGGAAGGTCCTCCGGGAAGCCGGGATGCGGTGGTGGCGAGGAGGTACCCCAACCCGTCCGAGGGCACCGGCAGCATGGCACCGCTCCACCAGCAAAGGGCTGCTTTTCCCAGGATGCTTCCCAGCTCCCTGCAGAGCTGCCACCTCCAGCACTGAGCACCCGCAGCCAGCTGACGGTGGCCTATGTTTACAAAGGGATTTTGGCAGTGGAGAGTAATGTATATTCAATCTGTGAACGGTGATATAAAATCTTGTGTTTTGCAAGTGAAGGGGAAGAAGAAAAACAGGTTCCCATAACCCGTAAAAACTTCTGTAGCTAATAACGTGCTAGGTTACTGATGGACCCAAGACACATAGCCCCTGGGGGAAAATAGAAAACCTTCCATTTTTCCAGCTACAGCAGAGACTTCAGCTGAAGTGGAGCCTCTTTTTCTGAGAAAGTAAGTGGAAATAGCTTCTGCTGAGCTGGAAAGATACTCTTGATTACTTGCTGTGCTCTTAGATAATCAAGGACACAGTGGAAATACCACATAGCATGTGACCAGCTTTGATTTATCCCAGGAAACCTCTCTCAACCTCAGAATGCGCTGTAAACAGCTGCTTCACAAACTTCAGACAGAAAAACCTCTTCATTTTTTATCTCCTAGTTAATAAAAAAAAAAAAAGTTTATTGGATGTTGCACAACTGCATCATTTCCGGTCCTTGCATGAAATTAGAACATGAAACAAGGATGACTTCAAATATTCTTGTTTCTTGGGTGCAGTCTTTTGCACGGTTTCAATTACTGACTCAAACCTGTTAAAAATATTTGCGCCATTAATCACATTATGTGCTGCGTTATTTAGTATTCTGGCTATTTCTCTCCTCTAGCATGGAGTTATGTATCTCTTTCCTCTCTAGAAACTCCTGATAGTTTTTCATTATTATGCCTTTTTACCCCACCGTATAGATGTTTACAGCTACTACCCCAACTTTCATATCCTTAACTTTCCCCCGCTTCCTAGTTCAGACAACTTTTAGTAACAACATCCAGCCTCGGTAAAGTTAATTTCTGGCTACCTCATTGACATTTTTTTTCTGAATAAAAATCCCCAAAGCTTCAAAATAAAAAAATTACTATATCTAATCCCTCATTTCATCTAACTATACTCATTCTTTATTCTCTTTGCCTTAATTTTCTGTCAGCGACTCTGGAATGATTCTGTTCTGCTCTGGTCTGCGTTCACTGCTAGGGGTGGCAAACTGTGTAACCTGGGAAGCCGAAACCTAAAACTGCTGTGGTCAGATGCTCCCTCTACTTCTCCCTTCTCATGACATCTTCCTATATAGAGCTGCGTGTTTTCCTTCCTGTTTAACATCTTGGAATCCCCTCGATGCCCTCTGTTACACAGCTTCTGTTCAGGCACTCGGGACTTCTCAAATTGCTTATTAGAAACCTTCTAGCAACACTTACCTTTTCCCCTTAAATCTACCAAGAACGCTGTCACATCAAAATAACCTATTTCACTTACGCTTCTGCTTCCGCACAGTCACCTCCAAACCCTTGTACCGACACGTTTCCTCTTTCCCGAATACAAACCTCCTCCAGTTTGCTCCTTGTTTCTTTCCCTTCATTTCTTTTGGCTGACCTCCCAGCCACTTCGTTGAGGACGAAGCCTCGCAAATAAGCGTTTAACTTCTGGTTTTCATCTGTTGCTCGTTCCAGGGCACCTTTCTGCGTCTCCAGCCTCCGGGGCCACGTTCACAGCCCGGCAGCCCGGGCGAGGTAGCGCGAAGCTGCGCGTTTGAGTAGTGCTGCCGTAGGGGACCACGACCCCTTCACTCGCTGCAAATCCGCCTCGCTTTCCTTGTTCGGATGCGTTTGCAACTTTTTTTAAAATATTTCAAAATGGACTTTAGTAGTGAGATGAAAACTCATCAGGTTAGGTCTTTTAATTTGCTAGTACATAACAATGCGCGTGAAGGTGTTTGTGGAAAGCAAAACGTATAATGAGAATTTCTGTGAGTACCTACCTTCCATAAAGAGGTAAAGGAATAAATATTCATCCTTGAAATATTTTTGTTGCCATCTTGGAAGCTCTTTGGGTGTAGCAGTCGCCTAGATACACAGCAAAAAGGAGACACACAAAATACCATGGAAATTTTTGTGAAAACTTTAGCAATTATTTAAACTTCTAAAGAAAACTATGTCAGTAATTAAACAACTGAATTAATAATTACCAATATGTATGAAAAAAGGTCTGATAAGCTCCAGCCTTAATAACATTTAGATGCATATATAATTTGTCTGAATGTTCTTTTAAGATTTTGGGGGAAAGGAGGGGAAACTGGCATTTTTCCAGTGAATTTAATTTACTGTTGTTCTAATGCAGAGTTGAACTATTTTCTTAAAAATGTATTCACGGTTTCCAGTGTTGGTTTTGGTGTGCTGTTCATAGCCTCTGTCCCTCTCCTGAGTGCAACCCATCCCTCCCATCACCCCTTATCAGTAGTTTGTTTCAGTTAATATTTGGTTTACTGTATGCTGATGTGAGATGCACAGTGTTCGCTAATTAGCAGATCTTTCTCATTACAAGTTGCTGGTTTGGGGGAACAGCACATGGGAAGGGGACAAAAAGTTTCACAGTATTCTGTAAAGGAGATGAAATCCCCTAACACACCCCCACTTTTTGCCCATAGTGTTTCTATATTGCAATCAAAGACGTAGCTGCAAAGCCTTTACGGTGTATTTTGACAAGCTCAAAGCTGGCTTGTATGGATAACAACAGCCAAGGCAAGAGCATTCGTCTAACTGGGATGGGGGCGGTGTGGTTACCAGTATAAGGTGTTGGTCGTGGTTGGTGATCCATAATGTCGGGGTCAAGTCAAAGATCTGTCTAACCTGTCTTGGGTAGTGGAAAAAAAATGGAGCTTGTATTAAGAAGAAGAAGAAAAACATATAGTGATACTCCCCTTGACTTAGCCTATGACCTACCACTCACTGGTTTAACTCGTTTATGATGCAGGTGTCACATCCAGAGAATCGTGTGGTATAGATAGTTAATAAATACGTCTTCCATTAACTTCCAGGATTTATTTGTACTTTGTATTAAAAAAAAAAAAAATTGTTCTGTTTGTTTCAGACTTCCAACATGATTATTGTTTTTGATATTCCTAGTTCTTTTGTCGGGAGTAATAATGAATCATGATTCCCTAGCTGTCCAGGACATGAATTATTTTACAGATCCTCATTACGTCCTTCTTCAGCAGCTTCTTTTGAAGGCCAAAAATCCTGGTCTAGTTTATCTTTCCTTGTGTTATTCCATACCCTTTTAAATTCTTTTTCTTTCTGCATTTTTTCCTTCTTTTCACTGTTTGGAGTGTTTTGGGGTAAGGTCAGTTTCTGAAATGAGATGACTAGAGCCACATGAGTATTCAGGGTATGAACTAATAGAAAATTAATGGTAGCATAATGAGGTTACTTTATTTTACTGTTTTTCCTTAATACTTCCTAATAGTGTTCATGCTTTTTTTGCCTGCTACAGAACAGTGAATTGATATTTCCAGAGATCCCAAGCTCTCTTTGCAAGTGGTAGTAGATAATGTAGAGTCCAAAACTGTGTAATTAAGAATATTTTTTGTGTATGTCTTCCTTTCTTTGTTGGCATCGCATCTCTACTGACATTCGCTCATGTGATCAGTCACTAGCATGCAGGTTCCTCTGCAATGCTTTTTAGATAGTGTTAGTTTTGACTATCGTAGATAACTTCCCACCTCAGGAAACTCTGTTGCCTCGGTTTTTTACTTCTTTTCAACATATTTTTTGGAGTATGCTGAAGGGCATTGTTGCCAGTGTAGAGTCTCATGGCGCACGCCGGTAACCTTCCTTTCACACTCTTTGTTTTCTTTGTATATCCCTGTAAGTGTCTTCCCTTTTATTCCATAACAGCTTGCTTGCTTTCGAAGCCAGTGGTAAGGGACCCTAGGTGAGACCCCTAGAAATTCAAGTATATTATGTCATTTGGTTCAAGCTTACTCGTATACTTGCTCGTACCTTCAAAAGTTTCAAGCAGCTCTTTCTTATGAAAGCTGCATCAGCTCTTCTCTAGTTTATCATTCGGTTTCACTGCAGTTTTTAACAATTTGTCAATGCTTCCTGTTTGCCCTTCGCTACCATATCCTTAAAAACAAGGATATTTTGCATCTTTTATTCTTCCAAATTTATTTAAGTTATAGTCTACATGTCACCAGCAATAGTTCAGATACTTAATACCCAAATTCCTTTAAGACTCTTGTGTAAATGCCATGTGGTCCTGGTGGGTTTTACTGGTTTTATGGCCCTCGGGAAGGGTCCTTGTTATTGATATTTTATGAAAAAAAGTTTTATCTTTAGCTATCTTTTTCAAGGAAGTTGCTCCTCAGTGGACACCTTATTATCTAGCTAACATAAAATTAGTTCTTCTGTGTTCCCAGGACTCATAACCCAAGTCTTAAAACACACTCTATTTCTGCATTCTGTTCTGAAAAGTTCATATTTCATTAACAAAAGTGCTAACATTGAATATGTAACTGTAAAATATTGATACAAAATCCAAATTCACTTCCAGGTGTGAAATTTTTCAATAGAAAATCTTTCAGTTATTCTAGAATTCTGATTTCTGGGGAAAAAAAAAAGAAAGCTATTTTCCCCAGATGCCTCAACTTTGCTATTCACAAACCAGTTCCCATCTTTTTCAGGTCTAGGAATGAGTTGTGGAGGGGTGAAACATCATTTGTGGATAGCTGATACACAAAAGGTCAGTAGATTCCTTGGGTGTTTATGTGAAGGTGTCAAGATGCTTGATGTCAGAATTCCTGGTTTCAGCCTTGAAGTGCTTTACTAGTGCTTATAGTCTGTGCTATAGAATGAAAAGAGATGACTGTTTTGATTAGCAGAGGAAATTTAAATTAGGAACTCAGGATGCGCAAGTATGAACTTCTGTCAATTATTGCAAAAGCAACAGGTGCTTCAGAGCAAGCTGATGATGTCAAGCATGGTCTAGCTGTGTTTTAGCTCAGTGTCTTACAACCATTTTTAATGCAGCAACTCAATCTCTTGTTTGAGAAAAAACCCACCTTGTGTCATGCTGGTTATGTTTTTCACTTAAAATCAAATGAGTGTGAATGTGGGGACTTTT
Source organism: Aviceda cuculoides (assembly GCA_035590195.1). NCBI lineage: Eukaryota > Metazoa > Chordata > Aves > Accipitriformes > Accipitridae > Aviceda > Aviceda cuculoides. The sequence goes on along the minus strand of JAVJGG010000048.1, from coordinate 15,418,344 downwards.
ATTATTTATATTCTTGGCAGTTTTTTTTTTTTTTTTTTTTTTTCATTTAGACTGGTGGCAGTTCGTAGACCAAAGGATGAGAAACGTATGTCCAGTTTATAAAAAGTGACACCACGCTGCAGCATAATTTTTTGCAATTATCACACTTCTGGTGTTTCTTTTCCAAGGTAGGCAAAGTGAGAGTGGTGCTGCCACTTCAGATGTCAAGGTTCTCTTCCCAGATCTGCCTGAATTAATATCGTACAGCATCATAGTTACAGGAAGAAATGATAGATTATGTTGTCATCTGTGCTATATCATCTCATTTGTATAATGACTCCCACTATCAGTGCAGGATTAGATGAGTGGAGCGAGGTACCACATAACCAAAGGGGAACACGGATAGCCAGGAGAATTACCAGGGGGGATGCAGATGTTGCCGCCAGCTCGGATCCTGGGTGGAAGTGGAGCAAGGCTCAATGCTGTCTCCCACGTGTCGGGGGGATCTCTATTTTCCAGCTCAGCATTAATTCCTCACTGGTCTAATGTCGCCGCTCCAGCCAAAAGATGAAAGCAAATTGCTCGTGCGTGGTCAGGGATTACACAGCCTGTACTTTGAGGCTGTTTTCTGCCTCATCCCACTCCCTTCGCGTGTCTCGGGTGTTGCCAAAGGAGCGAGAGAGCACCTCGCCCCCGTCTTTTGGAGGATCCCTGGGCAGAGGTGGAGCTGGTTACCCAGCTGTGATGGCTCTCTCCTCGCCTAAGGCAGGGCGCGGGTGACGGTGACGTTCCTCGTTAGTCGCTGGGAGGGGTGGGCTGCTGCTTGTTGGTTAGTTATCTTCTGTCGGTTAGTTGGTTCGGTTAGTTCACAGGTTTTTCTCCGTGTGTCCTGTGCTGCCATGCAAGGACACATAGGAGGACACATACAAGGAAATCAGGGAAGGGAGATCTGTGGGGCCAAACGCTCCCAGTTTGGAGTGGGCTATTGCTGCTCCCTCCCAGCCGCGCTCCCGGGCCACTGCGGAGAGACTGCATCCCACCCATTTTTTATACACCAGTAATTTAAATTACTCTTGTGTGCTAGGCAGTTAATGCTTCTTTACGTGGAGAGAAATCCAAAATTGGCAGTGCATTCTTACTTCCTCATAGATCCGTATAGGAAAAATTCCGAGAGCTATGCAGATCTTTATTTATATGTGATAATCTATATCATACATACTCACAGATATGCAAATTGCAGCTTTACATCAGGAATTCACAGGAAAGCCTCAGGCTGATGTTAATTCCATCATTTAAATAAAGAATTTGCCATTGTTGCAGGGGCCTTGGAGTGCTTCTGTTCTCTTTCTATTTACATAGTGATTTTCTCAGTTGAACCAAATGTATAGCGATACAGGCTAGTGATACTCTTACCAGTTACATATTGAATTATTCATCATTACAGGAGATTTCAACCAATACTGATTAATCGTTTCTCTTCTAAATACCGTTTTTGTTATAAAGCTTCCACTAATTCTGTTCTCTTGCCATTATATATGATTTCTATCTGTTATCTGAGTTGGTTTTCAATCTGGTATTTAAAAAGTACCAGAACTGTCTAAAGGCTATTCAGTGAAACAGACTTTGGAAAGATATACTGTCAAGGGCAGAGTATTGAACAAGGCAGTAAGAGAGAAAAGAAAAACTCAGACAACATAATGATTCAGTTACAGTGATTACACTTGTAGTAAGCATTACTTTCCTGGAGAAATGGATGGATGGCCCACTTCCAGAATAAAAATAGACAGTTCTTATTCTGCATCCCCCACAACCTTCTTCCAGTGTCTCTCATGTTAAGGCATGTGATGTTTTTTTCATGTCCTTTTAAAGAACAAGTAGGGAAAGCAATACTGAGGCTCCTTCATTTGTGCTTGGGGCCATGAATCCAAAATTAAGACAAAGATCTAGCCATACGGTCGTGTGACCCATGTTGGGGGGTAACTTCTGACTTCTAGGCCAGCTGGATTGGGATGCTGTTCACGTCCTTGTTCAAGGCAGGCACTGGTTGAGGTGGACTGGTCATGTCCTCAAGGCGTATCGGCTGTCCTCATGGCCTGGCTTAGTACCTACCCCCTGTGCTCTTGCATTTACTCACCCACAAACCTGTTTAGTGTGCCCTGCTTCATAGATAGCATATAACCACATGGAGAGGCTTCACGTTAGCAAACCACGGGTGAAACACGTTGGCAGCCTTGTTTGAGACAAGGTGCTGTCTTCTGAGTCTTACCAACTGCTCGCCATTTCTGCCGTCCCTGCCTCCGCTGCCTGCGCTCGAGAAGGTATAGCGGCAGTGCTAGGCCAGTGCCCGCGGTGTGCGTAGATGTCACCACCCTGGGGGAGCTGGTGCTTCAGAATGTAAGAGGAAATTGTTGCCAAAGGTATGAGCCAATATTACAGGTCTGCGGTATTAAGCCAGGGATGTGGTCAGGGCTAGGACTTCGAGTAATCATCCGTTTGTTGAGAGGAGTGCAGAGATGACCATGTGTTAGTGTGGCCTTTTTCGTATTCTGAGGTGACCGGTAGCAGATCCAGAATTTGGGGATGAGAGAGTAGTATCTGAGGCCCTCTGCTCTTACCACCAGCCAGCTGAGCCTGAAAATCCACTGGTAGGTGGGCAGCCAGTTTGGGGTAAGGAAGCTGTGATCATGTAGAGGTCTCCAAAGCCTTTGCAGTGATTGTGTATCTATATGTGACCCGTCTCACAGGTCATGAGGTCCTTCAGTCTTTGTGGATTGCACAACTGCAGGGGAAGGAAGATGGCTGGTGAGATTTGCGTTATTGTATGATGCTTTCATCCCTCACCATGGCTTCTGTACTTGTAACAGGCACAAGGGCCACTGCCCCATAATTCTGAGGCCTTGGCAGTAGAAAATTCTTGAGTACAGTACCATATTACGCTGTGTGCGTGATTTCTTGGTTTTCCACCAGAGTCAGGCCCTTTTCCCAAAGTGATACTAGTTTGTGTTGATTCAATAGGTGTCCTGGCTGACACTGTGTGCCGTGAGTCTGTCTGTAAGGAGCGGATCCCATAGAAAATTGTCCTCTCAGCCCTACTGAGTTTCCTCTTGGAAAGAAGTGGTTGTCTCGTGCTCAGCTCAAATCAGGGCACAGAGTAAGAGTTATGCAGCGAGGATGATTAGGATCTTGTAGTCAAATAGGGGCTGAGCCACACTGACAGTGCAGACACAGACATATCGCAAGATTTGGGAAAACACTAGACTAGACTGTTTAGCCATACCTCTAACTGTCACTTGCATCTGCTTTCATAAAGGTGTATATCCATCCAGATCTGTCTGTGATTCTAATTTCAGTCTTTAAGCCCATTCTTCAGGAGAGTTTACCTCCTTGGGTGAGGAAAAGATTAAAGCTTTGTTAAAATGCTAGGGCAGCATTTTGCTGGGATTCTGAGACACCTTGTTTCTCTGTTACAGGTCTGATTTCTGACGTGCATGTTAAAACTCAGTTATCATACACCTGTCACAAACACTCCTCTATGTTTGTGTTGGTTTTTTTCCCTGCCATACCTACTGTCTGTTTATTTAGATCTATATATATGTAAAATACTGTTAAGCGCAAGTCCACAGATATGAATGAAAACACTCTGAGAGAGGCAGTATGCAACTGTCAAACCTGTTGTTTTTCCCCTAAATTCTCTCTTCATTCCCCCTTGGAGTTGGAAATTCTGTTAATGCAGTGATACCCGAAAAGAAGTAGTAGTAGTACTTAATGAAATAGTTTATCTTCTAAAACTAAAGAAAACTAATCAGTAGCATTAAAAATAATTACTGATTGCAAGTGTAAGAAATAATAATGTAATATGATGGAAGAAGCTTGTTGTTTTGTTTTGGTTTTTTTTTAATAAATGTTATCTGGTTTTTGGGAGCTACATTTAAGACCACTCAGTTTGAAGACTCTGAAGTCAGACACCCTTTCTGAAAGGCTGAGTGCTGAATGACACAAGTATATACAAAACTAAACCTAAATATGAATTTGTGCAGGGACACTCAGTTTGCATGTGATCCTCGGTACTGAATTTGAATTACTGTTTTGCTTTATTATCTAGATTTAATTTAAGGAAAGGACAAGGAAAACATTTGGATTAAAATGTGTGCTCCTATTTTATGCTTTTAGAGCATGCTGCTAGTGTTTTTGACAAAGAGGTTTCTAAAGATGGTTTATATAAGAACTAAATTTTTGTTTCAGAACAGACATTCTCTTTTCTCAGGGGATTCATTTTATAAAGCAGATTTAGAACACATCACACATTCCTTTCTGATTTTGGTCAATAAAGTTATCATGTAATTATCATCAACTAGTATTTAATAATTAATTCCTACCTCTAGGGCTGTCTGTGGACAAAGTATGATATCTGATCTGAAAGCAGTGGCTGAATTTGTCAGTGAGGTATGGGGGCAGATAATCAGTGTCATCATGAATAATAGAGCTTTCATAATTTTCACTGCATTTAGAAACCATTTCTATACTTGTAACATGGCCAAAGTGCCTGCAGGTCAGGACTTCATCGTACTTTTTGCACAGTCCCTGAAATTCAGCGTAAAAATCCAGCTTTACACAGAGTCTTTAAAACAGAAGCAGCGCAGCTGTGGGCGGCTTAGGCAGAACTGACCTTGGGCACTATCGGATGAGGCCAGCAGTTTCGGCATTTGCAGTCATCTGCGGGGTGACCTTGGGTGCAGGCGATGGCACATCAGCAGAGGCATCCTGCAACGGTCGGAGCAGTCTCACTGCCACACCATGCTGGCACTCTAGTTGGAAATTCCCAGGTAACGGCATAGCGTGCGGCAACTGCACAGTAGAGGAGGATAAAACCACTTTCAAAGGTGCGACTTTCTACATGGACATATCCAGCAGTGGGTCTAACCTAGGCTTTCGCCCACAGCTGCATCCTTTGGTGTTGGGGTGCAGTTTCTTTTGGGAAGCTGAGCAAGGATGCAGGGGCATCTTCTAGGGAGAAGATCTTCATTCTAGCTGTACCACTTTCCCATAGCCAACTGCAAAGGGGTTTTTGGTAAAGCATATTGAAGGGAAATGCACTGCACGTGGAAACACGGCCTCCACTGGCTGATATGTCCAAAATGGCCTGCATTTTATTTTATGACAGTTGGCTCTTGTATAACTGAAGATTTGTCTAGTTATCAGGCTACTCAAAGACGTGGCAGAAGAACGTGGGGCATATCAGTGACTCCGCTTTGAAGGGGAGATGGCAGTAGGAGGAGAGCAGGAATAGAATACCTCTTGCTATGCACAGAAGACCTCTGTCATGCACAGATACACGGGATTTTACTATTAAGCTTAAGAGGTACCTTCTCGTGTCCTCTTGTTGCTTGACCTTTGAACTGTACTTTCCGCAGATAAACCTCCTGGTCCTGTGGGAATCTCACAGATACTGGAAGGGAGAAAGGCAAAGGGGAGGCTAGGTTGATATATTGTTTCTGGTGCCAAGGAAGAGATGATGACCTTGTTCAGATATCAGGAAAAGGGAACATTTAGAGAGGGAGAAACAGGGCTTTCATGTCTTGTGTGAGTATGGACCTTCTATTTTGGGAGTTGCCTGGGCCTGCCTGTGACTATTGGGTAAGGCAGATCAATTTATGCTTATGCCAAGACTTGAATGCCAAGGCTTGTGTTGAAGCTGCCCCTCATATGTGTGCAGATGGCATAAAATATCTGTCCTTTGTCATACAGACCTGGATGCTATGAATAGTGAAACTGGATGACCCATGGGCAGTCATCACCCTTACGCAAACTGGTCATGGCACAGTAGACTTCACTGACCCTCCTATCCAAGGTTCAGTGTATCTATCTCAGAGATCCGTCCTGTGTGGTTCATTCGGCCACCTGAATTAACCTTTCGCCTTGACCATGCAGGAGTTTTGGACCTTGTTACAGAGCAGCTGTGGTCCTCGATTATTTGAAACAGCTACATGATTCAAGGCAGTAGGTAGCATTTGGTCTTCCCTATGACGTGAACTGGAAGCCTGACTTTTTGGAGGCCAGTGTATCCTGAAGAAAGAAGACATTGATCTGTTCCCTTCAGCAGACTCGGAGAGGTAGACAAAATGGGTGCCACAAAACCAGTAGGGCAGCTAGCCGTGATGTCCACCATTCTCCTGGGGTGTGACACAGTCAGCCTTCCAGCGGTTATAAGATCAATGTGAGGGGCATGTGAATCCTGTCAGTTGTATTTCCAGAGCTGGAAAATTCATGCTGAGTGAAGGTCCACATGGCATTGAGAGATACAGTTGCTGAAGACTGTGCAGAAGCAAAGTATCTTCAGAGAGGCGCAGCAGACCTCAGCCAGTCTGTATTTCTGGTAGACTTACCTACCCCAGACTGATTGTCCAAATTGTGGTTACATGCGTCTAAAGAGTAATGACAATTTACAGATCAGTGTGGCTGTAGAAGGCACTATGCTGGTGCTGGGGAGAGGGTATAAACCCTCAAAGCAGAGGGCTTGGAATTCTAAAACTCCCAACTCCACTGCCGGTCGCTCCATGTCTTTGGGACCAAGCAGCGCCTTTGGTGGGTTTAACCTCCCTCACTCAAAACCTCTTTGTGGTGGGAAGTACCCTTGTTTGGACTATGGTCGTGCCTCAAGCCACCATCAGAGGACGAAAGTACTGGTAAACGTCCTGACGAGCATCTGCTGGGTTTACTGTCAGTCCAGGGCAATCCACAGAGCAGTGCACGCCATGTGTCCTAGCTCACTCCGTAACGAAGGCAAGGATCAGCTTATCTGTCAAGACTGCGCGCTCCTTATTTCCATGTGTGGCAGAAGCGATCTTTATGGGAAAGAAAGATTTGTAAGCCAAGGCCGCGTTTGATCTCTCTTCTGCAAACAGTGATTACTTCCACCACATTGAAGTGAAAACATTTTAAAGTTTCATTGTTTAGATAGTCTTAAAAATGAAAACAGTATGAAACACAATCATCATTAATATGCATTTCCAGACAGAGCCTGCACCTTCCTTTGTATCTGAAGAGTGCCTGTCACGTGGTAAATTCTAATTTATAGCCACAAACTTAATGAGAGCCACAACAATAATAGTGGCAAAATTCAAAGGAAGGAAATTGAGGAATGACAGAAAACACTAGTAACTTGCTAGTTTTTCCATATATCTGTGGTTTGGGTTTGTATTTCGATTCCTTTCTACCTCTTAAATTGAAATAATGACTTTTTTTTGTGGGCCACATTTATACTTAGTTTTCAAGAATATTTAATAATGTATGTTATTGACCTAATTGTCAATGATGGCTACTTTGGAGCCGTGAAAATGCAGTTTGCCGAACCTTTTAATTCATGATTACATATTACAGCAGTGGAGACTTTAGACATTTAAGTATTGGTTGGTTTGTTTATCTACATATTGATTAAAGGACGTTCCATTGATCGCTCTCTGTAAAAGAAAAAAAGACTCTTGAAGAAATATTTTTTAGCAAGTCCTAGGTAAAGATCAGGACTTATAAATGATGTTTGGGGCTTTTCTTATCCTTGTTTGAAACAAATTCTATAATCTGTGGAAGGACATAAACTATGACATTTCTTCAAACTCTTTTTTTGTGCAACTTAGGGAGTTGTCCTAACAGGAAGCATGTGCTTTATCAGCTTATTTACTGGACTGCTCCTCAGTCCAGTATGAGCATATGTGAATAGCATGGCTATAGCTGCCTATAAAATTATTCTCGAAAGTAAAGAGAAATACTTCTGAATTGACCCCAGCCTCTTAGGGAAAACAGACACAGGCCGTGATACCCACTAAGTATCTAAAACCAGCCAATAAATTAACAGAAACCAAAGAAACTCTCAAAGCTATTAGTTAAATTTTAATCTATACCATATTTTTTAAATACATGGGATCTAAGGGCTAGAAAGAGCCATTAGATCATATAGCTTTATTTCCTGAGCTCAGTGATTTATGTTTGATGAAAGCATATCTTCCAGGCAGACTTCCAGACAATGCTTTGGGTATATTAAATAGTGGAGAATCCACCACTTTCCTTGGTAGTTAGTGTTGCTGTAAAAGCACGTGCCTTAGTACTAATATGAATTTGTCTGTCTTCTTCAGCTTCTGGCCCTTGATTCTCTTTATGCTTTCTTTACTAGGTGAGAAAGCACTTCAGTGCACAGTATTTTTTCTCTGGTAGGGTACTTATACAACTATAATTAAGTCACCTTGATTTTTTTTTTTTCTTTTCTTTCTTCTGATTAGCTAAACAGCTTGTTTTCCTTTAACATCTCACCACGTGGATCATTTCTATGGCTACTTTCTGTACCCTCTCCGTATTTTCAACATCCTTTCAAAAGGAGGGACATGAAAACAGTTTGCAGTGATTCAGCACCACTTTGGTGAAGCTGTTTACAGAAGTAGACTCCTGGCTCCTCTCGGTGTCCCCTGTGTGCACACCCCACCCCACCACCATCCCCCCATTTATATGCCGTTTACCATTGCATTTTACTGGTAGTTCATGTTCGGTCGCTTCTCAACCCAGACCCCAAGATGCTTCTCGGAATCGTTCCTCAGTAGAATATGATACCTCATTCCAGAGGCTTAACTTCCATGCCTTACTCCTAACAGCAGTACATATAGCTTTGCATTGTGCCACTTTAAAGGAAATTTAGGTTAAGTAACCGTATGGTTATTGATTCAATTCTATAGGATTGGGCATGAAACGCTGATTCTTGAAGAACCTCCCAGAAGACCCCTCACGTAAAAGCTGTTCCTCATTGAAACTACGTCTTCAGAGATATAACTTATGCTGTCACATTTGTAATATGTTTTTATTTGCTATGTTGTGTAACATTAAGACAGTGCCAATTATTTTGTGTCTACATTGTCTTCAAACTTGATTTAAAAAAGCTTTCCCTAATTTTTCAAGATGATACTTGTTGAATATGAGGAAGGGAAAGGGAGGCCACAGTCTGAGGAGACTTCTTCAGTGGCACACCTTGAAGACAAACAAGACTTATCACGCTCTTCCAGCTGCCTGGCATGTGTGTGCATTCATAACATAGCTATTCCAATGCAATCAGTATCAAATTTAGTGGTGACAAATGCATTGTCACACAATTAAGATATGTCAGCTCCTTTCTTTCAGTCAGCATGCAATAATATGCTGAGTGGTTCCACACTCAGTCCCGAGATATGACTATCCCTGCATCTTCTTAAACATTTAAAAAAAAAAAAAAAAAAAGAAAAGTTTTACGGAGAAAAAAAATCCAAACCAAAATCACAAAACCCAGACCATTTTAACATCTGTTTTACAAAGCGGCATACCTTAAAACAAAAGACTTGCTTACCTTGCTGCATATCCAGAGGTAAGTGTTCTATTTTAACCAGTGAATTCAACATTTGTTGTACAGAGGACTTCTTTTTAAGGCATATTTAAGGCTGGAAGTACTCTGTCCTCTAAAAGCTCAGATATCAGTGAGCAGTGGAAGTTTTCAAGACCACCGTTAAGACAGCTGTAAGAAGAGAAATAGACTGTTAGGAAAATGGTGTCACTTGGTATATTCAATAGTAAAGTACTTTCTCTAAGAAAAAAGACCTGTCTTACACCTCTTCCTCCACCAGAAATGAAAAAATGGTAGAAACAATCCTGCTTGAGACTAAGAAATTGGTCTGGAAAACAGTTTGTACTGAAGAAGGGAAATCCTGGTCTATCAAGTAGGTGGGCTGGATAATGTAACATTTACATGTTGAGGGTCAAATTCTTTTTACTTTTGCAACAATGCACATCAGTAATAAACCCTGTGAGGTCAGTAGGCTAACTCTAGGTGCGTATGCGTATAACAGAGAGTGGAATTTTGATTCAACTATGGCTGGATTAAAGTAAATATTATCCTCCTGACAGAATTGCCAGCATGATAAAATAACAAAATTAATAAATAATAAATCTCAGACAATATTCTCTTTAAGATAAAAATGAGAAGTAGGAGTGAAACAGTGTGTGAAAATAACTGGCTCATTCATCTTAGGTTGATCTATAAGCTGTGGCATTTACTGATCTCTACCACACTGTGCATTCTCAAAGACAAAAGTAAGCAGTCAAATACATTCCAACTCTTTCTTTTTTTTATCTTTCCAGATTTGTTTGCTTTTTTTCCCCCTGCTCAGAGGGACATGAGAGTAGAAACGTTTTGTCTGCATTATGATACAGATGCCTTTCACAGGACAAGAAAAAGAAATTTTCCTGATCATCCATTTTCTGATTTCTGAGCCATTTCCCATCCTACTAAATTGCTTAATACTCCCTGTAGCTGGACCTGTGACCTGGAATCTTTATGCAAGATTAATGGGAAAGCAAATGGGAATTAGTATCTGGGCGGGTTGCTGCACAGCTCTTGCTTTTATCTAGCACTCCACCTGTTTTTTTTTTTTACAATTATGCTTTCATTAGTTTCTGAAGCCAGCGATCCTAAAAGACCTTCCCATTTCTTCTCTCTGTCTTCCCCTCCCCGCCCCCGTCCTCAATTCTTTCCATCTCCTATCCCAAAATTATCAAACTCACTCTGCTTGTAACTGACATGCTGACAGGAAATTATTACACGTCATTACACTTCTTAAAACACAATTTACCCAGCCTTTGCAAATTATTCTTCAGCAAGTGTGAGGGGGTAATGGAAACTGTCTATTCCACTTACAGTTGTCACTCATGCTTTCTTCTGTACAACGAACAATTTATGTTTTCTCTCTCTCCAAAAAAGGGCTGTGCTCGAAATATGTAGAAGCAACTTATCACGGAATAGGAAAATAAACCTCCTGTTCGAGTTCCCTTACTCTGCCTTATTACAGGGCGGATTCATTTTCTATTGTAACCTCATTAGTCCTCATGCAAGCACAGCACAAGCTGATGTTTATTTAGTAGGAGCAGACCTCCTTCTGACTTCTGGACTGCCAATTGCACTTGACACTGCTGTAAAGGAAAACGTGATCTTGTGTGACTGTAGAACCCCAAACTGATAATCCACGATCATAATAGTCCCATTCCTTGCCTGACACTTTTATTCTTCTTCGCAGATTTTTTTTGCTATGCAAAAGGGTGTCTGCGGCATCTTTATTTCCCCTGTTGCTGCACCTTGGTTTTGGTTTGCACTTCTTTGTCTTTTAGTTTTGTCTTATATAAATTCAAACTACCAAATCTTGAAGTGAATGGGTTGTGTTTATTTAAAAGACTTAGGAAAAAAAAAAAAATTGTGACGCACTCTCCCCCTCAGCTTGATCATATTGATTAGCTTTCAGGCATTCCTCTGTCAGGCTCATTCTGCCTCAATGGGAGAAGGATGATGAATTGTCTGACTACTAGAGGTGGGGAGAAAGAAATGCTAAGCCTGGGTCTGGGAATTGGCTAAGTACTTCTGCGGAGCCTCAGCCTCTCAATTGCTCTCAGCAACTTGGCCTCCTTGATTTATAAACTGGAGTGGTGATTAATGATCTTTTAAGTGGACAAGGCAGGCCAAATCTGCACAAATCGGGCCACTCAAACATGACTACTACTTGTAGGAGAAGAATAACAGCCTTTACATAAAGGTAACGGAGACCGCTTCAGCGCATCCGGTAGTCTGCTTTAGCAGAAATAAATCAGCCACACAGGCCATCCATTTCTGAAATCGGTCCTTCTCATCAAACCTCCTCAGGTCAGCACGTGGTGTTGGGAATGTGGTGGGTTAGCCGATGTACTTCAGGTCAAAACCAAGGCGGATCAAGCAGCTCCCGTGCCCAGAGAGGAAAGATCATCCCACCTGGGCCTCCCGCCGCACCTTCTCAGCGCCAGCGCTGAGCGTGAGCCCACCTTTGGTCTGTGCCTCCGTGTCGGACAAATGGGGCCTGCACTGCGGGTCGGAGGCTTCATTCCTCTCCCTTTCGTGCTTGTGCCGTAGCTGTCTGGCTACAACCTTCGCCTGGGCTGCCTGCCACCAGCCGCCTGTCGGCGTGGGCTGCCTTCAGCGGCTCGTGGCCATGTCCGCTGCGCTTCAGGCCCGAATCGGGCTTTCCTACCTCCTACGGGGCAACGAGCCCAAAATGTTTTAGCCAAAGCTCAAAACGTTTTAACCACAGCTCAAAACCTGGGAGCCTCGGCTCCTCCAGGATGCCCAACGGTGATTCATTTAAACAGACCGAAACGCCGTCGGTAAGTGCTCAGCGTGCAGCAGCTTGTGTGAACCGTCCCTTTCCTCCCAAATTTGGCTCCTGAGGCAAATACGTAGTTTGCCCGTCCTTAGGGCCAGCCCTGCAGACAAGAAGTCTCTCTTAAAGGCACTAGTGAACTTGAAAGCCACTGTAGTGTCTGCAGCCCGAGACAAAAGTCTTTTCATACCGTGCTTGTAAGATGGAGAACAGAAATCATGGGGCATAATGAATATTTATCAAGGAAATTATACCTGGAGTCGGGAAAGCTGACAAGCGGTAAATAAAGGGGGTGGCTAGAGCAATTGAGCGGCGTGCGGCAGCAGGATCAATAGCAGAAAGGTAACTTGTGGTCAGAAAGGGGCACACGCTCTTCCCTGGAGGGAGATTCCAAACTGGTTTCAATCTGGTGTCCCCTCCGGGGAAAACTCCCCTTTATCTGAGACGAGGAAGCGGGGGGAATCGCAAGCCTAATTTCAGAAACTCAGTTATACCGAACAGCGCTGTTTGCTGTGAGGTCGGTAATATCTTTTCCGCTAGCCTTCCCCAAGCAGAGGAGTTGCAACTAAAGTAATGAATTATCCTCAGACCCGGGCTATCTATGGATAACAAACATCATTAGTCTGTTTCCATGAGTGCTGTGGCTGCGGGCTTCTATAAAACCTAACCCCAAATTGCGGTTTCTCACAAGAGGACTGTAGAGGTTAAAAAACACAACACTACAAAATCCTCTCCAGAGGAACTTTCCTGTCTGTCTTGCCATTACTAAAATGATGCTTTTAATAGAAGGGCTGGGGGAATCGCAAGACTCACGGCTCTGCACCCTCTTGTCTCCTTGAAGGTGACTTCCCTGCTTTGCTGCATTTCGGTTTGTTCCTGTAAAAACTGTATAAAACACTATCTGACTCACAGAGGTATTGTGAAAACAAGTTTAAAATATTTGGAAACCATCGAATACAAGAGCACAGGATTATATACACAAAACCAGATAGACCCATATACACACACACACACATATTCTCAGATGCTCCAAGTACCTCCTCTGACATACTCGAACTTGTTCTCGCAGCAGCTGCTTTGAGGCTAGCAGCATAGGCGTTATTTTTAATCTCAGCTTTAAAAAAAAAATGAATTATTGTTGTTGTTACTATTATTTTAAGACTGTAAGGGGAGAACAGGATGTGAAAGATTTCAGTGCAGAGATCTTGTGCACTGGAAACTCCTATGTCTCATTAGTCCTTTATGTGATGCCTATTCTGTTATAAATGGAAATAGCAGTTTCTGATGCGGAGAATAAAAATCCCAAACAACGCAAAATGAAAGAAGACAAAAGCTCAAAGTGTTTCAAAGAGGATCAAATAATGAATGATATTTGGGTACATCTGCATTATATTGAGGAGATGTGAGTAAGATAAAGAATAACATAAAAAGCTGTTAAAATAATATTTGCAGTCAAGGTGTGTGCCTTATTTAGTTCTGCCCAAATTCAGTTGCAGTCCAATTAGAAGGACCCCAACCCCAGTATTTAACAAATGGATAAGTAGCTAAAATGGTTACCGCAAACAGCGTAGAGCAGACATTACGAAGAGAAGGCAGCTGGCGAAGGAAGTTAAAGACTGCTGTAAACACCCTAAATATCCCAAAGCAACATCTATAAATTGAGATAAGGTACATATTTGTTACTGTTGATAAAAGCCGTCAGAGGAAATAGCAGGCAACCCTTCTCTAGCTGCCTTTCTAGAAGCTGCGCATTAACTAAATCAACCTGTTAGGTTCATACAGGGGATAAAATGCAATAGCCCTTCGTACAAAGGAAGACGAAGCATTCCGCGTTCACTGCCCAGCTGTGCTGAGACCGCAGGATCGAATATTAGCCATCGGGCCCCGAAGTCCGTCGGAGGGCTTCTGCAGGAGGGCTGCCGGCAGACAACCACGCATCAGTGAACTCTGTCATGGTGTTTCCTGCTAAATGCCACTCCCAAAGCAGCTATAGGTTTGATTTCCACCTGTAGTGTGATAGAGTTTGTTATTGTTTTCATGGATGTTATCCAGGTGGTTTGAATTCAGTCTACGGTCTGTACGAAAACAGGCACTCTTCCGTTCTTTTAAATTCTACTCCATCCCTAAACTCTTTTCTGCAGTAAATATTTCAGCCTTCACCTGGGAGTTAAAATTAATACAAGTTTGTAAATGGTGACCTGTTCGTTCGAATTCTTGAGTTTCACGCCAAAATCTAACTTCCGGTGTTGCAGTCTAATTCCAGAAATGGTATAAGCAGAATGCAGTACAATACTGATTTTTTCTTCATATAACCAATTCCCACTCTTGGCCATTTGCAAGTTGTCCTGTCTCCTTTCTCTTTTTCTCAAAGTATTTTCAGTCTTTGTAAATACAGGGCCACTACTATGTCTTGAAAAGCACACACAAGAACAATAACTGTATTTTATGGCACAAAATCCAACTGTTTGATACAACTGGCTTCTAGTTTTTTGCAACCATTTATTAAGATTCCACATCTGCCCACAGACAGAATATGCTTAGAAGAACTGCTACACTGTCATGGCAAAAGTTTATTTTGCTATGGGTTGTTTCATCTCCAACCAGTTGCAATATTGATTTCTCTCAGTGGATTAATTATCAGTGGCAGTTGCAGTCTTCCTTGCAATGGGCGGAAGAAAAAATGATGTTTTTATTTCAAGGAGGTCTATTGACAATTGTGCCTGGGCTTCCCTTGGGTCCTAAAGTCAATGAAGTTAGAATACCCATGTCATGAAAGTACTGTGCATGAAATTATTTATTTTATCTGTAGAGGTAGTATCATGTGCATGCCATGATGACCGTTTAATTTAAAAAAAAAAGCTGGCTTCATATGGTTTTCCTAATATTTTGTAATTGTAAAAGCAACACTGAAATTGGGCAAATATCAAATGATGGCATATATACAAAAAGAAGCAGGAGTTATTCACACCAACAACAAACCTACCAAAATGTTTAGTTTGAATAGAGAGACTGCATTCTTCTCTAACAGAACATTTCCAGTTAAAAACACTATGCAGAATTTGGAAGTAAAATCCAAGCTTGTGTTGTTGCCAAAAAGCTCTGTGCATATGTGCATAATATGTTAGGGATCTGTAAAAACTAAAGCCATAATGGATTAAATTTTGGATTTTATTGCTTTCTTTTCTCCTAGAAAACAAAAATATATGTATATAATACACATCAGTATACCTACCTATTGATAAAATATGTATCTTTCTCCCTCTATATATGTGTATATATATAATCTACACATAGCTGTTCTAACTTTGATGGTATTGTCACAATGCATGGATTATGTATGGGTTATGTACTCATTAATTTGAAAACAATAATGAAATATTATTACTAATAAATGTTTTATTACAGTGGTGGGTTTTTTTCTTCAAATCTTAATTCAATTACTACATAAACCAAGTATGAAAAGACTGCAAAGAAAAAATTAGAGGTAGTGTGGGTAGGAATACTGGTATTCTTTTTATTACGTTGTTTTGTCTTCAGATATGCCTTCAGCTGCTCTACAGATTTCCACTGCAGCATACAAAATTGATGATGCAAATTTCCAGAAAATAATGTAAGATTATATAGTTGGGATACATGATCAAAATGTTGCAAAGAAAATTATATAGCCTGGATTCAATATCTGATTCTTTTAAACTGGAGACCACTTATTTTACTGAGATTATGTTGTAGCCATGTAGGCTAATTGGTTTGCATATCTGGAACATACTCCATCAGTTTTGTTACTTTCAGGACATAGGCTGATTTTGTAGGAGTGCAACTGAGAAAGATATATTTACTCACAGAAGAGCTAATTTGATAAAGAATCAAGCATGAATACAAAACTCAGCGATAACATTCACAGCAACACTGTTGAATTTACTCTGTAAATTTGAAAAGCTTGCAAAATGTTTCCCTCAGCTGTTTGGTCCCTCAGCCTTCTGCAGAGGTAAACAAAGAAGGAAAATATTATTTAAATATCTTCCTTATCTCCAGTACTTTACAAGATGATTATTTCTCTAATCACCACAGCCCAAGGCACCACAAAAGCCGGGGAAGACATCTCATAAGGCTGAAAAATAAAAATCCTTTGAAATAGAAAGGGAAATGGACTGGCGGGCTGGTAGTGACAGGGACTTCTATAGATTTTTAATAAACTGAACTTATTCTGCATCCTCCTGTCCCTTTTCTAGTCAGAGACTCTGGATTCATTAACTAGAGATCAACTACACCGTAGTTACAAGGTTGTTACATTGCAAGTCTCATCTTTGCCATATAGCATGGTCCCTAATTCCCGACAGCTGTGTATGTAGTCATACAGTTTTACTTGTGTTCAACACAAACATAATGAGGTAATTTGTTGAGAATCGGGCTATAGCGGAAGCTCCAAGCAGATGGTGTGTTGGTTTTTTTTTTAACAAGATGTGAAATATTCTTAAACTTCAGAGGAATCCATTTCTTGTTCTCTAACCAGATGCAGTGAATATTTGGAGAAGTGGTAGGACACCAACTAAGAAGCGAACTTCAATTCTAGCAATGTTTTGCATAAGGGAGATAATGACATTGTTTCCTCAGCATCCCAATTCCAGTGGAAAAAATTGGTTGTTGAAAACTAATACATATAGAAAGTGTCTGCAGTTTTTAGGCTTCCTCTTGGAACACAAGATTTTTGAAAATACTCTTTGAGGATATAAGTAACATTTCAATTGATCTAAAAATTGAGAGATTTGGATAGTGGAAGGTACAAATTGGTATTTTCCATGTGCATATATCTTTTTACAATAAATTCAAGGACAAACACTATTAATTTAATAAACATATGTATTGCAAAAGAGTACAGAAAGCCACATAAGAAAATTAATATCAGTATGTTGTAGCAAACAAAACAAAAAACAAAGAAACCACAATAAAGTTAAAAAAATGAGTGAAGCAGATGTGCTTTTTCATGCTTGACCATGTCAGGACTACGGCAGGGCTGAGATTGGCTTAAGCCGTCACAGATGAAACACATCAGGAATTCCTCAAAAACCTGTAGTGTGCATGTTCATTTAGATACTAGCATTCAGCATCCTGTTCCTTCCCTTGCAATTAAAATACCTGATTTGGAAATTAATCACATATATTTACCACAAAAGTGGTTCAAAAAGAAGCTTCTTTGGAGTCCTAAAAGCAATCCACATGGCCACATCAATCCACATGGCCACATGTGCTTGCTTGCTGTGCTGGCTGGAGAACAAAAATGTAGAGTTCCGGCATTGTCACTTCTCTCTCTTTATTATGGGCATATCCTTTATCCTTGAAAGCCAGGATATAAATGCCTCCTGGATCTTTTATTTCATTATTTATAAACTTATTTTCAGATAAAGCTCGATAATTATTTTCAGATAAGGTTCCCAGAAGTCATCACTCACTGTTCAGTCCTGAGGAAGCTATGTGGAGCTGCATAATTTTTAGACTTTCATACCGGAATTACTCACTTTCGAATGTAGTGGCACACGGGTAAGCGTGCAAGATATAAAAACATGGTGTACCAACATAAAAGGGGAAAAAGAAAAAAAAACAGTATTTTCCTACTGAAGAAACATGTAGATTGACTACTGTCAACATAGTTTTATACAGACACGGAAGTTTGCGTGGAAACGACGTATGCATTGGCTACACAAGGAGGCACAGGTAAATATACAAACTGCAAACCAGAAGCGTAACAAAGTAGTGGAAGGAAACCAAAAAGTATGCATTAAAACAAACTCAGACGGGTACCTAAACTTCTGATATTAAGATTTTTTAAGAAATTCTTGTGTCAAAACCAATAAAACAATTAAAATTTTAATGTGATTATCCAAGATTTAAAAAGAGAAAGGGAGATTTTTCCAGTTATATTCAAGAGTGGAAATTATGCATATGTCTGTCTCAATGTTAAGTCCAGAACTTGAGCTACACTGTAATTGCAGTGTAATTACATTGTAGTTGTGCAGATGTAACACAAAATTCAGTACTTCAATACAAGTGTCTGACACTCAAATGTCTAAATTAGGCATTACAAAATATGAGTCCTCTATTGTTTTAAAAGCTTGGAGACAAAGTTACATGCAAGCACACATGCTATATAAATACATAAACATATCTTTTAAAATTGCAATGATGTAAAATCAAAGAATCTAGAGATTTCTCAGTATTCCAGCAAGAACAAATAGAATAAAGGTCATGTACCAACATTTTTTTTAACATCTACACTCCTTTTACAGACGCCATTGAGGGGCAAACACACTGGTATTGTGTGAAAAATCTTAGATGTTGATGGGTGCACATGTATCATGACAGAAACCCTTTCCCTCTCCCCTTCTCTCTCCTTCCTTTCCCTTCCCTTCATTTCCCTACCTTTCCCTTCCCCTATCCCTTTCTCCATCTGTTCCCCTTCCCCTTATTCATTCCTTTTCCCTTCCCTTCCCTTCCCTTCCCTTCCCTTCCCTTCCCTTCCCTTCCCTTCCCTTCCCTTC
>JAVJGG010000048.1:15371469-15399547 GCA_035590195.1 Aviceda cuculoides | reverse complement strand
CCGTCCCTTCCCTTCCCGTCCCTTCCCTTCCCTTCCCTTCCCTTCCCTTCCCTTCCCTTCCCTTCCCTTCCCTTCCCGTCCCTTCCCTTTATTCCCTCAGCATTAGTCATGTTTGTTGAATTTAACTGATGAATTGGAATTTTTGTAAAGGGCCATATGATGCATCCTGACCCCAACTTGGCAAGATGAATTTCCCTCCCCTAAAGTTCCTGTATATAAAGACCAATTATGCAGATGAGGAGAATTTCACCCAAAATAAATTGCATGTTCCATCTGATTATGGGTAATAGATTATTCCAGACCTATACTGTCCTCAGGTGGAATTGAAAGATCCTTTAAACATCAAGGAGTATATTCATAACCATTATCCTCTTAACCCTTTGATGTGAAAAGATTGCTATAAAATTTACTAAATTCATCTAAAATGACTTTTGAATCTCCAATCACTTTGTTCTCTGCATTAATAATACTAGGACTAATCCTGCATGACTTGTGAGATTTAAGATGGGTAGCTAATAGCTTTTGAATCAAGGGTGCCTTTCAAGGGTGCCTCTAAGCAGTATCTAAAACTGTGCGTGTGCAATTTGTCTTATCCAAATTGGTGCATATTCAGAAAGCTATGTAACCTATATACAAACTGCATTTTCATTCAAGATGTATGTAGACCATGATCTTCCTAACTCATATATGCAAATATAGTCTGAGGATTAACAGTGGATTTTTTACGCAGAGAAAAGAACTACACATGAATACTTACAACTACTTCTGAAAATTTAGCTCTATTTATCCAACTGGGAGCTGTGGGGGTTTGATTGCTCTTAGTCTGCTTTTGGATCCTAGGTATTTTTTGCTTTTCTCCCTGGTTCCAGGTTTTCATCACCATGGTCTTAGATTAAGGCGAACACACTGAGACTCGTATTTTCCCCCTCTGTTCTTCACCCCTCACCATTTGGCCTTCAGGTAAAAAACAGAGTCAAGACCACTGGTCAGTGGGAGCAGCTGCAGACACGGCCAAGTGTGAGCCTTTCTGTATTCAGAGACCAGTTACAATCTCACCATTTTCTTGGTTCTCTACTTTGTCTGACTTTCCTCTTCCTTCATAGCCTCTGCATCCAATGTTTATTCTTACCTATTTCTTTTGCCCTTCTTCTCCTCTAACTCCCTCAAATTCAATATTCCTTCTTCTTTCTTTATTCTTTCCACGTATCCCCAGGTAACCTCCTAGTTCTTTCTTTGACCTCCCTCCCTCCATCCCCCAAAGATATAATGGAATATACATGCTGTTTTCTGCTGCTTCTACTTTCTTGCCTATTTAGAGGATAAACTTCTCAGAACAAGGACTCTCTGCTACTCCTTACGGTTACTGTGCCTAGCACAAAAGGACCCCAAACAAAAGCTCACCCACAAATCTCACATATGAAATCTAAAAATGTTTGGGGTTTTTTACAGATTCATGTAATTTGAGCATTTTCATGTTCTGTTGCAAATCAAATAAAGACATTTTCATGAACAGAAACAAAACCAATTTCCTGAAAATTTTGTTTCCCCTATCAAAAGTAAAAATCACAACCTATCAAAAATAACAGTCTATGAGTGATCTCGGATAGCACTACAGGATATGAATCCTGTTTGTGAAAGTGTAATTTAGGCATTTAAATGGTTCAGCCTGTTTGCAAAATGCTTACTTCAGAAGTTGGCGAGGCTATCATCACCAGTGACCTTCAAGATCAAAGCCCTATGGGTTGTGCTGGCACTCTAAAAACATGGAATCAGGAGCGACATCAGCACCAGTCTGATGCATCCTCTTTTCTCTGATAATGCAATGAACTGCCTAGTATTGAGCAAAATGAAATGTTCTTTTTGTCTCCATCCTCAGAGATCATTCTGGACCAAAAATTATGAAATGCTAGTGTTGCCGTGGCTGCGAACAGACCTCCCCTACACCTGGGAGAATAATTTTCCCCGTGATCTAAAGGTAAAAGAAACTGCTGCTTGAATACCCAAAAACAGTGGGAAAAGCTGTAGGATCCAATGACGCAGTAGTAGCTTGGTGTATTCCGTTCTCCCTTGAGGTCAGTTTGAGTCAACTGCTTGTGCTCGGGCAGGAGGTGGGACAGGAGGACTCCAGGGGTCCTGTCCAACCTAAATTATTTAATGATTCTTTGCTCGGGATCGGGTCTTCAGAGACACTCTTAAGTTACATACCGACTGCGTCTTACCTGCAAACCCAAGGTTTGCTCCCAAGCCGTGTCCTATCTCCATTTCGAGATGAAAACGGGGGGCAGCCCGCTTCCCTGTCTCCCTTCTCTTTCTCTCCTCCCTTCTCTCCTTCCCCCACAGCATGGGAGAAGACACTCGTGTGGAGAGCTGGAAAGGGAGCATACGCGAGGCAGAGCTCTGGTGTGGATGCTCAGGAGACCTGAGCTGGATGCTCAGGAGGGACGGCAGACCGCCGCTCCTGCAGCGTGCTTCCTACGGCTTTTGAGTGCGTGCTTGAGCTGAGGGAGGGAGAGCTAAGCTCGCTTAAGGCATGGGATATAGGTAGCATCTCACAAATGATCTCCAGAGTATGCTGAAGAGCAGAACAGGCAGCGATAATGGGACTCGGCCTGTGAAGACGGTTAGGGAAGAAGCCATTTTGTTAGGCCTGCTTGAGACCAGCTGTGAGCGTTTGAATACTGCGTTAACAGCAGTTAAAACGTGCCACGAAGCAAAACAGCAATCAACAAACTGCGCCCTAAGAAAATCTTGAAGGGTGGAGTTTACAATTTGTAAAAGAATAGGTGATAAAACTACATTTTATTGAAAACACAGAATACTTTCACAGCTGGAAAATTCCGATGCTGGAAATTGCAGACATACACACAATATCATATCACAACATGCAGTGTTTTAAGATCAATAGGGTAGGTAATACAGATTTGGTTTATCGAGTGACTTTAGCAAAAATCCCGGCATGATCAGGCTGAAAGAAAGGAAGGTATGTTTACATGCCATCAGTCTTAGGCAGTTGCGATTTCCCAGGAAAACCAGTATGGCTGTGGCTGCAACATCAGCGTTGCTTCACCCACCGCATCTTCTCAGACAGGGGTAGGCTTGCACACAGCTACAAACCTCCTGCCAAGAAGTAGTTAATGGTTTTCTTATTTGTGTAAGGAAGGCAAACACAGGCTGGCAAGGCCAGTAATAACCAATAAAACTGCATTTTGTGTATACCGCCAGTCCTAGCTGTTCCGTGAGGTACTGCCTATCGAAGTAGTAGAACTACAGTGATTTATATCATCTAAGAGTATGGCACAGGGATTGCATCTAATAGCATTTATCTTTGCTAATGAAGTTGTATTGCCCAGAAGTAGCTTGTTAAAAGCTAAACATGACAGTTCTCCATATTTTCCAGCAGACAAAGGGCTGGAAAATGGTCTTTACTTTAGAGAATCTTCTGATACTTTAAATAACCTTCCACAGAAAAAAATTATTTTTTAATTTACCCATATATATCTGTCCCACAACCTGCTTACAGTTATGCACGTGTACTAAATATACATTTTTATTAAGCTACTATATTTTTGCTCCCTAAAATAGATCTTTCACTAAAATAATTCCTCTTTCTCCATAACAAAATAAAACTAAAATAATAAATAGTGCAGTTGACCATAGTGCACAGTATACTCTGCTATTTTTTCTAACAAATCATTATTTCTCATGAAAACAGTTATTAGCTTTTACTCTTCTGTAGCTTTTCTTTGTCTCTCATTTACACCTTCCTTCATTTTGTAACTGTCTGTGTCATGATCAGAGTATTTTGCATTAGGGTTTTGGAATTGCTTGCCTGTGTTGGTGTTCAAATTCCTCAGGCCTGCTATTTTCTGAAAGGAAGTAAGTAACGATACATTTTAATTAATGTTGATTTTATAAGATTTTAACTCTGCCTGATGGATACAAGCTAAAAATCAATCACTGTCTCTTAATTTTCAAATCAATCCAAGAATATATGAAATGAAACATCACAAAAGGCACTTATGTAGAAGGTATAAACTGATGGGAAGCTGTTTGATTTATTATAGAACAGATAAGATCTGCATGATACAGCTTCTGATGGTTTATGAGCCTATGAAATCTTTCTAATGAAGGTTATTCCTGAAGTCATAAAATTTCATATTCCAGTCCGTACTCTGTCATCAACCTGTAATGCTAGATTTGGATTGATAAATTTATTAATTGTAAAAAAATTCCTTCTGTTGATCAATGAAGAGGTGCTCTTTGGGTGGAAGATATAAAAACGGAACTAGCTCCTGCCCCAGCATACCCACAAGGGAGCAGCAAAACTGACCACTTGTTTCCTATTATCTTCCAACTTGAAACAGAGGGGGAAGACTTCACAGAGCCTTTTACGTATCATTATTTCAGATTTTACTTCTCAGGATACAGTGCTCTATAGGAGATACACACATATATATATATATTTGAGTTTCTGTCTTAACTGGAAATTAGTTTAGTCTATTAACTTTTGTTGTTTTAAGCTAGGTTTGAGTAAATGGTGACAAGTCAGGATAGGAGATAAGATGCACAGATACATCAGGCAGCACTGCAATGATGAAAATTAGTCTGAAAAAGACCAGCACCATTCGCGTGCTCGGTTACCTCTTTCAGCTGAGAGGCACTACCAACTTGCAGAGGGACAGGGATGCTCAAGCTGCCCATCGGCTGTAGCTGGCGTGTTCGCTGACTCAGTGGGAACATCCCTTGCTAATCTCAGAGGACTCTTGCCCTTTTATAGCTTACTTGTCCATGACCGTTCAGTATAAATATTAGTTTTGGTTATAAAGATACTACCCTCATTTTTAATATTCTTCATTTTCGAGATCAAATCAGAGTAATAGAGTTAGGCTTGTATTTCCATAGTAGGTCTCATTTAAAGAAAGCATTTGAGCATGTGTTTAAATTCAGCCTTATTGAAAACAACACGTATACACGTTTTTAACATTAATATAAAAATGTCCCAGTAGGAGTGATTTCCTGAGTGGGAGCTTTAGTCTCTACCAAGTATTTAGTAGAGCTCAAAACAGGATGAGCATGTGGCACTTTTATTTTTGCATTGAAAATTTGCATAATAAAGGATAAACTGACAAAAGAAGGGACTTAAATCAAAAATGGGTTAGCCAAATAATTGAAATTTATCCTTAATGTGCAGAGGAGAGAAAGTATACATGAAAGGCCTTTTGGGATTTCTGTGAAAAACAAGGACTACGTGAAAAGTCAGCAGTTGTGGTGTGGGGGTTTTTTTACCCTGTATTTCTATTAATCCATTCACATGCATTCATAAACTTTATTTGTCTTTCCACGAAGCAATTAGAAAGCCTCCAAAGTGGAAAAGAAAGTACTTTATCAATTAAGTATCATTTTCCATTTTGTTATTTATGATGCTGTGGCTACTAAGCATCAATAATTTCTGCTTTGCTACAGTGTCACCAGGAAGATTGATTGTGCATGTCACCTCTATATGAGAAGATTTAAATGGAAAACATATACTTGCAACATCACCAAATTCACTTTTGCAAAAAAGAGCAACTCAATTATATTTTTAAAAATACAAGTTTTAAGATGCATCACATCTCTGTTCAGATGAAAGCTCTGACTTTTCCTTCAACATTTTTATTGACGTCGCTGTAATACTTGTAACTATGCACATGGCAAGCATCATACTAAAAAAAATATGTTATAGTTGTTAAAAACCAAGCACTCGGAAAATAGGAAGTGCCAAGATCAAGGTTGCACAGAAAAATTTAAATCGTCTGCCTGTGCATATAAATTATGATGCAGTTAATTAGATGATCATCATAAGGTTACTTGAATACAGTAGGCTTTTGCTTTATTCAGTGGATAGAGCGGAGGGTGGTCAGGGAACTTATCAACAATTGTTTTTCAGATTTTTTCCAAACTCTCCTCCGAAAGAAGCCATCCCCTTTCTGATGAGAAAAATGCCTACCTATTTCTGATGTATTCATGTCTAACACTTTAGGCAATCAGTTTCCACATGTTTAGGGGGACATTTTAGCCCTCTGCTCAGCACTGGCATTTTCATGGGCTGGCATGTGCAGAATTGTTCAGGTTTTGGTGTTGCCAAAAGCCTCACTCAAGCCTGAAATGGGATTCTCTGATTATTTAGGGGAACAGCTCTTTGACCAGTGGGGTGCTGTCTTTTGGGTATGCTCAAGGCACATTGAGAAAAAAGGACAGACACTGTTTTGAGCAGGTCACCTGCTCCACTGACTTGTGGTGTCGAGGACTAAAAATGAGTGCCTGCTTCAAGAAGGATGTGAGCCTCGGTTTCTAAGAGTGTGCTATGGAAGCTATTTGTTCCTCCTCTGGCCCAGTAAATATTTCTTTTACACAAAGATGTGCAGAAAAGACTAAGGAAGCCAGGGCCGAGGGATGCTCAAAGGAGGTAAGTTCACATCCCTGTCCCAAATAGATAAAAGCATAGAGAATTTGAAAATGCAGATCCCGCATCCCGGCTGAGCACCTTGATCAGGATTATTGGGTATTCTGGCTTTGTGCCATCTCTCTGCAGTATACTTGCAGACGGAAGAGGCCTGAGCTGCAGAAGCAGCTGTCTGTCTCTCTTCGGTGCCTCACAACTGGCTGGCACTGGTACTTCCCTGAGCAAATTCTTTCTGGAAATGCCTTTGTCAGGCCTCTCGCTCACCCGTGTGTGTATGGGAAGAACAGATACCAAACGCAGGGCTGAGGGTACCTTTGCAGAGAGTCTGCAAAAGCATCGTGTCTGGCAGGATCTGATTTGTTATTCCTGCCTCAGATTCCTCAGTGTATCATTATCTTCATGGGCTATCCTGCATTTTCACAACTGTTGTGTGTGCTTCACAAATACGAGTGAACTTGTCCCTACGCTTCTTGGAGGAGTAATTTCCAAATGGGGAAGCATGGCACGGAGAGAGATGAAGGTGAGCCGTTCCCAGCGGTGTCAGGTTCCCCGTCCTCTGCTGCAGAGGGTTACTCGCAGGAGGGCAAGGAAGGCAGAAGAAAGATCTGCAAACCCTTAGGCTTCCACCTCAGCAACGGAAGAGACTTTTTAGCGAAGGGATGACTCTATGAGGAGCAAGGCGAAGAGCCTGTGGCACGCTCCTGCCAGCCTGCCCTCTGCAGTTCGGTTACAACCCACAACAGAAGTACTCGACCTCTTCTCACAGCACTGTAAGACTGCAAAGAATAGGAAAACCCAAGAGCCAGCCGCTGGTATTTAGGTTGTCCTGGGTTGGTTGACATGTAACATGTACCACAAGTTGTCCTAGGGACTTGTGGGGATGAGAGGATTTAACGTTTTTGGGATGAGGAACAAAGTTTAGAGGAAGCTGCATATAGGATCAGACTAATTCACAAATGGAGATTGTGGTTAGTTGTACAGTGGATGTTTTGTTTTCACGCAGAATACGTTTTGTGACCAATATTGTTCAGTATGATAGTACTTTACAGTACTGTTTCCTAGCAGCGTAAATTATATTTATCACTTACCCTGGAAACACAATAGACTGTGCCCTATTACTCATATATGGGTGTCTGTTATAGACAAATATATTCTTTACCTTCTTGGGAAAATAACCTAAACAAAAGCTTTCTACCTGTTTCAGCATCCTTCTCTTTTCCTTCAGCCTTTCTCCTGTCTTTCTGCCCCAAATATATATGAAGGTCATATGCTTTTTTACTGCAAAATGAATGAATCTTGGTACAATGTAATCCTGAATCTAGAATCTTGACCCTGTTGTTTTATGAGATCTGAGGCCTGCTTTCAGGTCTGGTTTTCTACTGACTTCTTTGACATGCTTCACTAGACCTAATAGCTCCCTATTACCAGTTACAATTTAGCATCTGAGCCAGGAGCTGGAGGAAAAAGGGAAAAAGGAGTGTAAATTATACGGAGTTGCGGCGAACAAAGGTTTTATTTCTCCTGAGCACAACCCTTTGATAGGAAAACGGGGGAGACAAATGTGTTGCTAATTTAATTAAGTAGTATGAGATGGCAGGGTCCACAGATGCCATTTAGGACTGGATTAATCAAGAGCAGGTGATGAAAATGAATAGTCACACATAATGTTAGCATTTTTAACAATCCGACACAGTCTAATGGAATCAAGTGCTATTTAACAACAGGGCTCAGTTTTGCTTGCTAATCCAAATTTATCTATGCTTTCACCCTGCACATTCATGTGGATCAAGAACTCTGTTTCCTCTGATTCCCATTAATTTTCTGGGGCATTTTTAGTTATTTAACATTTTGCACAACATGTTCATGTCCCCTTGTACTGCACATGGGAAGAAGCACAGTGAGGGCCGTGGAAACATTGCATTCTAGGTGCTGAACAAGTTTAACATGGAGCAGGTAAACACTTTTTGACAGCTGAGAGGTCATACTTACCAGTGTGAAACCTTCCTTTTCCTCCATTCATTCCTTTCTAAAAGTACAGAAAAGATCCGGGGTGGTTGTTTCCTTATAGAATCAAAGCTTGAAAATATTTTTGTTCATAAATTTTGTGACCGCCTGCAGCTATTTAACACAACTCTTCCAGCTTGGCTTTATCTTTCCTGGCAATAGCTGAAGAATGGAGGTTAGTAAAATCTTCAGTCTGCTCTCCAGTGAAAGAGTTACTAGATGAAGATTGAAACTTCTGTCAGACTGGAAGCGAATTTAAAAATTTAACTGCATATGAAGTCACATTTTCTCAATAAACAGTTTTCAGCCGGAATAAATTTCGCGGGTATAATTTCCTTGCTTGCAAAGGGATAGAACGTGGAAATCAGAACCGCGTCTGTTTGTGGTCTGCGAACAGGCTGTGGCCTCAACAAACACATTGACTTTATAGAGCAGTGGGCATATAGCTCGTTCCTCTCCTCCTCTGACAGACTTTGACACAGAAGAGAGTGTGTAGGCAAGTGCTCTGACATCTGTTTCTCATCCAGTTGTGCAGAGGGGGTATAAAGACTCTGTCACCTACGCTAGGGCCCTGAAAGCTTTATAACCTATTACTTCTTTATGTGGTGCCGTAAAAGGAAACCAAATCCTGTCCAACACGAGACTGACAGAGCGTTCTGCAGTATTCCTAGTTTTCGAAGTCTGAGCTCTCTTTACCCTTTTAATGGATGGATTTATTGCACTTCAGAGTGCAATTTCCCATTAGTTGTTATCAGGACTGAGGGGAGCTTCTTTATGTCACAGGGAGAGAGAACTACTCCATTAGGTGCTATACATTTTGTTGCGTTTACGGAGCCTTGCCAAGCTTGTTTTCTAAACCTTATGAAAATCAATTACAAACAGACATGTCTCGGTTGCCGTCTTTCAATATAGGTATTCTCCAATCCCTGAAGTCTCTTTAGAAGAGAGACTTCTGTGTGCTATAAAAATACCAGTGGTTTTAAGTATCTCTGAGTATTAACAAATCCGATCCAAGAAATTAAAAGATACATATGCATTTCTTTCCAGTGAGCATCCCCAGGATGACCTATCTAGTTCTGCATAGTGGTCTTTGGCTTTCTGTTTTTCACGGAAACAATTTATTTGTCAAAGTACTCCTGACAGAGAGGAGAGGATAACAGCGGGGAGAAAAAGTATGCAGCTTCACAGAAAAAGAACCCCGAAACACAAACAGCAGAACCCAAAGCCACCGTGTGTTTATATGAATAAGTTTTTATACCAAAAAACCTCCAGGATGACAATAAATTTCACAATTTTTTGCCACCTGTTTCTGAAAATAACACCGTGAGACTTAAAACCTCAGTAAATGTGCTGTGAGGCATTTAGCAATAGTGGATGGGGGTGTCCATGCCCAGCTGCCTGTCGTTCCCTTGCGTGGTGGTAGATGCACTATAGTCCTCAGCTGATTAAAACTCATCCCTTCGGATAATCCCTTAAGCTATTACTGACCTCAGTGCCTGTTCATATATTTTTGCCCTGTAGTTACTCCTGTAGCATCTTAAGTTGCTCCAGCCGTACTTGCCCGAACTTGTCGGCAATATCCATGAACTGGGGTGCGTTTATAAAGCTGCCGTCCTATTTGAAGAAGTTACCACATCTTCCTGCTCGCTATTGGCCCCAGCTGAGACATCACAACTCCCAGAGCAAGTACTCAGAGACTTCCACTTCAGTCCAGCACCAGGATTTTTCCTTAGCTCATCTCTCATACTTTGCACTGACCCGAACTAGAGTCACTGATGTAGGCTGGCAATGTCTTAAACTGCCATAGCTGGTTTTCATATATGCCAATGACCTGAGATTAAATGATTATCTAATCTTCTCTTTCTCAGAGAGCAGAAATAAGGAAGACTCAAGCGGAGATGGTGTGATCAGCTGAAGGCACAGTGTGTTTTGGTTCTAAAAGCTTTGTCTAGAGCTGGTAGTTTGGTGTCGAGATTTGTGAGGAGTGAGTGATGAAGGAGAAAGAATTGCTGTGTGCCTGTCCTGCAGGCTCACGCTGAGTGGAGAGAGAGGCTGCCTTGAGTTGGACGGAGGGGGCAGAGAAGGGATTACAGAAGGTATTTGGTGTCTTCTGCACTAATTAGGCTTTCAGAACAACATCCATAAAGCTCATCCCTTTTTTTTTTTTTTTAAAGTGCTCATACTTTCTCAAGTATGTTCACTTTTAGAGATGTGATCTTGTGCATTTCATCCCTGTTTGGAGGCAGGGTTATATGCTGAGGTATGTTTGGGTCTTTTTAATTAAAAGTTGCAGGTAAAATATTTAGAATACTTCTGAATTATGGAATATTTTTGTTTTACAAATGGAAAAGTGTAACCAATAGTCTTACTGCATTTTATATTAAAACCAGAGTTAAATTATAATAAAGGAAAAAAGTTAAAAGAATTACAGTCTGGATTTATGTATATGTGCTGAAGATTAATGCCTTTGGTTAATTTGAGTTGAAATATATATTCTGATAAGGTGTTAAAATTAGTTCTGAGAGTGCTCATCTGGCAACCATGAATATGTTATAACAAAGTGTAATTAAGCCTCTTTAAAGCTTTTCCTCTTTACTTTCTTCTTTTTTTTTCTTTTTTTTTGGCTGAACTTATAGGAACTTAGAGGCAGGTGCAAGGACACTTTTCCAGGGGAAGTTAGAGTTTCATAGATGTGCACAAGCAAATTCATTTATGTGTGCTCTCACTCTCTGAAAAAGAAAGGTGAGAAAATCACGAGGGTAAAAAGCTTAATGTTTCCACAATTTTGAGGTCTGTCTGTAGTTGTTTTACATTATAAAGATCTGCAAATTATCACCTGGACTTAACCAGATGGGTAGAAAACTGCATGGATGAATATAAGGATAGAATGAAGATAATCGGAAGATAGCAGTTAATGGGTCAGGCTTTGCCTTCATGCTGGTAACCAGTGAGGTACAGCCAGGGTTTCTACTAGGACCCGAACTCTTTAACATCTTTAACGATGACTTGGAAGAGATGAAGGACAGCAGTTTTACCAAGTTTGCAGGTGTCACCGTATTATGAGGACCACTTGCTATGCTCAAGAACAGGACTGCCATTCAGAGATACCCAGGCAGGCTGGAGGAAGGGGCCAAGAGAACCTTGTGAAATACAACAGGGACAAATATTAGGCCCTGCGCCGGGGAAGGGAGAGCCCCTTGCGACACTACAAGCTCCGGCCTGAGTGCTGGAGGAGCAGCTCTGTGGAGAAGGGCCTGGTGGACAGCAGGTTGGACTGGAGCCAGCAGCATGCCCTGGCAGCACTGACGGCCAACAGCATCGTCGGCAATTGCCAACAGCATCATCGGCGATTGCCAACAGCATCGTCGGCGATTGCCAACAGCATCATTGGCAATTATCAACAGGGCAATAGCCCGTAGATGGAGGGAAGCACTTATCCCTCAAAACTCAGCATTCATTAGGTGGTGTCTAGAATGCTGTATTGCTTTTGGGGCTCCCATTGGGGAAAAAAAAAAAAGTTTATCTGCTGGAGCAATTTCAACAGAGGACCACCAGGACGGTTAGGGTCTGGAGCACTTGCCCTGTAAGGACAGGCTGAGGGAGCGGGGCTTGTTAAGACTAGGGAAGAGATGGTTTGGGGAGATTTAACAGCAGCCTTCCATCACCCATGAGGAGCTTATTGAGAAAAAAAAAAAAGCCAGACTCTTCTCAGTGGTACGTGGCAAAGGTTGTAATTCAGTTGAATTTTCAAATAGTCAGATAGGAGTATCAAGGAGATATTAAAAGGCAGCTAATGTTTATCCCAGTCCCCTTCTGAACTATTTGCCTCATGAGTAACTACTCCAAAATGGAGCTGTACTGCAGCTAGAGGCAGCAGGGAAAGAGCAGTGGAGTGACCAAAGTTTCCCACCCTCGTATTGTGCACAAGGCACTGAGGAAAGCAATGGGGATCAAACAGAAAATGTGGAGTGAGTGAATGCTGATGCAGGGCGAGGGAGTGGGGGAGGAAAAAAAGAGGCTGGCAGTGTAGAAAATAGCATGACAAATTCATGGTTTTCTTCAGCTGAAGAAATTTTCAGAAATGAGATCTATCTACTGGAATTGAGTAGAAGGTAAATCATAAAAATTCCATCAATATATAATCATCCATTCTCCAGAACACCTTTACTTATCCATTTCTGGCTAGTACATCTTTTGTACATTTAATTTCTTAGCTGTTGGTTTCAGGTGTTGGTACATATTAAGTATCAGAATATTCTGAAAATGATGTTTGATAGTAAGTAAAGCACTGTGGAGCTGCAACTAGGAGAGAAAAGCTACAGCAATACACTGCAACTGAAAACTGTAGCTGTATTTCCCGAGTAGTTATGTAGTCACGAATTTCACTACTTTTTCTCCTGCCTAATGAAAATATTCTTATGCTGCAGTTATCACAGTAGAGGACCTCCCATCCATTAAATGGGTTAGTTGGATCTTGCAGATGTAGGGTAAAACTAATAAACAAAAAACCCCAAACAACTCTCCCCCCAAACCAACTTTATTCTCCTTCGCTAAATAAATCATCTGATCCAATTAGGTCTAGCATTATGCAAAACCTCCTGACATTTCATTGGAAAGGTTTTCTCAAACTATATACTCCACCTGTGAGCCATGTGACCTTTGGCTTATCTGAAACATCTCTGGAAAATGTGCAGTAGAGACCTTAGTTTCCTCCTGAGCAGCACAAGAATGGAAACAGATACAGAGAAATTTTTTTTGCCTTCGCTTCTGTTGTCTGTTCTCTTACTACTCCTTCCTCTCTTCGGAGATGGTTGTTAGCATCTGCAGCTCCACGGTGCCGACAGCCCAGTTCAGAGAGTACTGTGATTGCAATGGCCTCATGCGGAGAATATCGACCCAATGTGTGAGGAGGGGAAAAAACAGTACCTCACTGAGGAGAGAAGGAAAAATAGATTATGGGAATGAAGAGCACAGAGAACTGAGCTTATCTCCTCCAGGTTCAGTACCCAGGGTACTTTGGGGAAGCCTAATGGGAATGACCTCTGAGGTCAGATGCTTTACCTTAGCTCGTTAAGGTAGAAGAGTTATTACAAATACCAAGCAGCTGAATACTCAAAGAGTGGCAAACCTGGAATAGGTGGCAGGAGTAGGTGTTGCCTTCTTACGAGATAGAACATCAACACAGCTCGAAAGTTTTCAACATCCTTTAAAGAGCATAGTCACTAGATGTGTGCACAGTATTCCAGTTCTGTTTCATTAACACTAAGGTAAAAATTTCATTTTTCTCCTTACCTGCTTACACGTACAAGTGTCAGACTCACTCTAGTGCACTAAGGGGCCATTCTTGGCAAAGAGGCTCTTTTGCTGTGCCATCCCACCAAAGCGCTTTGTATCATGTCAGGCTTTATTGATCTGTGTGGGTGTATGTTTCTAGATCAGTGGACATCTGCCACAATAGTAGCAGAGCACTCCTTAATTGCCAGTGCCGAAAGGACTTGCTTTCTTCCCTGCAGAGATCTTGAAGAACAAACCTTGAAGCGATATGTGTGACAGCTTCCAAGGAGCCGCCGTTTCTCTCCTTTGCACAGCTAAGATGCCAGCTGTTCTAGGTACAACTCCAACCACACACAAGTTGTTGTTGAGTTTTTGTTGGTTTTGTTGGTTTTTTTTTAAATGGCAAATAAAATTTGATCTAAAGTGCAAAACAGGGCACCTACATGGATGTCCAAAAATTCTGTATATACCTAGGCAAAAATCTATCTTTGGATTCCTGTATGGCTTAATGGCACATCTTTTCACCAAGTTAATTAAGAAGTGTATATAAATGTACTTGAGGCCTGTTAGGATCAGCAGAGCTGTAGAAAAATCCCAATGAGGAGTTTTGTCTCATAGCTTCAGCAATTGCATAATTATGTAATTGTTATGTTTCTTTGTTTAGCATGTGCTCTGCGGTCTCGTTAATCAGTACAGCAATACTAAAATGGCTGTGATTTCCACCAGCACGATAAGACATGTTGGCTGCTACATTCATAGGGATAAATTGGTTATTTTACAAAGTCTCAAAGGGTGAAGGCTTGGGGGTTTTATTTTAACGTTTGTCACATGATCTCGCTGCATGACATCGCAAATCTCCCATCTCTGCTTTGTTGGCCTATATGCATGAATAATTTTCCCAGTGCTTGTTTGTAGCCGAGCGGGAGAAAGAGAGAATTACCACCGCACAATCTCTTGTTGTCGGCGATCAGCATTCCGATGGTCTGAGCTGGCTTACAACAGTGTAAAGACATCAGTGGCATGTGTTATAATATATTGAGCATTGTACTCCTGAAGAACGCACGAAAGAAAGAACATTGTTCTACTAGGGAGCAATTCATCGGGTTTTTCCCAGAGACTCTTGGGTCAAGTTTTTATAGGCCTATTTGATTTTCAAATTCTTTTTCCCCCTTTTTCCTCTCAGTGAGCCATAGTGTCCAAACTTGTCTACATTTACTTCCCATGTTTTGTGCATGGTAGATGTCCTTTAAAAAGAGTATCTCAAATAAGTCTTTATTCTTGTTTTGTTGGCTCTTATTCTGTGTTTTCATGAACTCTGGCCCTGGCCATGGCAACTGCAAGAAAAATGTTAACATTGATTGACAGGATTAAGAAAGCCTCCATGCCTATCCGCATTTCAAACACTTTGGGAACAATGGTGTTTGGTGTGATTGAATTAATGAGATATCGCGGACTGTCAAAAGAGCACACATACTTTACATAAACCTGATTATCTTTGCATGGCAGAAATGAAAAAAAGGAGGGAACAGAGGTTTGGCTTTCACTCATACCTCCAAAGGAGCCATCAAAGTGTGTGCCCTGGCTCAGAGAGTGATGTGCCCGCTCAACTGGCCTGCCCTCCCTTTCTCTCCACATACTGCCTGGCTCTGCTTAGCATACATCAGCCATGGGCTTTAACAAGTCTATTCAGGCGACTGGGCCCAAAACAACACTCTTTTCACAACTCAGCACCTCTGTGCTGATTTTTTTTTTTTTCCTAGGGATCTATTGTTTAACTTGAACTAAGCATACATTTCAACAATTAGACCTGAACTGGCTCCTACCGCCCTAGCTTAACCCCAAAGAGTGACATTAGCCATGATACAACATACATTTTGAGAGGTGAGCCACAGCTGGTGCTTACTTTTAGCAGTAGAATTACTGGAGAGAGAAGAAAGTTTCATAGGGAACTTCTTCCCACTTAAGTCTTTAAATGATATTTCTATCCTCTGGGAAATGTTCCAGCAGGCACAATAATGTGGTGAATAAATACAATTCATTGAAGTAGTGCTGTGTTTTAGCATAAGCTATTTTTTTTTTTCACAAGAGGACATCATGGATTAAGAGGCTCTGAAATGAAATGTAATCCAAAAGCTGAAAGGATTCTGCCTACCTGCATACCTGTCTGTCTATCTGTCTACTTACCTGTCTTCCGACCTCTCTAATCATTTTACATGGTCCTTATTGCCACAGATGAGCACTGCTGCCTCAAATGTATGCAGCAGTGGCTTACTGAAAATCACAAGTTTAATGGAAGTGGCATTTGGTTAACTGCATAGTTTATATCAGGCCTTTCAAACTTTTTGAAGCAAGTAGTCACTTTTTTTTTTCGAAGTAAACTCCTTAAATTTAAGAATCTAGCTGAATTTTTCACTCCAAGCTTGGCTGATATGCAATTTTTTTTCTTCTAAAAAATTTCTCTCTTTTGTGTGCTAAATCCAGTTAGACAAAATGCAGAAAAGGTTATTTATCCAAAAGGCTCTTGTTAGCAAGGCATGACTGACAATATTTCTAGCCTGACTGGAATAAAGAGATACTGGGAAGCCCTCATAAAACTGTACATATGAGAACGTCCAGTCCGTTTCTGCAGACGTATGAAGCATGGATAATTTAAATGGACTTTAAATAAGTGATCAACCTTTGCTAGTTTACTTGCAATCTACTCAGACCTCTAGTCCTCCCAAGATGCTATCATTACATTACTTCTCACCCAGTAGGAAAATGTAGCTGTTATGTAAAAAGGAAATCTAATATTCATTGCTTTTTTAGGATCCTTAACTCACTCATATCATACTTTAGATCTAAATACGTAAGCAAGATACATTCTTTGTCTGTGGAACTTCAGTGGTAATGGTGCTGAGCTGAAAATTATGAGAGATTCAGTGGCCATACAGTATTTCTGCCTTTCCTGCTTTATGGACTTCTTCCCTAAAACCTTGTAGCACTCCTGCAAGCTTTGGTGATTCTATGTTGTGATAAATGATTAATTTTCACTAAGGATTTTGAAAAACACTGTAAGCATGCAGAAGTTTAAAATCACCTGGTGGCACATGTTGAGTGTTGCTTTGTAAATCATTAAATAATTTATGGCAAAACTCATTTTAACACGTGTGCATATTTTCTGAGGCCATGGATTAGTGACAGGCCTATCATAACAGATTAATGATTCAGATCAAAGAAAAGGAGTAGAGCACTGCACCGTGAAGTCGCAAGACGAAATAAAATATTTCCCCCCAAAGCTTAACCAGTAGATGTCTCTGTTTCACAAACCCTGTCGTGGTATCAGCTGCCATATCCTCCCACTTACATCTCCTGCGTCCTTCTTATTAGTACAAATTCACCTTCACATAAAAATGGCCAGCTGATGTGAGGAAGGTGGCACTTTGAAGCCTGTATAAAGTTGTCTGAATACTCAAGACGTTTGAAATTCAGATGTGCACATGATAAGCAGTACAGATTGAGACAGCTAGTGAGTTGGAGACTCTCTAGGAGCTGACTTGGCATAATCAGACCGCTTTGTGCTATGTGACAGGGTCTTGGTGTTACCATCATCTGCCCCTTTTTATTGACAGAGAACCAGGTTTTTATGGGACTTGCATATAGCAATAGGTAGGGATGCCACCACAGCTTGCTCAAGCTTATGCTTCTTGGTTTTTTCCTTCCATCTTGTTATCTGCACTCTGGGTAGTGTGGCTTCCCCTCAATACCTTACACACTCTCCTGCTCCTTCTGAACCCTTTTCTCTCCAGTCCTACGACACGGAGTGAAGCCAGGGGAGCTCCAGCCCTCCAGTGGAGGAGAGCAGCTTTCCTTCTCCAGTCTTAAGA
The DNA here is from genome assembly GCA_035590195.1 of Aviceda cuculoides. Lineage (NCBI taxonomy): Eukaryota > Metazoa > Chordata > Aves > Accipitriformes > Accipitridae > Aviceda > Aviceda cuculoides. Next base: position 15,381,961 of record JAVJGG010000048.1, on the reverse strand, counting down.
ACTTGTGTGCCCAAAAAAGAAAACCTGCGCAAAAAGAAGCTGGGCAGAGAGGTGTCCTTGGGAGAGGGACAAGAGGGAAGGAAGACTAAGTGAGATGATGTAACCCTGCAGTTTCTTCACGTCCTCGAGCTGCTGCCAGCCTGCAGTGCCTTCTGCGGAACACCTTGCTCTGTGCGGCGTGGAGCAGCTTCACCCTCCACAGAGTGCCACTGGCCTCCTTTTTCTCCCAGGGAGGAGCAAGAAATGGCAGTGCTGCCTGTTTCTCCTGCTGAGAGATCTGGCACTGAGTTAAAAAAAGTTTTCAAGCCGTCCTGTAAATTCACAGGGGCAATTACCTGTCTATGAGAAGAGCAACATAAAAGAAGAGAGCATGAAAGATGGCAACAGTGATTTCTGCTTTTGCGAACATGGGTATTGTTGATCTTTATGTAGACTTCAGAACATCTTTCCTGCTCACTTAAGAGTAAACGTTCACCCTACCCTGTAATTTACTTTCAACTTTCTGAATGAACATTGCTTGCTTTTCCTTCTCACTTCCAGTGAATTTGCAGTAAAATTATGCTTTTCATTTATTAAAACTATTACAAGTTGAAATGTTAAAACCTTTATTCCTTATATAAACAAAGTGCAGCCCTTTTCCTCATCAAATAAATAATTTCAGTTTGGGTAAAGCCTGAGGTTGAGGATTCATAACTGCTTTAAGCTAACCAGAGTGTGGTCTGCTGTCAAAGTAGGTAATTGGAGTCTACCCTCTGCCTTGTCTCACCACTTTTCTGCCACTTCTTTTGTGTCAGCACTAGCACGCAGGCATGCCCACGGTGAGCTAGATCGCTGCCCCCACCTGCTTCTCCCCCAGCTAATATCAGCACAGAGAAGGCGACAGGAACACCTGGCTGGGGGTTGGATGGCGGTGGGATTTCCAGCTTTTAATTGCATGTTGTAGTTAGATGAGCCTAATGCAACGGTGGAACCCCAGCCCAGGAGAGGAAGTCTTTGAATGCTGCAAAGGTGCGTGTTTAAGGATGTGCAGTTAACAGCTGTAACTGTTGCCATTCCACCCAAGCAGAAACCTTTTCATTTCTTCTGCCATCTTTTTTCTAGCTTCTTTACTAAGGGAGAGAATAATTTCCGTTTGACGGTCCTTCAGTATAGATGGTGTTATCATCTACAATTTTTCCAAGACGTAGGCAAAATTTTAATAAAAACATGAATAGGAAGGCAAACTACACAGTTTCTATACTAGCTGAAAATTCTTATTATTACTGTACAACAAAGTTGTGTAATAGACCACATATGAAGCATTGGCAAGTAGCTAGGAAAGCAAGTAAGAGAAAGATGCAGAAAATGTGAGATAAATAATGAAGACAAACACCTTCCAAGTTCGTCATGTCTGCCTTTGTTTCATCTTGGTCCCACTTTGAATCTTGCACAGCGAATGAATTCCTTTACCCTGATTCACTATCCCGCGCATGCAACCTTCCAGCAACCAGCAACTTACCAGCCCCTCACCCCGGACTCAGGCCTCCTTCTGGGGTAACTCGGCCAAATTCCTCTTGCGGCTTGCTCGTAGCTCACTGTGCCATCAGAGCAGGAGGGATTTCTGCCGGTAGACTAGTCTGTGAGAACCACACAGGTTTATTCCATGAGCGTCATTCCTGCCAGTCTTGATGTCCCTCTGTCTTCTTTCACGAGGAGGAAAGCTTTCCCTCCCTTATCCTGACACGTATTTCTAACATATTCTTCCACGTGTGAGCTGGGTTAAGGCCTAACTACAGGAAAGGGTTGAGTTCATGGTAATGTTACATTTATTGAGTGATCCTGCTACCTTTGCTCTCGAGTAGATGTGTCAGTATCTTGTATTAATACTCAGGTGGCTGAGTAGAGGCCACTACCGATGAGTTTGGACTGCCACTAGCAAACACCAGCAGATGCTGAGTAATGCTTTAAAGCATATTAATTAAAACGTGATGGCTAACATATTAGAAAGCATCGCTTCTTTTCCTAATCCTGGCAGACCCTTTAAGCCTCATCTCCAGTAATATCCTGACCCAACAGCAGTTCAGCAACAAAAATCCCATTTACCTCAGGGCACTCACAATTTCATTAGGCTTTCTAGGAAAAGGCAGAGAGCATGCCTAACAGCATGGTCTTCCTGCCACTTCCCTATTTTTCTAATTACTAAATCAGCTAGTACAGAGTTAAGCATTATGGATGAACAGAATTTGTTAGATTTTTAAAAAAATTTGCAATGGAATTATAGATTTTCCAAGGCCACAAGTCCTCTACTGTCAAAGATATTTAGTGTCCTGATCTTTGAGAAATGTGATCTAAAGCCCAGAAGAGAAATTTAGAAGACTGAAACTTAAATTGGGCATCATACTTGTTTCCCTTCAATAATGTACATACTTCTGCATATTCCAGGTGGTGTTAATTTCTAGTTACACCCTCCTAATGAATTTCCACATTTTCAATTTTTGAGCAAACTTTGCAATAAAATTTCAAAAAGAAAGTAATTTTATGTTAAACCTTACTGATTTTACAAAACTCTGCACCAAAACTATTCGTCTTTAATGACAATGTATGTAAAACAGTTGACTAAATGTACTATACATTTCTTGATTTTGATTATGACTTCCTGGTCATATTTTCTTCTGGCTTAAATATAGCAGTCTTAATTTTAAATCTGGCAACATTTGGAGATTAGGAGTTTTCCTTAATAGTGATGGTTGCACTTTCCTTTTCAAATTTAAGAGGTGCATTCTTTGCACTGCAGATTCAGAATCCTTGAGTAACCGGAAATCATTAAAAAATATAATTATCACAAGCAGTGCTGGAACAGGGGAAGCTTTAAGGTTAGTACAATGCCCTGGCAAAACATGTTTGACTGGATGAAAAAGTTTACGGAGATTAACACCCACAGAGCTGGCCCACTGGTAGGTTGTTGCAGGTTAATGGAAATGTGTGGCAACAGGCAGCAACATTAGCAGGGTCTTTATCTTTAGGTCTCATAAATATTCTCCTTAACCCCTGCTAACACCCATGTTTCAGGCTTTTCTAGAAAGAATTAGGACAGCTAGCTCCGTGGTTATTGTTAGGATTAGACACGTTCAGTTCAGGGTTTCCCCCATCCCCGCTATGGGTTCAGAATTGTCCGGCTTTGTGGACATTTATTTTGAGCCTGTATCAAATGTTGTGATTTGCTGATCGCTGCTTCTTGTCTCTTAACTAAGGGAAGGGAAATTAACAGGAAATTCCTGGGTTGTAGAGAACTGACCTTGGAACATTTTGTTTGAAATGTAGTGCTCTATTATATAAAGCTATGAAATGCTGAACTGAAGATTCACGCCTTTCTGTGCTTAAAAGCCAGTTTGGTCATTAAGTAAGTAAAATTTAAAAGGAGTATGAGCTTCTTGTAATCATATACAAGTTTATTGCTCTTTTCAGGTCTTTGTCAGTTTCTTTGTATATTAAACCACAGAGACTTTATTCTTTAGTAGATTGAAAATGGAGCTGGGAAGGGGTTAAAGATCTTCGTTGACTGCAATTTCTCAATCAGCCTCAGGAAGCCTCAGGTCAACTTTGCTCATAAAACTCTGCACAAATATTTCTTTTTCTATCAGAGGAATTCTAATTCCACACACAGACCGGTGCCACTCAGATTATTACACATTATTAAAAATTAATTTAAAAAAATGGTTTGGTCCCTGTAATCTCCTGTAGAACTGTTAGAACCCAAGCTTTGGAAAAAATCAATCCCATAATAGTAAAATAAATACTAAATATAGTCTTTTTTCCTGCTGTTCTTACTATTCCTGTTATGCCTCAGTTTTGAAATCTTTGCTCTTTTTCCACCTTGCACAGTACAACTGAAGATTTTACCTCTAGCTACAAGACTATCCTTATGAAAAAAAAAAAAAAATTGTATGGAACTTAACATGGATAAAAATCTGCCATAGCGATTAATAGGTTTCCATAGAAATTACTTTAACCCCCCATATAATTTAATAGAAACTTCAATATAAGATGTGAAAAATCACTCCCTCCTGTGGTAAAACATGTAAGAGGGTGGGCTCAAGAGAAAAAATACTTCTGTCGCAAGAAGACTGTTATATTGCTACGGGGTTATAGTTGCCTGTCCCGCACACAACAGGCCTTTAACCAGAATTATCCAGACCAGTTTGGCAGCTTGCAGGGAAAACACCTTACGTCCTGGTGCTCCGAGGCACCAGCTCTCCAGGGCAGATGCACCAAAAAGAAGTTGGTCCTTCCCCTGCACCCAGGTGCCATTTTCCATTCATCTCTCCTCAGGACGAAGCCGACCATCCGAAAAATGCCGTATGCCCAGCCCCGTCCTAGCGTGAGGGACAGCAGGGGGGCTTGTTACCCCCCTGTGTTGGCACCGCGTCCTGTGTGACTGCAACCCCCCTCCCTGTGCAGCCAGGAGGGGTTTGGGGGTGCTCAGTTTGGGGGTAGGGAAAGAGAGATGCCGAAGGCAGGGTGGAAGGAGCGGGGAGGGCACCCTGCAGCGTGACGTAGACCCGTAGCCGTGCTCCAGGCAGGAGCGGTCACGGGCGGGTTATCCTCGCAGAAGAGAAGGTGAGGGGTTTGTGCTACTCGGGAAACTACTGCCAGCTGCTGAACTTGGAGAAAAAGGGAGCTGTGGGTGAGGGGCGGGAGATTTCTTCTTCAATTTTTTTTTTTTATTTTGCCATTGTCTTGTCCTCTGACTCTGCTTGAATCGTGTCTGTTTTCACAGTTACCTTATTCTAATTTGTTTTTTAATAAAACGTAGCCCTTTGGGGTGTTTGTGTTCCTGCGCTACAGCAGAGATGGGACTGTTCTACTTCACGACTCTGGTGAATTTGGGATCTCAAATACCCCCAAGTAGACATAAGCTTCTAAGTATACCTACTGCTGGTTCCAGCCTGGCAACAACCCATGTGCATATATATGGGCCAAATGAATGCTGGTCCCAAGATGAGGATTATTTAAGAGACATTCTTTTCATCAAACTGTGGCACTTGCTTGTTTTCTGTCAATAAAAGGTTTACAATTCTCACCATATTCCACATAAATTGTGTGCGTGTGTGTGTGTAAGAGCAGTTAAAGACTGATTTAGTCTTTAACTAAATGATCAGTGAGCAGGTGGAAGTCCTCTACCCCTCTGAAAGGCTGTTTACTTGTTTATTTGTACACATTAATAAGCATATTAAATAAAAATATTAACAACATTCTTTATTAGCAGTGCCAGCCAGTTGTCTTAATAAAGTTAACAATTACTTATAACTTTATCCAATGTCAACTTTTTGAACAAAAGTTTTTTGTACTAGTTTACCTGACACCTCCATAGGAATAAAAAACAGAAATAGAGTTTGTTTATGCTAAAATATTCTGAGAGCAATTTCTTAGAGCAAGGCATGATAGCAGTGGTCTTAGCCTTACAGAAAGTTTTTCCTGCAGTGGAATATAATAAAAACATTGAGGTGACAGATTCCTCATTTCTTTATATTTCTTCATTGTAAATTCTGATCATTGTGCTAATTTGGGTGCTCATCAGAGTGACTTGCACTGGAGACCAAGAGAACAGAAAGGATGAGGCAGAGCAGAGCCATCAGCTCTGCAAAAGGAAGGGGGGTATTGCTACTGGAAGAAGTCTGGTGCTTTCCCACAGAGGACCAGTGCACATGTAAGCAAACTATACGTCACTCAGATTTGCACAAATGGGTCCACCTGTTTAGCTGATCATTTACAACATTTGATCCTTTTCAAAAAGATCAGTGTTTGAAAGATGCTGGCAGATAACCCAAATTCCAGAGCATCTCATGGAGTTCCTGCCTTAATAACCACCTGCATAGTAGTCAGCAGTTTGTGACAGTGAGTAGTTTTTCACATGCCAGGCTGTATATTTATCTATTGGACTTTTCAATGTGTATACAGAAAGTACTATGAAACAAGTCCTGTGAGGATTCAAAAAACAGAAGGAATGGGTAGATACACTGTAGGTAATATCAGGTATGTTGATGACCCAGAAATTTTTTGCTACAGTTTCCAATGCAATGCACCGTACATTGTAGTTTTAAATCAGGTCAGGAAATAAGATCATCCCAAAATGGAGCAAATCTAAAAGGTAGGAAGGCTGTGTCATTTGACAGAAACAGGATAATGCCCCAAATTAATAGTCATATTGCAGAAGCAGCAGTTGAATTCAAATTGAGTGTGTTCAACAAAAGGGATATTCTAAAGAAATTGCAATAAAATTAGAAATGGCTCACTCGCTCAATCGCTCATCCATTTACAAAAGGCTTGGAAAAGGATGGAGTCTAAGAACGTACAAAACTTTGTTGCAAAATGTAATTCTTCTGTAGCCTGTTCTTCTAGGAGTAAAATCATGAAAAATAGAAGCTGCTCAAAAAGAAAGCATGGGGGACTTTAAAAAATGGTGCTGGTGAAGACCTACATATTTCCCGCATCAAAAAGAAGACAATTTCTATGTTACCAAGGTGGAAGCACAGCACAAACATATGTACTTTGATCATATCAGGTGTAAGGATGGAAAAGACCTTGAAATAGTTAGTGCATATGAAAAAGATCATAAGAGACCACCCTTGCAGAGGATGGCTGGCGAGAAGATGGTGTGTGACAGATGATCGGGAGTCAGTTACTTCTAACTCAAACAAGAAATGGACGGAAGTGGCTCCCAAATATTGCAGTAAGATGTTGCCAATATTTTACGTGGATTTTACCTTACTTAAGGGAAGATACATGTCTCTCATACCTCATTTAGCTCACTTCTGGTGTTATCCTGAATTCCTGATCAGCTACAAGTCTTGTTGCATGTAGAACCTTTCCAGGCCAGTGGGAATAAAGGTCAATTCTCTCTATATACATAAATTTAAGCTGGAAGTATTGTATGTAAGATAATTTGATCTGACATTCCAATGTATTTTGAAGCCTCAAGATACAAAAGGTGATCACTGCCTCAGAGAAGAGGACAAACATTCAAACAGACGTGAAAGGGACCGTATTGCTAACCAATAATTCAAAGTATCAGATGAAAATAGGTATTGTCTCAGTGCTATTATTTGCCAGAACATTTTTCAGAGGACACTTTGTCATTCTGGATAACTTGGGTTTAGGATTGAACTTTTATTACTACTAGTAACATCTTATACTGCAGGGAGAGGAAGCATCATGACAGCATCTCTTCCTTTCTGTCCTCTGCGGGTAGGAGGGTCAGGCAGCAGACGTAATGTAGCTTATGGTGTACACACGGCAAGCACAAAGAATAGGAGACGGGGGTCTGGAGAGTAAATGTGGTTAAATGTGATTTAAATGTCATTAAAGGGGCATATCTGCTGTATTTACTTCAGTTTCAGTGGAAAAAGATGGTCCTTTCCGAACAATTTTTTGACAAACTAGATTTGCTTACGTTAAAAGGGCTGGATAGTCAAAGTCTGGACAAAAATCCCTTTTGAAGGGAGGACAAAGAGAGCACTTGCTTTGCCTCGTTACAGGAAAACAAATGTGTTTTGTACTTTGCGTAAGTATTATGTCAGAACCAAGTATTGCAGCTGCCTCTACATTGGGAACTTCCCATCATATTTACTTTCTGTCTCTAAGACTTTTTTTTTTCCACTCCTTGTTTCTTGCCTTATTTCCCCCCCCTGACATTTCCTTGTTCATTGAAACTATTTGTTTTTAATTAATTCTTATCCTCTTTAGAGAAAGGCAGGCTTGCACAGCAATTTTTTTAAGTTTTGGCAGGCAAGAACTTGGTGCTGCTTTCACTAATATTTTCTAAAGTTTATCTGAACTATATATGTAATTTGCAATTATAATTTACCAGCAGTGACTTAGTAGTAAAATAAGAACTGAAGATCCAAACAAACAATACCTTTTAGGCTCATTTTTCAGAGGAAATTATATGAACGTAGTTTGTGTGAAATAGTAAAGGAACTGTATTCAGGAAGCACAGGTATGAAGCTGCTAACAGTGATATTTATCACTATCGAATGTATTTGTGAACCTAAAAATACATGATACTTGTTTCACAAGTGGTTGCCTAACCACAAAAATATGCACGAGGAGTACTAAAATAAACATTTGAACATACATTTCACTCAGCTAGCAATGCATTTCTGGTATTTTATTCCTTGTTTTATTATTCAGAGAGAGGGCAAAACATTTTAAAATGTGAGACTACAGAGCTATATTTAATGCTCAAAGTCAACTATCTTTCCCTTGGAGGATAAGAAAATTCATTAAAATTTCTGTGTATTTTTCTCTCCTCTTTTCCTCACTTTAAATTGTACTACACTTGTCTCCTGAAGAAATCATGCTTGTATGGACTTATTCAGGCTGTGCTCCTTATTTATAAAAGCCATCTAGTGGAGTAGGATCTTTAATTTAGAAGGCTATATAAAAAGGCAGATCCTTAGCTTGAGTAAATTATCCTAGTTTCATTGACTTCTATGATGCTCTGGAAATTTTCCCCAGCTTATGTCGTCCATGTTCCAAATTTCAAACATTCAGTCGGTGACCACTATGCTTTTTGTTCTGTAGGTCACAAAGTTATAATGAGTAATTATTTTTTGTTTTAGGAACTCATGTAGAAATGACCGACCTGAGGAAAGTTTCCGAGAGGAAGGGACGAGTGATTTGCTCACAGTAAATTGTTCACATATACGGATTCCGTGCTAGCTTCCTTGAAACATTACATACTCATGTGCTCAACTTCTAGTTCTGAGAGAATGAAGGGACGTCCGAGTGAGTGGTTAACAAGTACGCTGAAAGCAACCTACAGTACCTGGGTTTTCACTAGTAGGACAAGCTCGCCGTAGTTACACGCTCTAAGCAGTAGCTGCAGAGAACTGTCAAATTCCTTTTCTTCCCATTCTTAGGGTCCTTTCCCTTACTGGTTTCTTAAGCTCCACAGATCAGGCTGGGGGGTGGAGAAAGGTTTATCAGCCATACTTTGATCCATTGCTGTATAGCAAAGTTATTGTGCTTATGTTAGCAACACAGATATTTTCACACTGAAGTTACACAGCTATTTTTCCACGTTAGTGTAGAAAAAACAGGAAAGCTGACCATTCTAGTGAAAGGGAAAACAAAAAATGTGAAAAAATATTTTTGAAAATCCAAACATTTTATTAGCATTGCTGGAATGGCTCCAGGTCCTTGGGTGTCTTGGCTCCCACCTTCCTATTAATCTGCTGAGACTGAGAAGGGAAACGTTTCAAGTGTTTCAGAGCCATATCTCTGTGGCTCCTTGAAGGTCTAAAACCTGGAAGCCATGGCTTGCCTTGGTCTGCCAGGACTTCTGGGCCCATCTGATCCCCCAGATCTGAACCAGTCTGTACGTCAAGGATGTCTCCAAGCAGCACACCTCAAAAGACTTGTGGCCTGCCAAAATTCCCAAAGGAAATTCAGGACAAACAAGTGTGACAGTAATGATTTTCACTGTATTTCTAATGTTGTGGCTCATAGCATGTGACCAGGAAATAGTAAAACTTATTGCAATTTGTTATCACCTCTTAAGAACAGCGTGACTGGAGAAAATGAACTGCTTATTTGAGAAGTGGCAAGTGATACGAGCAACCAGGAACTTATAAATCAGAATGCAGTACCATATAGGTTTTGTGAACACATTTGGAAGACAAAAATAGTTAAAGACAAGAGGTTAGTATAAAATGAGATAAACGCCAATATACATTTCAGATTTACCTGAGGCGTCTCTTTATAAGATGACTGATTTGACAATCAATGTTAATGCAGTAGATGCACATCTTAAGTAAATCACTGGGTGTGGTGCTGTAAGGAAAACCAGATAAAATTAAAAAAAAAAAAAGTATTAGTACAAGAACTGTTAGATGAGTAAGGAGTCTGTAACATGGGAAACTACAGCAATTGCACTATAGGGAAGCTATCAGACAGAAGAATACGGAGCAAAATTACTCATGCTCTCTCAGAAAGAATGGTTTATGGGCCCAGGCTATACAGTATTGTTATTAATGCCGTTGATGGCATGTGTTAATGAAATCTGCTGAAAACACAAGCAGAGGAGATATCCCCAGTACAGAGAAAGACCAAAATACCAGAGAGGAGAAACCTGAAAAGTGGAATAATAGAAACTGAATAGGACAAAATACAGTACAGGCAAGGAAGGCTTTCTTACCTGTCAGACTTCCCAATTCTGAGGGAGTTCACGTGTCAGTGACGCTTTCTGAGGGGGAATGTGGCAGATGCAATTTGATATATATATGCATCAAAAATAGATGTCCTGGTTTCAGCTGGGATAGAGTTAACTTTCTTCGTAGTAGCTGGTACAGTGCTGTGTTTTGGGTTCAGTATGAAAAGAATGTTGATACACTGATGTTTTCAGTTGTTGCTCAGTAGTGTTTATACTAAGTTATGGATTTTTCAGCTTCTCATGCCCAGCCAGCAAGAAGGCTGGAGGGGCACAAGAAGTTGGGAGGGGACACAGCCAGGG
>JAVJGG010000048.1:15348536-15367772 GCA_035590195.1 Aviceda cuculoides | reverse complement strand
CCTTTCCTTTCCTTTCCTTTCCTTTCCTTTCCTTTCCTTTCCTTTCCTTTCCTTTCCTTTCCTTTCCTTTCCCTTCCTTTCTTTGCTGTCCTTTTCTCTTTCCTGTCCTTTTCTCTTTTCTTTCCTTTTTCTTTTTTTTCTTTTTTTCTTTTTTTTTCATTTCTTTTTTTTTTGCGATAGGAGAGTTAGCATGTGATAGGGTGCCCTCTGCTTTCCATGCCTGTATTCTCCATACAAAGTACAAATATGTTTTAAATTACAAGCTGGATATATTTGCAACTTAAAGATACATAACTGGAAGAAAGGCTTCACATAAAGGATTACAAATTTACTCCTAGTGTTGCAATTAAAATCCTTTTCATCATGAGAAAGCGGTTACCATCAGACAAAAAGGAAACAAGGAAAGAAATGGATTAGAGAAGAAAGCTTTTATGATAGAGATGGAACTGAAATACTCAATACCTCTATATATCTTATTAAAGACTAGCCAGGAAGATCAAAGAAAAATCATTGTATAAATAACCCATCATAAAATGCTCTTATTTAGAGGAAGGGAATTAACAGAGTGGGGTGGGAGTTATTTGTTTGGTTTTCATTCTGTTTTATTTCATGATTTAATGCACAGCAGAAAAAAAATTATGTATTTCCCTTTATACTAAATATTTGCACCTCTGCTGGTGCACCAGGCATATACAGTTTATTTTAAATTAAAACATCATCACAGTCTTTGAACAAATATCAATATCATTATCTCTGTCAGTGATTCCTTCTCTGCTTAAAATTGTAATGACACTTGTTTACTTATGTTAAACCTCCACTTGTGGAAAATTACTGAATTTGTTGTGACACATAAACTGAATAGCAAGAGAGCTTTTTGTTAAAGGCACAAAACTGTCTCCTGGGACGACAGAGACAAAACTCTCTCTTATTTCTCAACATTCAAGTAAATATCTACTAGTGACTGTTCTATAGATGGCACTCATGCCTCTAAGCAAGAAGCACAGATCCAAGTTCGGGTGAGGAATATTAAAAACAAATACTTTGATCTGAAGAAAATTCCCTAAACCAGATTGACAATTGTTTGAGAAATACCGAAATGTTTTTTCCTCTTATTTATAGATTTGGCATCTAAGACTGTAAAATAGCAACAAAAAGATATCTCTGATAGAGAAGAAGTGGTTTGCAGTAAACTACTTTCTTGTGCTTTCGCTAGAAAAAGTTATATATACTGTAAATTCTCCTGTGATTTTCTGGAATGAGGAGGGGGAAGAAGGGTTGAAAGCGGTCATGGTTTTAGTTAGAGAAGGTGCAACTGAGACATGTAATATAACAGAACTTGCTGTAATTTCTGAAGGTTAGTCAAATTGTTCTTAGGAGTGCGCTCTTGCAGAAGTGTTGTTTGGCTTGGTACAAACCTAACTGCAACTTCCTAAATGGTCCTAAAATATGCAGGGCATGTAACTTTTGCAAGACAGAAGTTTAAACCCAAATATATGCCATGCATTTAATAGTTTAGCAAGACCTGAAAGTTATTTTTAAGTGAAAGCAAATAGAACTTAGGAAGTTCAAGTTAAAAAAAAAAAAAGCTGCCCAGCCGGTATCTGTCATCTCTAATACTAACAACATCTTTGGCTGAGTTTTAACTGAACAGGTTATCAGTATAATTAAATAATATAAAAGTAAGTAGCATCCTGATTCATGAGGAGGCCATTCGATTTTCTTAATAGGCTGCTCTGCAAATCCAGAAAATCAGGAGTGATCTTCAGACCATTCCAACTTGAACTCCAAACTCCTAATAGCTACGGCCCAGTACGAAGGGGTCATAATTCATATATTTCACAGTCCCTGTAGAAATAAGCCTGCCTTGGGTCTCCTCTCAAGTGATGAAGCTGGAAAAGACCTCTGCAAAGATGAATCCTTGGGTCTTAGGGCACTAGGTGTTATTTGGCTCTGTTTCAAACATGGTCATGAGGAGTGGAGATCCTCCCTGGCAGAAGCATTATCAGGGGGCTGCATGTGATGCAAGAAGCATTTAGGAATCTGAGTTGTTCCCATCACTTCATGTGGTGCCAACTTAGATTTGAGAAAGAGAATTGCTTTCTGCAATGTAAAGGGGAAAAGGTGAGTCTACTATTCCCACTGACTTCAAAAGGAGCTAGGCTTCATTCACCAACCTAGAATTAGGCCCATAAATATAAAATGAAATATGCTTAAGGAGGACAAAGTGAACCAAAAAGATTAAAGGATTAACACTGACAGTTGCAAACCCCACAAAGGCGTTAAAAGCCACTCTCATTGTTCTGTCCCTGGCAGTAACAGTAGCAGATGCTGAGGAATTGAATAAGAAACCAAAGCAAGTACAGCTTGCTCTTTCATTCAGAATGGCCTCTTTACTTGTGAGGATCAGTGGGTCAGGGGCTTCCTGAGACAGAATTTGCAACAATGATGTGTCCTTTTGTTTCTGAAGCCATACATACCTTTGGCATCTGCAACGTGCAGTGGTAGTGAAGTCTGTGCATTATTCTGTATGTTATTCTATACAAAATAACTATGCAGTTTTTTTGAAATGAATGTTTTTTTTTTTTTTTGCTTTTAAGACTTCTCTCTGATTCTTGTATTGGGAGCCTCCTAGTTCTTCTGTTTTATTAGAAATAGTAAACAGATTTTCTCCACTCATATTATTGACATCTCTGAATATTTTATACATCCACTCACCTTTTGTCTGTTGGTTTGGTTTTTTTTTTTTATAATGTAGAATCCAAGAATATTCAATCCCATCCCATATGGGATTCTGGATCTCTGATCATCCTTATCTGTACTGGTCCTTGTTCTGCTTGTTCTGCTGCATAATTATTCAGATTGAGTGGCCAACATTGTGGTCAATGTTGAAGATACCAGTTCCTTGAGGGTTTATGCATAATGCAGCAGTGTAATGCTTGCTGGTTTGTTCTCTATTCTTTTCCAAATAATTCCTTATGTTCCTTATGTTCTACTTGTCTTTTTGGTGCCACTGAACACTGAGTTGATGTTTGCAGAGAATGACCCACAAAGACTCCAAGATTGCTCTTCTGCATTGAAATATCTAATCAAAAGCCCACAGCTGTATGTATGTACGGGTGTTACTAGTATATTTTTCCACTTCATTTATGAGGCTGTTGAAAGACTTTCTATAGGATTCAGGCAGGATAGAAGGAAACTGATGCTGTAAAATGTGGTAAATGCACAGACACATGTTGAAAATACCATCAGAAGGTCATGGTAAATGCCTCCCACAAACCTACAATGTTAACCATTTGCAAGTGTCCATTCATGTAACATTGGCCCTTACTCAACATTTCTGAGGCCCTCATAGGTGATTTTCCAGTTCTTCCTAATGGTTAGGTCCATATGTTGTTGCAGAATTATTTTTAGAAAAAAAAATATGCAGTGGAGAAGAAATAGATAATAAAAGTGTTTCTTGCTTCCATAGGTGCTCATGCTAAATCGTGTTTCTTTCCCTGGAAGAAAAAATAATACTCCATGGACGAGCCAGAAATCAATACAAGAATTTACCACCAAGTAGAGATGAATTTTCTAGGAAGTAAGGATGAAGCTGATGGACTGGTGGAATGACCGTAGCAGACTCGCTTTGAAGTTTGGATGGCAAAAATGTTTCATGGGCACCTCAAAAAATTTCCCGCTTATGGTGTCTGCCCTCTTCTGGGATAGAAACTGAGCTTTGGCCAGTACCAATGGTATAGTATTCACAGGTACATACACTGAGGTGACCATAGAATATATTGCACAACTGGCTGTATCGTGCATCGTTCACTAGTTCTTCTAGAAATATATTAGGACGCGCCACTCAGAACCTCTCAGAGGGAGCAGAGGCGCAAGGAGGAGGAGGGAAGGAAGATTGCTGCTATAGTGTGAAGAGCTGTTGAGACCTGCTGGGTCCCACCCCAGAGTTTCAAAAGCTGTATCCTTATATAGGATCCAGTGGAAACATAGGTACTATTTTAAAGAGACTGGAGTAGAAAAAGGGTTATCCAAGAGTATCTGAGGCAGAAGTTTTATAGAGAAATTGATGGGCATAGTATCAGAAAAATTTTGTGTTAGCCTTTCTAATGTATCCCTTCAGTATTCTGAAGTATTCTGTACTTCTACTGTAAGATTTCAGCTAGCTGAGGGTATCTTATATATTGCTGACACCACATATTCAGAAATTAAGTATGACACCTGAGAATCTGAAATCACTTCAAGTGCTGTGAATTGTCTGTTTCCTTTCTTTTACTCAGCTTCTGGATGTTTTCGAACCCATGTGATTATTTCACATTCAAAACTCAGCCCTAAATACAGGTACAAAGTACAGCCTCATTGATCTCTGGATGCTGGAGGACTTTGGTTGTCTCTTTTGTTCCAGGAGCAAGAGACACTGTCAGCTCTCTAAACAGAAAGTCATAAATGAAGAATTTTTACTACTTCCCTGATTTTAATTCCTTTAACTTCCTAAATTCTACAGTCCAGTGACTAGATCTTTTCTGTTGATAATACCTGCCAAGGGCAGGTATTGGTGTAGACATGAAGGGTCATAGTCACTAAAACCTTCCTGAGCCACGCTGGGGGCAGGACAGGGAAGCTGTACCAAACCTCATGGTACATATAGCCATATATACTGGAGGGAACAGGTATACCAGGGTGCATAGGGTGGTAGTAGGTGCTTCAGATCGCTGGAACAGATGCAACTACTTGGTAAAACTGCAACCTGGACATCAATGAACAGTAGAAGAGGCCTGATTGTTAGTGTTAGGTGTGTTAATTTAAACACACTCTGGGAGTGTCAGGGCCACTTGCTGTGGTTTGCAGCAATCTAGGAAGCGACCACCATCTTTGCTTTTCCTGGTCTATGTCAGTGCTCCTTCCTGCCTTGGTCTAGGCTGGCAATTAGCAATCTTCAACCTGAGATAGCTGGCGTTGGATTCTACACTAGTATGGCTACAAGCTGTAAGGAAAACTCCAACTCTTGCAAATAGTTAACTTAAATGAGTGACACACTGTGCTAGGCTATAAGCAGACATGAAAGACCTGCATGGAGGCTCTCTTTATGTGAAATTTGCAATACTTAGTAATTTTAAACTTCTTTTCCTTGTCTCCTATCTCCTCCCTCTCCTTACTGCCTACACAGGGTCATTTCATCTCCTGCACTTCAGAAGTCTAGTACCTTTCTTCCCTACCACATAATGACTGAGGAACTCCCCAGGAGCTCCAAGACCATTCTGGATTTGGTCACCTGTGAGCCAGAATTTTATTTGTGGCAGCCTTAATTCCACTTTCAAAAGTTAAAAGTATGTCCCATGAGCTCCTTTCCCCATCCTTTTCCCAGACTTTGTTTGACAGCAGTCTAAAGTAGGGGAAAAGGCATAGTCTGGAAACTCAGTCCATACTAAAATTGAACCTTAAGGAAAAAATATCAAAAATCAGAATTTGGAGAGTTAGTGATGCTGTCACAGTGCTTGCTTGCTCATAAGGGCAATTACACATGCAAGTGAATTGTATGAGCATTTATACACTTCTTTCTGTGGTGAAATGCTCATCAAATATTTTCAGCAAAGGCAAATATTTTCTGTACTCCTGCTTCATGTTTCACAGCACAAGTTAATGAGTTGGCCAGCACTTTGACATTCAACGTGTTAGGCTTCATCGTAGTTCAGAATCTGAGTCCCTGCTCATTTATGTCCTTTTTGCAAATTCATCAAAGGACAGGTCTTGTGAGGCCTGCTGGTGGGCTTCCTCCCCACGCTCCTCTTCCCACCCGCAGCGTGTTTTAGAGTGTCTCCACTGGAGTTGCTGTAGTGCAGTGAAGTGTAGCAACACCTGAGGAAAGTTAAGTTAGGCCTAGTGGTCCCAGGTGCTATGTGAGTTGTACTCACTGAGGAGAGAGTGCTGAGCTGTGCCAGGGCTGGGGGAATGATGCTGGTACCCAAAATCGCTCTGTCCCAGCTCACTTGGATGTAAGAGCTATCAGCCAGAATTAGGCCTTCATCTGCAGTGCAGCCAGACTCCCCTCTGTCCTGCCCTAAAACGAATTAACTTCCGATAGGATGCTGAGTGATGAGGGTGACAGGGAGTAACAGAGAGTCATATTCTTCTGCTATGTCCAATGTTGGATGAGCAGTACTGTGATGCTATGAAGATCGTATTGTATTCTAAACATGTTTTTCTTGCTTTCTTAAATTCCTCCTAGAGCTTCTTACCAGCAGATTTTGCAGGCCTGTTGGTTCTGCTTAGTGTTGTTCATACATTTAAATCTACCGTCCCCAAATTCTTTAGTTTGAAGTACTAGTCTTAGTCATGTGAAATTCATTTTGGTACATAAGACTCCTCAGGTTTGCTCTTACTGTGTCAGCAGTGTGTCCCACCAGAATATAGCTGGACAGTTCTTCCCTGTTCTCCTCAAGGTAAGCATTCTGAATTTTTTTTTTTTTTTTTAAATGTGAAAACCGGATTCTTGGAAATTTGCATTCAGAAATTCTATGAACATTCTATGAATGTTACAGGTTGAATAGCTCTCATATCCACTCTCAGCAATTGGCTGCTTCTTATTGGAACTGTATTTTTTGTCATGCATCTAGTGAGGCTGTTACATCACTGGAAAAAAGGTACATATATGGATCCCAATATATAGAAAAAAAATGAAGGTTTAGAGTACATTTCTGTTCATTTTCCTCCACCTTAGCCAAAGCATTTTTTTTTTTCCAGATATTTCCCTTTTGTTCAGATAGGAATAAAGCAAATACTTTCAATGTAAAAGCAGTCAGTTACAGAAAACCGAGCTTCAGCCCCAGTCCTGAATATATACTGGGGCAGATAACCGAGACTGAGAACCTTCCAAACACAGTTCCTTGACTTTCAAGTGAATCATGTTATTTGTGTTGGGAACACCAACCTATTTTTCTTCAATATTTGGCTGTATACTAAATAGAGATGACTAACTTTCCTCACTGTGTGTAGCAGTGAGCACTATTCTCTGATCTAGATAGGAAATATTTAAGCAGATCTTTTGATAAAATGCTGAGTGTTATACTGCATGAAGTGAAATGAGAAAGCTTCTTTCATTTTAAGAAATCTGCATAGAATATAGGTAAGAATCACAATCAGTCTAAATTTCCTTTCCCTTTGCTACAATTTTAATATTTTGCCTTCTAATATGAAAACGAAAGGCATTCCTTTAATGTATTTTTCTTTAAAATGTAAATTATATTGGTGCCCAGTTCTGAAGGTGAAAGTCAATGGTGCGTCAAGTTTCTGCGGATTTCTTCTTGGCCTGAGTTCCCTATTTTTGTCTTGACAAGCAATGTCCCCATAACTTACAGATTTTATACATAAAGGGTTGTGGAGAATGGTGTGGAAACAGGTTTGTAGATTAGAGAGTTGGTGGCAGCCTTTGGACAGATGAAAATTATTAAAGAGGGCTGATGAACTGCGCAGTGAGTTTTTGTTGCCAGTTCATTCTCAAACCAGTAATGAAGTTACAGCCTAATTAAGTTCATACCTTTTCTTTCTACCTGAATGGCTGGAGCACAGAATCAGAGCAGCCTGACATGCAGATTTTTTTAGAAAGTGACCCTCCACTGTGGATCGTCCTTTTACTCTCTGGCATGTCTTTGGCATTGTTCTTGTGTTCTTAGTGCTGGTGCTAAAAAGAGCAAAATCTCCATGTCCCTCCAGCCCAACCTTTGCAGAATTCCGGTCTGACATTAGATATAACTACAAGTGCAGAAAGCTGTTTTAACTAGTGTCAAAAAAGTTTGTTTTCAAGACTTCTATCTTGTATGTGTAGGAGATTAGGGGAGGAAAGCGCATTGAAATGGAAATGCAAGCATGGAAAACAAGAATTAAACAAATATTTGATCCCATAAAAATTTAAACCAGCATAACTAATATTTAGGGGAATATTTACATGTTAGGAAAAAAAATAGCAAAAACTCAAAAGGCATCTATTTAAATAACCATCCTTTCAAGAGGTTAGATCAGCATATGCTGACAAGAGGCTTGTGTTGTGGTTTTTGTAGTACTCTTAGCCTAATTAACAAATGCATTACTGGCACAAGTGAGCCTGGAACAATTGCCAGTCAGAACACTGAGAGAAGCCACCAGGGAACACTGGATAGCAATAAAAAGCCATGGCTGCTTATTTTTAATTCTTTGGAGGGCCAATTCAAACAGCAAATGTAATTACAATTCTGTAAATAGAACACCCGAAAGCACTCCTTCTGGCATTAGTATGCATATCTTTGATATTTGTTTAACAAATGATCAAGTAGCCCTTTCCCTATGTTGCTTCTTATTTAAGGGGTTTGCAAATTTGAAAAGCAATGCTGAAAATACCATATAGCTGTGTAGGCTTTCACTTTCAAATGCATTGGAAAATCACTGATTTGGCTAGTGAAAGAAGCTGAATTTTACTTTCTACTTCAGGTACACTAAGCAGAAGAGGTAGGTTTACGAATACCTTTTGTGTTGGTATTCCTTTATTTGAAGACCTGACGCTGATTATGTTGGAGCATGATAAAGCTAAAGGGAAATGATAGCATTTGAACATCTAAATGCTACACTAAATGATCTGTGTTCCTGCTCTGCTTTCACTCAGCACAAAAACAAGAGTCAAAATAGAAAGAAGAAAACTTTGCTGTCCTTCAGATGTGGCATACTTTCTCATTACTTGACATACCAAGTGTCTCAGCAGGATGCTATCCTAGTTTGTAGTATTTTGTGCAGCAGGCAGGCTTGCTGTGGTAGGTTAATTCAGAGAAAGAGTGAAAGAGGCTAAGGCACAGCAAGATGTGATCATAAATTAATAATGTTCAATGGACTGTGACTGTGAGAGCTGCTATTGGTGTTTCAGGTCAGGATAATCCCTAGACTCGGTTTAATTTCAAAAATGGCAGCCATATATTTCATGTGCAAGTGGAAGAACACAGAAGTCTTGTGGGGGATAGAAAGCTCTTAGAGAGATGAAGGCAAGTACCGGAGGGAGAAAAAGGGGAAAAGAACAATAGTGAGGCCAAAGCGAGGTACACTATCCTGCCATCTGTACGTGAGTACTTGATAAATACAGTAACATTAACAACATGATTCCTGTACTAAAGATTCATATGATCAAAAATCTCAAATGCTGGCTAAGGTATTTCTGGTTTTCCTCTGACTTTGAGAGTTAACTGACAGCTTTTTTCCACTGGCCAAATAGGTGTGTGAGGAATGGTATCAGCTGTCATTAAGATGTAAAAAAGGGAAAAGCATCTTTAGAAATTCTTTCTGTGTCCCCTCCAACCTGCCTGCGTGCCCCAGTTTCATCATTTTGGTTGGCTTTTAGGAAACAGAAGCCACTTGCTCGGCTAACAAACCCCGTATTTATTAAGTCTTTTAATTTCATTATTGCTCAACAGCCAGTGCTTGACATCGACTTTAAAAGACACCGCTACATCCTTTCAAAGTGGTAGGGCAGAAGGGAGGCTGGCTGCTTGCTTATTCTGGCTGGTGTGCTTCACCTCTGCCCAAGCCTTCACAGGAGGACGAAGGACTGCTCTTCCATGTCAGGAGACGGGCTGCTCCATCAAGGATGCTTTGGGAATGCATCTTGGGGCAAGGCGAGAGGGTGGCATCAGGGGATACCCGGTTTTGTTACTCGGGTAAGCCAGCTTTGGAGCTTGCACTTCGTTAGCCGCTACCCTGTGGCCATACTGTATACGACGGCTCCGTTCAATATTTTGTGTTGCAAAGCAATACACGCCAAACTGATGCTAGTTAAACGTAACCTTTAAAAAGCTTATTTGTAACTCAGAGAATTTCAGAGAGCTGATTTACAGTGTGGCCTCCAAAACTGTTGTCTGAGCACTGCTGAATGGGCAGCGAACTAGTGTGTGAGAACAACTGCTTGGGAAAAAGAGCTTTTTAATTTGGCTTTGCTGCCAAAGTCAATATATCTTGTACTCATGCCCTGAGACAGACAGCAAACAGGGTGCTTGCAGCATGAAAACCAACAGGGAGGCTTCTGAAAGGAACTGGAGTCCCGGCTGCAGCAAAGACCAAACTCCCAGTCCAAAGCCTCCAAGGTGACAGATGGCAAGAGGCTTCCCTAGGGACTGTGTGGGACCGTTATAGCTGAAGCAGCCAACAAAAAGACAGGAGGGAAAAGTAAATTCTCAAAAAGACAGCACGCAGACTTATTTTTTTCTAAACTTTCGTTTCACCTGTTTCACTTTTTCCCAGCAGGTCTGAATGTTCCCTGCTGGAGGTATCGCTTTGTTCTGTTTTTCTTTGCCGATAGGCTCAAGCTTTGGAGGCTTGTGGTACACCCACGGCGGGGGGAGCAGGGGGCAGGTGGCACCTCTCCGCTGTGACCAGCATGGGATCTCCTCACAGGGGACTGCAAGAATTCCCGAAGGCTGAATGTGAAGAGAGCGTTTAGTCTGCAGCAAAAGCTAACCTTGACAACACGAGGAAGCTTGTCTTCCTCTCAAGTAGGTGGGTGGTGTTAAGGAGGAGCAGCATCTTTGTGGTGGAGAGGCCAGTAACTGGCTGAGCTTACTCCAAGAAATTAATTAATACAGCTGTAGCAGGGCAGCACTGAGTATACAAAGAAATATTACTTTGAGTTGTAAAGATAACGCGGCAAGACTCTTGGGTTAAGGGCGAGCATAAGAGACAAGCCCCCAGTACCCACCTCCCAGGGCAAAAAGTTTTGAATTTAGGGGAATTGGTATCGAAAACATCTAATCCCTTAGCTAACTTTTGGATATTGTGTTTAAGGTCTAGTGAAAACTATGTACTCTCCTGCTTGTCTTGCCTGTAGGGCTGAAGCTGCTATGTGGTATTATTGCGGTGTCTCCTGAGTTTGGACCCATCTCCCCAGTTTGTGTCACACTGTCAATCAACTGACCAGTGGTGAAAGCTGTCACCCAGTGTTGTGGAAGACAGGGAGTCAATTCAGTCTTAAAAACATTTGAGGCTACTTGTTCCAGCTCTAATATAAATGATTTAACTACCCTGTAGGAGACACTCTGGAGGTTCAAATTGTTTATTTTAGTATTTCCCAACTGTTCCATATGGCATAAAGTAATAAATCCTTATTGGGTGTAATTCTATGGAGCAGTGGATACAGCAGATAATACAGTTCTATCTCCTGCTTCAATCACTGACAGATAATGCTTTAACTGATGAGTGGATGTGTAATAGCTAAGTGCCTCCACTCTACACATTCACTCAAATGTTGCCATTTATGTCGGGATCTTACCTAATCCAGGGTTTTGTTTAGATCTGACCATAGATCAAAGTAAAGTAAGCAATAGGATTTGTAAGAGCTAGAACTATGTTTTGTCAGAACACCAAGTAGGACATGGAAAATTTGATACTAATGACACAGGTGTATGTAGACTAGATGGGCAAAGAAAGAGTAAGAAACTATAAGAGATTTACAAAATATCTCTCCCTCTGCCTACCATATCTTCCCAGGACATCTCCTCTCCTTACTGTTTGGTCTGATTCTAGCAGTTTTTCAATGGAGTCCTAACTTGAAACCAATTCTGTACAATTTTCCCTAGTCCTTATGAAAAGTCTTCCCTATCCCTCCATCCCCTCTGAGGTCTAGGTATGCATCAGATGCTTCCTTGCTTTGTCTGTATGTCCCCCTCAACCTCTTAAAAATTATTTTCTTTACTTACAGTTTCAGAAGGTTTCTCGTACCCAGAATACTACAAATAGGCAGCTTTCCCCTCTTTCACACAGCCATGGCCTTTCAAAGTTGCTGAAGGGAACATCTAGGGAGAAGCAAACAATTAACCAAAGTGCTCTGTCCTGTTTGCCTTTTTCTAGCAGCACTGGGAGAGTTAGTTGGCCCTAGACCTGCTTCTGCTTCCCATGGCCCAGATGGATGATCTGACGCCACGGAGCTCACTGCAAACCACAAAAACCAGCTGAGAAACAGCTGGTCCTAAGCTTGGTGGTACTGGTGTCTGAGCTACCTCCTTCATGGCTGGGTTGTTGGTGTAGATTGAGAAGCTCAGTCATTTTCCATGCGATTCCTTGTTTTGTTGTATAGGATCAATACTGTCAATCAATTTCCTAAAGTTTTGGGTTATAACTTTTTCTTTCTTCTCTAGCAGTTGCATATTAAAAGTTTTATCTAGCTTGCAAGGCTTGCCACTTTAAGAAAAAATGTCCAGAATTCCAATCAGGGACTTCTCTTGAACTAAGGTTTATGAAAAATAAGACAGTGCTTAGCTTTTAGGTTCTTTTTTAGCATCTGATGACTGAATATGGAAAGGTTTTCATTATTTCTGCTAAAAAAAAGTATAAAATAACTATATGTTTTAAAGATGAATTATAAAGCCTTGATAGATACTCAGATAAACAGTCAACTTCATATGAAAGGTACTTTATCTGAGAAATAATACGCAGAGTTCAAAAGCTGATTGTGCATTTAATTCATCAAAATATGAGCAGGAGTAAATAAAAGAACATATACATCAAGACAGAATTCTGCTCGGTTTCAGTATTTCCACTAGTTCCTATTTTATACAAAAGCAGACAGTTATATTTTTATATTTTTGTGAACAATTCATAGATCCATAGCACAGTATTTTATGCTGACCTTTTACTTTTTTTTTTTTCTCTGAGGAGAAATGTGACAAGTATGTGATGTCAGGTAATAAACCTGTTTTTACAGAGCAGCAGCCTAATATGCAGATGTGACACTTTTGACACTTTTGCTTAGAATCAACTGTAAGCTTTTTTTTTTATATGGGCTTCATGGAAGATTGCTTACTTTCTTTTAGAAATTTTTCTGTCAGTTTAGAACGTGGGTTCTTGGGATGACATAAATTGGAGTTAAAATAAACTGTTTCAACCACAGTTCTTTGGGTTCCCCAAGAAGCACAAAATCCCCCAACTTCTGAGCAAGTCTGCATGGCTGCCTTTTGGAGTCAGATCAGAAAACAACAGCCTGCTATACTTCGTTTTTAACCTTTGCAATTAAAATATAAAACCATAACCAGAAGAAAATAAACATGGTTTCTCATCCCTAAGATTGTGTTCCTCACTTCACTGTGGACATTTTCACCTGTGAAGTTTTGTTTGTGTCTAATATTCTGTCAAATATTTCCCCCCTGGAAAACATTAAATACTTTGTCTGTGTGCAGACATTGAAGATATCTATCTTTGACTCACTGAGTCCAGCAGAATTGAATATATGCTGTTTTTTCTTATTTATTTCCTGATTTCAAGTTTGAAGTTGTCTATATACATTTGGAGAAGCAGGAAGCTTAATCATCCTTTACAGAGAAGACAACCTACGCATCTGGAAGAAAGGGAAAAAAGACTTAGAGAGGAGGTGCATCCCTCATTGGAGAGATGCCACAGCAATACGCAAGGATTTAAGCTGCACGCTGCCTGAATTTAGCTATACGGTGTGGTATAGCCACAAAAGCTTCGGGTTTGGACATGACCGGCTGTATTCATTCATGAGGATATTTCTCTACTGGAAGAAAAGGCAACCGTATAAAAGAGTTGCTCTAGTTGCACCTCAGTTCTTTCAGTGCAAAAGAGTTCTTTGCAGCTGTGGTTCCACAACCCTCGGCTGTGGGGTAGGATGTAGGGATATTCACCTGCCAGGTATCGCTGGCAGAGCGTTGGAAAGAAACTCTTGGGGCTGGAGTAGCCGTGGGTTTGTTCCTGTGCCTCACACAGCAAGGAGGGATGCAAACAGAGCTGGGAGCTGCCCGGGACCAGCCTCCTCTCCTTCTCTTTCCTTCAGGAACGGTTGGTTGTCTCCCATTAAGAAGGATGCTGTCCGCACTGCTGTCATTGGGGATTATACCTATTTGTGAAAGTTTACCCCGCCAATTCAATCAGACACATATAGCCTCTGTGGAAAACAAGGACTGAATTTTTTGTTTAATGTTCGCGACTCTTTCATACTCTTTCGTGCATCCTTAATATATGGCACAGTAAACGATCTGATTTTTCAACGTGCCCAACACATCCTCAGGTTAATGACCAAGTCTATCTTTGAATTAGTTGTGTTGCAGAAGGCAAAGTGCTTTTTTCCCCTTGTTTTCTGTTTAAAACAATGAAAAACATCAGTTGGCTCTGCAACAATTGCAAGATTGCTTCAAGAATAGTGATTTTTAATTATTATTTTTACATTTCATCTTTCAGTTTTCTGAGTGTTTGAGTTTTTGAGCTTTTTTAAGCTTTCCCTTCCATCTGATTTTTTTTTTCTTTTTTTGTTCCACACAAAAGATCTGACTTGTCTCATCATCTCATAACTAGAATATCCTGGTATCCCATTTAGTATCCCTTAACTATGGGACACTAAATACCATGGGATACCAAAAAATGACAAAACTGAAGCTTTCTTTTTCCTCTGGATAATATTCATCCTGCATAGGCTCATTCTCATGAATGGTGGAGGGTTTGGAGAGGCTAAAAGATTCATATAAACAAACATTTTATTTTTCTATTCTACATTTCTTTCCATGTTTCTCTAAGCATTCTCCACAAGTATCTGATAAGAAAAAGATCTCCTTTCCTACACTGAAATAGCATATTTCATAAGAAAGATGAGAGGAAGTAGTTGGTGCTTGAAGCATCTGACTTGATTGTGCTCCAAAGAACAAAATTACATATAGTGATGGGAAGTGAAGAAACACTACTGATAGCAGAGTACAGAGTGTCAGCGGTGGTAACCTCACAAGCCTCATGGAGCAGGTGAAGAGGGCCAGATTTTGCTGTCAGTCTATTGTTTCTTACTTATGTTTTCAAAATAAAATGCTCATTGTGTCCAGCCATCCTGAAATTTCTTCTCTTGTAGACTAGCAGGGGATTCCTATGCAGAAACAAAGTTGCCCTTAAAGAATATCTCATAAATATAGATATAGATGAGATAAAGAAAATCTCATCACTTCTTACTCATCAAGTATATAGCAACTCTCCTTGTGTTTTGTTGCTGCCACATAACATGTAGGTGACAGGAAAGGAGCAAAGCGGGGAGGCGCATGCAGAAATAAACTTCTTGTGGGGCCTGAGAAATTTCATTCATCCTTTCCCAACACAGAAACAAGAAGCAAAGAGGATGCAGAGGAGAGGTTGGCAATTGGAACAATCCTTAAATTATGAGTTCCACAGTTATGATTTCCTTTGACTGTGTGTGCATGCTTATTGAAAAGAAGTGAGAAAACCTCTATTCAGAATGAAAAAGTAAAATTCTGTATAAGATATTGCTACCCTGAGTGGCAGAACGGAAGCAGTAGGGAAGAAAATTGAAAAAGAGGGAAAAAAAAGGACTACATGGTAAGATTATATGAAATTATATGAAGTTTATTTTTGTCTAACACTTATTAATCTACAGGAACTTGGCATGCTGATCCCCTAGGGTGTAACTTCCTAGTTACTCTGCTACTTGGTACCACGGCCAGCTAGCAAAAATGAAAGAAAACCTAAACCATAGATCAGTCTCACAGCTACGGTACTTGGATAAACACAAGGAAAATGAAGGGTTGGAAGTGGTTTTTCTTGTACGTGCTGGTTAAATTGATTTATATCTGTCTGCCACTGAAACTCTGTTTTAAAACTAATGATTGTGGCTTCACGTAGAATAGTTGATATTCTGACCCACATCCTCAGGGCCTCCTTCAGTCCTTAGCAAACAGAAATAAAAATGACCCCAGGAGCTAGCAGCCTCCACTGAGGTGCTGAATCAATGACATCTTCTTTGTCCAATTCCTCTTTTAAAAAAAAAAAAAAAAAAAGCATTTGAGCTTTTTTTTTTTTTTTTTTTTTTTTTTTAAATAATGCTTGAGGGCAAACTCTTCTACCCCCTTCCCCTTTTGAATGTTGCTGATGTACCAGGTTCTTTCCAAGCTCCAATAACAGGCCACTACAATATAACTGGCTGAGCTTGGCTGCCAATCTATAATGTTCTTGGCCATGATTAATCTGATAAATAATAAATATATCAATCTAGTCTTTTAGACAAGGACAAATTCTTACCAGCGGGGAGGCACGAGGCCTCTTTTACAGCTGCCTGTAGTGCTGGAATTAATTATTTAATGCTTAATTCTTCAGGAAATGAGAAAGTTTTGATTAATGTTGTCCAGTGTCATTTCTTGCTTGTTTGATATGTGTCAGATAATTTTTCCTCGGCAGTCGCTCTGAAGAAGCCAGAGGCTACTGTCACTGGGATCAGACACTGAATTTCTAGAGATTAATTGAAGTGAAAATTTAGAGAAATGCACCATAAGTGCTTGCCCAAGATAACCTTTCACAGGCTAAATTTAGCTTCCTTTGGTAATGTTAGCCTCCTATTGCCCTGGTGTAAAACATTTATTTTTAATGCTGTGAGAAACCTATTTTGTTTCTTTGGATTTTTTTTCCTTTTTTTTCTTAACTCCACGTATGTCAGCATGATTGAAATATTTAGGGCTTGATTCTCCTCCCATTTACCCCAGTGTAATTCTGCAGCTTCCATGGAGACCAGTATAGTGGTTATTAGTTTATTACAGGAGGGGATGGGTAGCTAGAGTCAAGCCATAAAATTAGAACTAGGTAAGCTAGGTATCAGCACTACCTGCAGATTGTGTTAGCTCTAGCTCTGCGACAGAGTAAGTCTGAGTGCTAGAGGCTTGTTTCTCTTGCTGTTTGTGCCAAGGTAATTCGACTAGCCTCATCAGATTTGCTGATTACGTATATTAGTGTGAATTAGATATCACTCCTGCGTTCACCAGATGTTTTGTGCAAGATGAGGTTTTCATTGAGATACCTAGACGCTTGGGGAAATTCTTCTAGTGTCTTTACAGAGCTACACACTTCTTTTTTAATCTGGCCCTCAGTTTGTCTGAAGAATATGTCTGTGTAGGTTGAAATTGTGGCATATGAAAGAAAAACAGATGTTTTCCTTCTCCTTGAAGTTGTGCAAGTATGAAATTAAGAGACCAATGCTCTACATGCAAGTCTTATGCTTCAAAAATCCCTTTTCTCTTCTTTCCTCCAAATCCATCAGTGCAATGTAGTTAGTCTTGAAGAAAGACTCCCATCGAGACAGAGGACCTGACACTGTTGTGGCTGCTGTGAGCACTAAGATAAAGGGCACCACGCAGCGTACGGTGCTGGATGTTCACGAGGTTGTTTTCTCTGTAGCTCAGCACCCTCCAAAACATTATTTCTTATGTTGGTCTTTCCCAGTCTTTAATTTACTTCCATTACTATCTCCCTTTGCTGGTAAATAAGGGCTGTATTCTACCTTCCCATCTATTTTATTTCTCTTTAAAATCCTGCACATGGTTGTGCGTATTACATCTTTAGAAGATAAAGTCCTTCTTAAGAACTTCTTAAGAAGATAAATGTGTGCTAACACATTTTATCAGATTTTCCTCTCACAAAAATATAGGTACACACAGAGGTTCTTGTGAGTATATTTGTCTAAAAGATAACAATTTGGGGCTAGTTAGGCATGTTCGGATGGCAGCTGTATGATTGTGATGTACGATTATGGCCCATCGCATAGTGCCAGTGGTGAAATTTCTTTCCCATGGCCATGCCTGAAGCACTGAGTCCAGTTCTGGGCTCCTCAGTACTAGAGGGACATGGACATACTGGAGAGAGTCCAGCAAAGGACCGCTGAGATGATGAAGGGACTGGATCATCTCTCCTATGAGGAGATGCTGAGAGAGCTGGGACTGTTCAGCCTGGAGAAGGGAATGCTCAGTGGGGATCTCACCAATGTATATAAATACCTGAAGGGAGGGTGCAAAGAGGACGGGGCCAGGCTCTTTTCAGTGACGCCCAGTGACAGAACCAGAGGCGACGGCCACGAACTGAAACACTGCAGGCGCTGTGTGAACATAAGGCCACACGTTTTTACTGTCAGGGAGATCAAGCACTGGCACAGGTTGCCCAGGAAGGTTGTGAAGTCTCCATCCTTGGAGATACTCAAAAACTGTCTAGACATGGTCCTGGGCAACTGGCTCTGTGTGGTTTTGCCTGAGCAAGGGGGTTGGACCAGATGATCTCCAGAAGTCCCTGCTAACCTCAACCATTCTGTGAACATGTCTGTGAACTATTGCTATAACCTAACTTCTTCCTAATTTATTAGAGCCGTGTTTCTGGTATGATTTAAGAGTTTTCATTAGTGATGCTGGGGCTATTTCATGAAGTTACTTGTCTACCCAGGTGCTGCACCATTTAGATCTAAGGGGTAGGATGGAGAAGTGAAATATTTAAAACATACCCATAAATAATCTACATGATTTCTTCTAGACATGAAGAAGTATTGAACTAAAATGTGTTGACCTAGGCACCTTCACAGCTTTTGGCCAAATGTGTGGAGATCTTGTATCTGGCCTGGCAGGGAAAGGAAACAAATAAACTTTAGAATCGTATTACCTGTCTAGAAAAAAAAAAAGGTTCCCAACTGGATATTGTTATTCCTTTTATTGCAGAAAAAAATGACTGTTGTAAGGAAATTTTATCTTATGAGTAAAATCTTTTAAAATCTTCTTGGATTTTATTTCTTTTATTCTAGTTTTGTTTTCAATGTCAGCTGTTTGAAGCAGTATGGGAGTCAGGAATCTTAGAATTGTAAGACAGATTACTAAGTAGGTGATGGAATTGTAAACATGATTAATTGCATAAGGTTTTGAAAAATACATTTACCAGTTCTTCCAATTATAACATGGGAATCATGCACATGTGCACATACACAGAGAGACTTGACCACATTGAGTATAAACAATTTATATGAGGATAGATCCATTAAACAGATATTTTAAACTTGTGAGGGGATATAAATCATCACTTCAGGTGAATTTCTCTAATATCTAAGTACAATTTGAGTATCTGAAACACAGGAAATGTCAGGAAATAAACAATCATATAAAAACCTCGTTGCATTTTCCTGACTAGTTCTTTGACTCTCAAGGGAATCTGACATTTTATTTCACTTGTTCTCAAAACAAAACAAAAAAATGGCTTGAACTAATAAAAATATGAAAATGAAAAACTGCAAAAAGTTTGACTAATTCTTGGCTCACAAAAAACCCCCCAAACAAACAAAACTTAACTAACCTAAGCTAAATGCAAGGCACAAGAGAAAGGTTTTACAATGTGTGAATGCAACTTCAAAAGTTGAATTTGTTTAGGGAATTTGTATTTTCTGCTTCTTTCTTCAGGAACCTATTTGCATTTTAAATAATTAAAACATTA
>JAVJGG010000048.1:15293719-15348436 GCA_035590195.1 Aviceda cuculoides | reverse complement strand
AACATTAAAACTGAAAAATTTATAAATGAGAGCTGCGAAGAGAATCCTGCTTGGCAGACAATAGAAAAGAAATTATTACCCTGCTAGGTTTGCTTTAATGTCATATCTGTCACTCTCCCTAAGGTAGGTTCATTACCATACCAAGTGCACCTCCTGCCAACCCCCCCTCCACACACACATACTCTTTTTCTTCCACTCCCTGCCACTTAAGGACTCTGGATCTCTAGGGGACTTTGATCTCATTGTACACACTAACCCAAACAGAACCTCTGCTGTTCTCAATAATTTTTTCTTAAAAAAAAAAAAAAAAAAAAAAAAAAAGAGAGAGAGAGAGGAGCGTGTGGGGGGGAGGGGAGTGAATTTGTGTGAAGAGTGACAGAACGCTTTGTCCAGCGCAGCTTTGGCTGGTTGTAACAAGCGTCAGGACATTAGACGCAACAAAAGCTGGATTGGCAGTATCATCAATCACGGGGCTGACAGTCGACTTCAGTTTGTTTGTTCCACTCTGCATAATAAGTGATTGGATCAGGTTTAATTAGATATTGGGTAATCAATCATTGCCAACAAGGCAACCCAGCTTGGGATCTAGATGCTGCAAAGGGGGGGGAAAAAAAGCAAATCTCATCCAGGGTGCATAAATACTCAAATGTATAAGCACAGAGGGTGAAGCTTCAGAGGAAAGGTATAAAGATGTCTGCAAGATGGCACATAATAGAATCGTTCACATCTGTACTACTTGTTACCAGACATCTGCAGTTTGACATTTTACTTTCGCTGCATAATTACTTTTCAATATAATATAATATACTGACCTGAGGGAGAAAGACAAAGCAATTAAATTATGCATAAGATCCTTTCCTCCCCAACCCTTACCAAAAAGACAAAAAAAAGAGAGAAAAAGCAAGAACGGAAATTAGCATTCTTCTGGCTTTTTAAAGAAAAGGACAGAAAATTCTTCCTCCTGACTGCTGTGATGATGAGTCCCACCGCATAACTTGTCAATTCAGCTACTCTGAATCAAGATTACAGTAAATGATTTTTCTATCTTATTTTGCAGTGTGTACCTATAGATTAAGGCCCACGCAACAAAGTAAGAGGAGTGATAGATGGAGCAAATTAATCCCATTAACATTAATTAATCCCATAAATTGAAAGAAGAGTTAAAAAAAAAACCCTTTTAGAAGACCCAAAGGGAAGCGCACTTGCATTTTTTATAAACACGTAATGCCGATATAAATTAGCACAGGGTAAGACGTATCACTCATTAGCAAGGGCCTCATTATCAGAGGCCATTTTAATGTGCAAGGTAGGTGGGTGCAAGGCAATGCCTAACTCCGGTGTGTTCTGCTGCCTAACCGTACACGGGTCACAGGCGGATGGTTACGTCTCTGTACAGCCTGTGGGGAGAGCTCCGTAAAAAAGTGGGTTCAGAAAAGCTGGCAAACTGGGAGGAGAGTCCCTCGCGCTCAGCAGCAGTGGGAAATGCTGGGACTCAAACCCCGTAAAACTTCAGTGGAACCAGGGCAAGCACCCTACCCGCTGGTATCTAGTGGGTTTTTCACTCCTCTTCCACTGAATGTTTAGGTGTCTTGTAGGAATTCAGAGAGCTGCAGCAAGAGAGTCTGCGTCGTAGGGTACAGTGCTGCAAGGAGAGAGGTCTGTCTGGGATAAAACCACTGCCCCGACAAGGATCAGGAAGGGTCGCCTGTGCATCCTACATCTTGGAGGAAAGTTTCAGCTGAGACTGATTGAAGGGGTTGATTTTTTGGTTTATCTGATCTGGTACTCATCTTCTGAACAACTGAACACCCCAAAGATGTGTATGGCCTCAGTTAAGCAAGACACTCTGTTGGGTAGATACCACCAAAGAAAACTGATCATACTGAAAGGACTAGTCTGTTTATAGGATGTGACGGTATCGGCCGTCCTTTAGACCTTTAAACCACAGCTGGGGGAGAAGCCTACCAGAAGCTGGTGACTAAGACCTCATACAGCAAAAGAACCAGTTTGCATTCCCTTTTCCACAGCTCTCCTTGCCAATGTTTTTGGCTTTGCAGTAGGAGTGGGGAAAAGGTAGATGATGTGGTCAGGCACAGTTACCTCTCTGTTGAAGATGCCTCGATTTGGAGAAAAGAATTCAAGCTTTATCTATCCAAAAAAGCACAACAAAGAGTGGGCATGTACAAGCAGCCTCTCTGATTAAAGCAACAAGCTGGTAGATTTGTGGTGTGGTCTGGAATTTGCAGGTGTTTTCTGGTCAGTGTGGAAAAAATATCTGAGCTTTTATATTATGCAACCAGCTATAAAAAGGAAGGAAAAGGAAGGCTACAATAAAGGCTTTCCTCCGCTCAGCTGCGATGTGCTACATTGAACAATGTTTCATGTTTTGACACACACTTTAACCTGACACCAGTGTAGTGATAGCCTGAGTATTTTGTCCACTGGAGAAAGCTTTTATCTTGATTTGTTGTGTTATGTATTGCACATTTTATGATGTATCTGGATCAGCTGCCATGATTCCTATACCTGGGAGTAGCCATCAAATTATCAGAGTCAGCCATCATGTCATTCTACAGAGATAGTCTCCCCTGACTCCTCTTCAGTCTCCTCAGCTGTAAATCGGGGATGGGCCAAGCTTTTTTCAGACACTCCGAATGCCAAATTTATTTTCCTGCTGTGACTAGTGAGATCGGACTCCTTTGTAATACTTGCAGTGTAACTTCCTAACATCCAAGCCCCCCTTAATCTGCTTCTCCTGATTCTCATCAAACTCACCAAGTTTGAAGCCAGAGCCAGTGGTGTTTCTAGTCGGCTCTGCTTTTATTGCAGGGCGTTGTTATATCTGACGCAGCTGCCCCATACTGGGTCCACAGTTCCCAGCAAAGTAGGCAGCTTCGATTTGAAGATATGAAGAAATAGGGA
The DNA here is from genome assembly GCA_035590195.1 of Aviceda cuculoides. NCBI lineage: Eukaryota > Metazoa > Chordata > Aves > Accipitriformes > Accipitridae > Aviceda > Aviceda cuculoides. The sequence continues at coordinate 15,345,514 of JAVJGG010000048.1, read as the reverse complement.
GTTAATAATTCCGTTAATCTAGTGACTGTTCACTGGCAGTGTTTACAAAAACCTATGCCTGCTTTCATTTGTGTGGCCTGGATTTGGATTTCCCTGTGAAAGAGGTCAAATAAAGTCTGAAATGTGCCCTTTCCCTTTGTCGGAACAAGGGCCTGTGTGTTTTTCAGAAGGACCATAGCGTTTATTGGCAGATAGGACACAACCGAGGAAGGGAGTTCTCGGGCTGCCGAACCTCGTCCCCTGCTCTGGCAAGCCCCGAGGTGCATCGCTCTCACGTACAGAGCGAGTCTGACCTCCGGCACTACCAAAGCCTTCTAACAAAACTGTCCAGCATCCCCGCCTACCCCACTGGAAATGCGATTTGTTCATTCATGGGACGTTAGCTAGCTGAGGATGTGTAAAGTACCATGGCCGTGTGAAACTTTTAACAATTACTTGTCTAAATACTTGATAATTTTCATGAAGTTACTTCAATTATAACCAAAAATAAATAAAAGGTCTATGATTTTGTTTAGTGCTGACATTTCTGTTTCAGCCTGAATTCCCGGTCTTGTTTAAATATAGATGTTCATTAATTGTCCTCAGCTGCCTAATTGTGTCAAAATACTAAAGCAGAACATTTCAGTAGTTTTGAAACAAAGTGGTTTGGGATTTTTTTTCCTAAAATTTCTTCCAGGCAGGTTTATATAAAACAGGTTCTTTTACGAATGGATTTTCACCACTGTTCATGTGCAGAGCTACCTTTCCACACCTGGAATCCATTTGCAAAGTGTTTTACATGACTTGGGAAGCTACTAGTGGCTAAGAAGAGGGAGAGACTGTGTTGAGAGCCCCAGTGCAATCTGCTTGGCAGTTCAGGAAATCTTTGAGTATATCATGACACAAAACCGTTTGCCAAACTGAGCAGGAGCTGCGGATCCTGGGAATTTAGGTTGCAGATCCCCCGTCAGACTGCCACTCAGTCTTCCGAGGAGTCAAACGGATGAGCAGGCATGAGACCTGACTTAATTGGTTGTAACCTCATCTAATTCAAACCTTCTCTGTGAGATGCTTGTGCTGGAACCAGTTTAAGAGAGCAGTCAGTCAAAGGGAAACACGGTCTTTAGAAGAGCTTTTCAAAAGCTCGTTTTATTATGGCCAGCATTACTACTAGTGCAACAAGTACTATACCATTTGTGTCCCAGGGCTCAAATAAAGACCGACGGCCCATTTTGCCAGGCTCGAGGCAGATCTGCTAGGGCACAGGCTGCATCTTTCACAGCAGCTTGGTTGGAGTTCATATACAGTACCACAGATAATTGAGTCTCTAATCCATCTGTTAACTGTTCGAATTCACATGACTTCACTTTATTCAGAAATTCTGCGACAAAATAGTCTGTTAGCTCATCTTAGACTCCCTTTATTCCCTGACACTAAATAGAGAAGGCTTCTCTTTCTCTTCTTGCTGCTCCACTGCAAGTAATCATACAGCATGTGAAAGGAGCTCTGCCCACAGACATCGCTGATTCTCATTCCCTTTCCCTGAAAAGAACTTCGCAGTTGTAAACTCAGAAATAGCACTTTCATTGACATTTCTCTAGCAATATCTACTTTGAAAGCTTGGGAAAAAAAAGCATTCATGCAAGGTCTCCTTGAAGCTGATGTTATTCTTTTAGTGAAAGAGAGAATAGATGAAACAGAGTATGGAGAAAACAGTGAATGCTTGTTAGAAAACAAAAATACAGTAGGGGGAAAATATTTTCATAATGCATTTACTAATTCAGTCAAGTTAGACTTTATTTGAAATCGAATTGTAGCAACATTCTTTTCAGAGAGAAAATCGGTTTTCCGTCAACAGTGTCTCACAAGATGATTTTGCAATCATCTTGTAAATAAAATTGCTATGATTTCATGGTATTTGAGAAACAAGTCAGAGGGAGAGTTAGCTGGTTGTGAAGTTTTTATAACTCTGGCCTGGCTTTCTTTAGCAAAGACCTCTTTTGAGCACCGTACTTCAGTTTATTTCACAGTAAAGTATTTGTGATCCCAGGCGTACCACATTTTTGTGATCCCCTTAACTACCTTTTTCCTATTTGCATTTATATATGTCTTGCCTATGTACAAATCCAGAAAAAAATAACCTGAGTTGGCAGTGTGTACACTTCCAAGAGATTCCCACTTTAAATATCTTCCCTCTGGGCCATATGGTTTAAAGATATCTCTGACTGTCCTCAGAGCTCATTTTCTTTAATCCTGGATTAGCCTTGTTGCCCTTCTTTACCTTTTCAAGTACTCCAAAGTCTCCCCTCCACCTCCCCCCAGTGCAGTAAGGAGAAAAGAATGTAATACTCAAAATGATTTAAATTTTGACCAAAGCAATTCATAATCTCAGCATATCCTCCCTGGATTTCTAAACTTGCTTAACATTTCATTGGCCTATGCAGAAGAATGCTTTTTCTACAGCTTCTTGACATTTTTAGAAAGATGACAATTGCATCAAGGTTGGTGTCTCCAGCAATCTTATCTGTCTTGAATGTTCTTGCATAAAAACTGACTTCATGTGCAGTGGCCATGTACAGGACAATTGCAGTTAATTTGTTAAAGCAGATATTTGCTAATTGTAATCGCTGGTCAGCAGTACCAAGTTGTAGAGGACGTAGGTGTAACACTCAGAAGTCACTTGGGCATTTCCAAAGATGATACTGAAGCAAGGTCTCTGACAGCAGAACAAGTGTTGCTTGTTTGGGATCAAGAAAAAAAAATACATAATTATGTAGTAAAGGAGCTTCAAATGGAGAAGCTGTGTTATATAATTCTTTGTGAATGCCAGACACATTAAATGGAATTTCTGAGTTTTTATACTCCTTTTTCTAATCTAGAATACTAAAGAGAGGATTAAAGATTGCTTCCATAAATCCCACTTCTTACACTGACTTGAAAAATACCATTTAAAAAAGCATTCATCTTCTCCCTGCAAGTGCAGAATTGCTGAATGACACTCAAATATTAACAAGCAACACTTTCAAATTATGTGGCTCCAGCTTAATAATGAAGACCCTCACATCATGAAAAATTACTGGCAAAACAGAAATCACACTTTTGCAAAACCATCAAAATAACTTTAAGTCAATCTGCAGTGGTGGTGATGGCTTAAGCAATTATTTTTTAATGGAAGATTGTAAACACTTGCCAGAATCCTGCATATTGGTGGTTTCTCAGCAGTGAAGACCCTTTCAGAAACAACTATTATGCTCTTTAAAAAAAAATCTTAAAAAAACGGAGCAAAAATAACATCATTGAAACCAAACCAACCAGTCAGGAAAAGAAAAAAAAACCCTCAAACGATAACCCCACATGTAAAACACAGAACATGCCTTCAAGTCTGCTGTTATCTGTGCATATGAAATTACATTCAGTGTTTATAAATGTTTTAATGTCTTGACAGATTTACCCTGGTTTTGGTAAATATGACTTCATAAGTTAGATGGTCTCCTTGCTAACTCTCCCGCCCTGTGTATTGAAGTTTGCTGGAAATGATTTTGTGATGCTGAAGAGGAGAGCAGGGCTCCAAGATGTAGGTAAGGGAGCAAGAGAGAGACGTGAAAAAGAAGAAGCTGGGCGAGATTTTGCGCTCTTGCCACCAAGCCAGCAGCCGGCGTAGATGAGACAGCATTACAAGTTTAGAACAGCTGCCAACTAATGTTTGATCAGGGATAAAATATGCCGAGGTGACAACATCTTGCTCCCCTGCATTTCAGGGACTATCATTAAAAATGCAGCAAGGCTCGTACAGGCCCAGAAGGTCCTATGTTCTCTCAAGATACAAGGGAGAGAGACAAGTTCACAAGATGTCAAGAACAATATCCATTTGTGTTTACTATGCAAACCCGCTGAGTAACCTTTCTATGCATGTTTGTACTAAGGACCATTGAGAATTTAGGGGGAAAAAAGGGCTGCTTAGAACGAAAGGGGAGAGGCAGCCAGGGAGGAACAAATAGGCAGAGAGACGTGTATTTGGGCAGTAGAAAGACGCCGCTGCATGGGTAACCGGCTTCTCTGGGGGGAAAAAAGAAAGAGGAAACGCAGGTTTAAAAAATGTATATATTTATACACAAACGCAGCTAGAAAAGCTGCAGCACGGCTACAAGTTAGTGTCCGTGGCCCCTTCCCTCCTCCCCTTTTAATAATATATTGATGTAAGCAGCTTGCGCATGCCAAACAAATTCTCTACATAAAAAGTCAACTGTCGGAAGGAGGCTCATCAATCTGGCAAAGTGCACTCAGGTAGAACGCCTCTTGGGGAGCGCGCCCCAGCAGCCGTGCTGCTCAGGGGAAAGGGATCGCTCCAGCTGACGGGCTCATAAATGTTCATTAAAGAGTCTTTCTGCCAGTTTACAGAAAAAGCAGCTGTTTTGCAGGAACGCCGGTAATTTATTTCTCAGCGATATTATGGAAAGCTGTTGCGGATAATTGAACTGTAGGAAGTTTTGCTGTTAAAATGGCAGAGACAGCTAGCCGAATTCACTCAATCAGCACCTCTTCACTAGTACAGCAACCACGGCAAATCCAGAGATGTTCAGTTTGGGATTCTTCGCTGCAGTTCTCTAGGAGACATGTTAGGTACTGCTTCCACATTTCTCACATTGTGTCATCATTTCTTCTTCTCCAAAGTGGAGGGAGAAGAGGATTTGTATTTATTTTTCTGCTGCAGCTGTGACTTCTCCATGGATGACAAAGAGATACGCAGCTTTAGGAGTGCTGCGCGATGTTGTCAAGCAACTACGAAAGGCACCGCTAACGCAGTTGAATTAGGAAACATATTTTGTAGCTTTAACTATGATCAAAAATCACTTGCCTTATTAAATGCGGGATTGGTCTCCTTTCTTCTGAGGCTAGTGGTGAAGGCCCTATCTATTTCTTGCATAGAAGCCATCACACGAATTGACTAGATATTTTCCTTAATTGTTTAGTGTTTTAGAAATTGAGGTCTATGCTTCGGTTTTAACCTTGTAGAGGTTGTAGTAGTGTTTTATAGTAAGAAGAGCTTTGGGTGTACGGTGGGAGAACAATCTCTTAGAGTAAGAACTAAAATAGTGGGATGAGATCCTACTTTCTTTTTTAATAGACTGCTTGAAAATAACTTCAAAAATTTTCATAGATTAAAAATAGAGTGGTTAGCTTAGTAAGCCAGTTAGATAAAGACTGCAGGTTTTCATGAATGGCTTACCATCCACATTTTAGGAAAAGAAACAAAAATCCTGTTTCCATCTGTTTTTTAAAAATAAATAGTGTCAATGGCAGTGTTTCCATTTTAAGGTGATCGCTGTAAGAAGTATGGTAAACCAGCATGAGTGCTAATACAACTATTAGTTCTCAGGGAACTAAAAAAAATCTTTAACTTGATTTCAGTAGAGTGGCAACGGTTTGTGCTAGGGAGGATGATGATCAAAGGATAAGAATCTTGAGAAGACTATCTCAGAAGATCAGATTTCCGAAACAGGATAAAGCCACAACAAAGGTCAGCTAGTTTGCTATACCATAGCGATTTTCTGCTCTGAAATCAGAGAGGAGATCCCTTCGGCATCTTTCTTTACTAGTGCAGAGTGATTGTATAAATAGGAGACTTCTACAACTCCATCCACAAAGTGTGATCTTATGTATCAGTGGGCGACTAATAAAAAGACAGTACCAATGTTTTACTTCTGCTTAAATTAGTTGTGGGGGTTTTTTTTTAAGTTTTGATACAATTGTTTAAGAAGTAACTTGAAACCAACTATGCCTGCTTTAAAATGAGTGAGGATATCCAAGCAGTGTTTTTGTTTGGTTTAGCTGAATCACTTTTTAGACCAATAAAACTCTTACCTGTCAACTCCTACCTGTTTGTTGCAATCGCAACAAACTTCTGTTACTTGTTGATCTTTTTCTGTCATCCTTTCATCAAGCTTTCATGTAAAGAAATTGTGCATTGCAAATAGCTATCTTTTTTTCTGCTGCACATATTCTTCCAATTATTTGAATGATGTCATGATCCAAGATTTGAAGTTTGACTGTTACCTCTGTGATAAAGAATTCGATGATGCTGACAACAGTGTAACATCATTGAAAATAATTAACATGAGCTGTAAGTAATTATAAGAAAAGAGCCTGTATTTCCACACAGACACTCCAGTAACTAATACTCTGCTTATGAAGTTTGGAGCATAATTCCAAACTTGTATGTGGAAATTTAAGCATTAATCACACCATCGTGTGAATGCAAAAATAAATGTTCTTTGACGCCTCAGAGAACAAATCAATGTTTCGGTTTTCTTTGGGTTGTTTTTTTTTTTTTTTTTCTCTTTACTTCCTACATGCTTTTGTTTCTTGGTATGATCCTCATAATTCTGTCTTCCTTCCTTTTACTACATTCTCTTTCTCCTTCTGTCTTCTGACATGTATCGGTAGTTTGCCAAACTGGGACAAAAGTTTGAGTGTATGCAAAGAATTATCTTAGATCTGGTATTTTTCTCAGATTAGATGGGGGAGTTGAAACACAAACATTCTACTTTTCTGCTGCTGAGACTGAGAACATTAGAAGCCACTAAAGCATTAAAAATGTCTAAGGAATGCAAAATATTAACAAGCTAGGTAAAAATTGAAGTTGTGTTTTGTGTGTAAAGGCTGTCGACTCTTGTAAGATTTTCACAAGTGTTTGCTAAAAGTCTCATGTGCTAGACCCTGCTGATAGTGTCAGAATCTCAGTGTCCATTCATAAAAATGCAAACTTTAAAAGATTTGTTCTCACGGAGGAAAAAAACCCCACCTGCACATGTCATATGAAGGCATCAAAGAGTTTCAGAAAAATACAGAAAGGGAAACTGAAGAATTGTGTGATATAAATATACATATTTAAACCTCATATTAACTACCCTTAACTACCTTGAGTCTTGGCCTCTGTAAGTTGGATGGGGTGGCGCAACATCGTCCATTGCCAGTTACCTCAGGATCCCTCATTGCTATTGCTGCCCCTTGCTCCCTCTCCGTATCGTTCACGTTCACAGCAGTCATTTCATTTTGCCTTTTTAGCACCATCTTGACCTCCTCCCGCACCGCTTCTAACGATTCAACATTGTTGAGGAAGTCTTCCTTCGGCCGCGTAACAGTTGAGTAGCATTTCAGCCGTCAGCGTCCGTCTTGGGATGTCTTCACTTCATGACGAACAGCTCTTTAACGCTTAGCTTTGACGGACCTCCCCTAACGAATGCCACCTGCAGCTGGTGTCACTGGTGATGGCATCCACACGCGCAGAGGTGAAGGGGTTGCGTAGCGCGGATTTGGTCTGCAGGGCTGTAACACATCAACAGTCACGCTGCTTTTAGCAGGTGGACGTGCTCCTGGCCTCCAGCCCCCTTCAATGGGGAAACCAGTTCAGCGCTGAGGATGGGTCCAGCCCAGCCATATGCTGCAGCTGGCAGGGAGAGCAATTCCACGGAGGTCAGCAGGAGCAGGGGTAAGACCCAAACTTTTTCCAGATCCTTTGCAAGACATCAGAAATATTTGGACTGCTCTAAGCTCAGGCTAAAATCAGAGAACTAGCTACCTCACAGTTTTATTTCTATCATTTGTCACTGTTTTATTTTTATCCCCAGCTTTCAAGTGGGCTGTGATTTTTAATTAGCTTATGCTAGAGCACTATGTTCTTGACAAACTTGGGAAACTTGGAGTTTTTTAAAGGGGAGCTTCCTCATCATGTGGGGTTTTCAATGCTTGCTTGTCTCTACTAATTAGAAATGCTTATAAATTAGTTACAAACGTGCTCTACAAACCAGTAGCAGAAAAACCGTGTGCTATGCTGTATATGATTAAGATATAAGGGCACAGAATTTGAGAACAAACACAGAAAGAATTTTTATTGACTGGCCTGTCTTTTAACCTTTTTCTTGTGAAAATAATTTTCCTTTATAAGAAGACCTCCTGCTCTTTGTTGAAAAAAGATGTAAGCTTCATTTGCAAGTGGAACTATGACTATGGCTATTTTAAAGCAACATTGCAATTAAAGCCTAAAATAAATATTTTTTAAAAAAAGGAGAAAATATATTATAATATGCAAATACATACATCCTTTACTTTTGACCCAGAGAAGAAGCGAATAAAGTCACAACCAGTCAGTATGTAGCCTCAGGAAGAAGTGTATCTCTCCCTGGAAACCATTCCTGTTTTAAGCTAGTGGGACAGAAGGAGTTATACACTGTTAAATAGGATTTGACACCTTTCCATCTCCACCTTAGTGCTGTCTCTTTGCCAATCTGCCATGGAGCTGGAATTGCGACATCAAACTTCTTGTATCAATCAATTCATCTTCATTTACCTACTTGAAGAGCAGAGCATCTAATACACACCTGAAATTCTTCCTTTTATCCCCTGTTTATAATAACAGGTGCTTAGAAGTCCTGTCTCAGTTGTAAATAAAACCATAGGAAAGGCATGAACAGAAGACAAAGATTAGAATAGTCAAGGAAAAAAAAAAAATCAGGAGGCCTATTATGTGTGTAACCTTACTTCTGTATTGAGATAGTCTCTCAAAACCAGGAGTGTGGGACTAGAAATTGCAAATGAAAAATAGCTTGTTATAGTAAGATGAATGGTCATTATGTTGTCATCTCTTTTTGTTTGTTTGTTTTGTTTTTTTATTGTTGTTTAAGAATGTTCAGAAGAAGTTAAAAATTGAAGCACTTGCAGTAAAAAGGAAAAATCAGTGGGTTTCTGCTTCATTATGGCTGTCTTTCGTTTATGAGACTGATTGCTCAATATGTTGTTAAAGCACCACCGTCACCCCTGAACTTGCCCGAAAAATACTAAGACTCCCTTCAGCACACCTTCTCTTTCCGTGTGATGTTTTCAGTGGCTTCTCCATCCGATTCTTATCTTGTCACCTAATCTAGAGACCTTCTGTGTCAAAGGACACCAGCTCACTGACGCTGCCTAAATCTGTTCTGCTTGAGCCTGCACAGGCAATAACCCGGGCCAGTGCGGTGAGCCAGGGCCCAGAATATCCGCTGTATTGCTGACCTGCTTGGTGAAAGGCGCCTGTCTTTGACTGCCCAGCTACCCTGTGTTCTGAGAATGTCAACAAAAACACATATTTCCGACCTCTACTCTCCTTTTTCTCTTTTGGGACTTTGTGTATTTTGTCACATTTAGAACTGAATGACAGAAATAACCTTTTCTTCCCGCTAAGAAGGATAGCTTGACACAGAAAATTGACCTGAAGTCTTCTGTCTGAAGAAGGGGCTTTTTGATGAAAAAGGGACAGTTGGAAAATACTTTGTGCCTTTTTTATTTTTTATTTTTTTTTCTGTTTCCTATTCTCTGCATTTTCAAACTTTGGCATGAATTTTGAAACGTTTGACATGCTACTGATGAGCGAAGGTTGCTAAACTTTAAAACTCGAAATGTGTTTAAGTTTGGTATTGTACACTACACAGGTGGCATCACGCACTTCTGACTCTCTGGTCCTATCACTCACCGAAATGAAAGAAAACCACAAATACTCTTAGGTTTTGCTCACCGAGGAGATGTGAGGCACAGTCACAACACGACGCATGCTTCTGCCACAACCTTTCCTTCTCCACAGACACATTGCAATCTGCGAAGGAGCGGAGAAGGCAAAGGGGTAAGGGGTGATCACCATTTTCAGGAGTCACAGCCTCATGGGCTGATACGGGCTATGTCTGGCAATATTTCTTAGGAAGCTTGGTACCGGACTGCTCATTCAGGGCATTATTGAAACATGGAAGATTATTTTTTTTTTAATTAACATTTTTAGTAAGAGTTGGATATTGATGGAAACGTCCAACTATAAGTGAAGGTGCTCTTCGTGGGGCCTCGGCTGGTAGTCCCTGAGAATCTCTAGCAACTGGCATTGCTTTAATCTGTATTTTCCACATTCTCCAGTCTCTGCTCACGAGCTGATATCTCTGTCATACATTCACTGGACAAGCAATGCTTATGGTAGTGTGCATTTTCTTATTATGACTTTTAGATCTTCTGGATTCTTAAGACAGCTGTTTTTCTGGTTTCCACCTGTCTTTCCAGATGCCATGTGAAGTCTCAAAAGGATTTCACAGTGTTTGACTTTTTGTGTTTAGCAAGAAAATTTTTGCTCCCTGGAGAAAATATATGGCCACAAAGTGAAAGCCACTGCTTTTTTCCCTAACTGGACTAAATCGTGTGTTAATATCACACTATTGCTGGCAATATTCACGTGTTGTATACTTCGTATGTTGACTGACAGTGGTGTTGCATTTTCCTGAACCTAGTATGTACAGCAGAGCACACTGTAATGAAGGCTTCACATGCCAGTTTTAACTAAGCTGCTATTGAGTGCTGTTAGAGATTTCAGTTATCTTTCCTAGGAATTTTTGTATATTTTACTATGGGAGTATTGTCTCTTTGGTTTTCTTTAATTTTTTTTCATTTCTTCACATTTATTATTTTTTTTTCTATGTCTGTAAGTTTTATATCTGCTTCCAGTTCCTCTTCAAAGACCTAATGAGAGTTACTCTCTTGTTTTGTTTAAGGGGTTTCCTTTTCTTGTATGCTGTTATAGTGTTATTTTCATTTCTTTTCCGAGACTGCAGTGATGTTTTGTCCTAATTCCTGCATGACTGTTTTAAGTTGTTCCTGCATGTTCCCTACCTCCTCATTGTTTTCACCATTTTTCATTTTAGCAATGAATTTGAGCTGACTTAATCTGTCTCTTAGGGAAAGAATCTTTGCGTTTTCTTCATGCACGAACACTGCTAATGTTTTCAGAGGTGACTGGAAAAGAAAGTGGTGACTTGTACTCCTGTCACTTTACAGACCTTTTCTGTATCAGCTGATGATAATTACCATTTTGCCATAGGTTTCTATATGAATTAGGTATTGACTGAAGTCTAATACGGATTGTTTGAATTTCATATAGCTTACTTTTAATTAGGGAACATTAATCTACTCTGTTAGTTGTTATTATGATAATGCTTTGAGCACTTTCTTCCAACACTGACTTTTTTCTTCAGGAATGTCATGCAAAGGCATTGTTTTTAGTCTTGAGAATTGACATTTGCCTCTTGTTTTGTGCAGTTTTTCAGGAAGATTTTTATTTGGATTTTTTTTCTTGCTATTACTGTCATCTGAAGCAGAATATATGGTTCATTTACTTTGTCTGAGTGTTTCATTTTTAATTTCTTCTGTTTCTGCATAATTCGTAGCATGTACACACAGGGATACAGTAGTTGAATATATATGTCCAAGACACATATGCATCATCTGTTATCTATTAGTCTTACATAATAATTATTGAAAATATTATTAATTTCTTTCTTTGGAATCTTACTTTTAAAACACTGTTCTGTTCTCAGGTATTTACCTCAGCAGAATCACAGCGATGCAAAGGCCACAAGAAAAATTAAAAGATCCCAAATATATTGTAGCTTCAGTGTCAGAGTTTCACTTAGAGACATGATAGGGATGGGAGACTTGATAATTTTGAGCATTTAGCTTTTGCAATATTAAATGCAGCAAATATCAGTACTAGTTGTGCTTAATGTTCATGTACATATCTACAAATATATATTCACTCTCATTATGCTTCTACTTGGGCATCAGACACTTTTATCCACAAATTTTAAGTATAACATTCTTTCTGCACTCTTTTCTAATTATGAGGTTCAACAGAAATGAGCAATCTTGTAATTCTACTCATGATTTATAATTTCAGAAAACCCTAGGTGCAAACCTACATTCCAAATATCCTCATTTAAAAATGGACTGCTGTAATTATATGATCATTTCATTTCAAATCTGCAGGGGACAGTAACTCAATATAAAGCATGAAAAAATTAATGAGAAGCTTAATTATAATAATATCATTAAATCCTAATAAGAGAAAAAGTCTAACTTTGCTTTATTTTAGCTTGGACACCTAATATAATTTTATTACAGTACAGTAGTGATATTTTCTGAATTTTTAGAGAAACTAATAATGTAACGGCAAAGGTTGGATAGTTTTCGTTTTTCTTTCCTTTTTTTTTCTTTTAAGTAAAAAGGAAAAAAAGAAAACCTCTTCACAGTGTACAGGTATGTGGACAAGATCTAATACCGTTTAACTGATATCAGCAATAGACTTCCCATCAATATTTAGCACTTCACTTTAAAGACAATTTTAGCAGCCATTGCATAATTTTTCACAAAAATATAACACAAAAATTGTTCTTTCACAATCTGGGGGCTAAATACCTTCATTCATAGTGGCTCAAGACAGGATCTTTGAGGTGCATTACCTCCTACTTTAAAGAGCAAGGTACAAATGGTAATATCCAAACTTCAGTTACCACGGCTACAGATTGGAGGTTGTATTCATGGGTTATTAATATTGAGCAGATATCAGTATTTCCCTATTTTTTCACATTTACAATCCAGATACTTTACAGAAGTTATTTATAAAGAGCACAACATTCCTGAACACACAGCCCTGCTGGTGACAAATGTTTAAATATGGAGTGCATTAGTGTGGCATCAGACATTGTCAATAATGCATGCTCACCACCATTTAATTATTTTGAAAACATCTGTTGAAGTAAAATATGTTCCAGAGGGGAATAAGGAAGTCGAGTGCATTAGTGACTGTGTTAACCACATTTCACTCTGTAACATAGAAAACCCTAAAGGGAAGACGAGGATTCAAGGGCATCAGGAGAATGTTAAAATTCATCTTCACTTTTAGTCTTTGCAGCTAAGGAAGTGGTTTAGCTAAATCTTTTGTGTAGGGTTTGTCTTCCAAGAATTTTTAAAATAGGGCTAAAATGCTGTATCAGAACATGTTTCAGAAATCCTTTATTTTTCCCATAGTACACCTGAATATATGCCATTTTTCTTCTGAGGGATCCTAAACAATTACTGATATAGTGTGATGCCATTTTACAAGTGAAGATTACTTTACTTTTGGCTCTGAGTGAGAGTGAGCTGGAAAGCTTCCTCTCCTGAGTCCTTTTGCCTTTCTCTCATATAGTGTTTGGTTTCACTCTAGAAATAAATGGTTTATTTCTTTTTCAGCTTTGTTTTTCCTAGTTTACTCCAACTGCTAGAAACAATTTTAAAAAAATATATATTAAAAATCCTGCCATGGTTGGTTTCAGAGCCTGATGTGAATTAGTTTATGTATGAGTATTTAAAATGTATCCAGCTACTAACATTTCATCATACCATCTTTCATAGATTGTTTAAGGAAGAAATGCAGGATGCTTATCGGGACACTATCTGACATATTCCACTCGAATAATTCTCCTGTTGTAAACTTTTTACGAACAACATCGACCATCATTGTCAAGTTAACTTGGTGGATCATAATTAATGGTACAAGGAGCTAATAGACTTCTAGCCAGGGTGCGCCAATACAGATATGCCACAGGCAGTGTAAGGAAGAAGTCTTAAATTACATGGTCATGAATTTAGAAACGGACAGCATGTTCCTCTAGCCACTGCAGAGAGAGGAAGGGAGCCAAATAATGAATACAACAGCCCAGCATGTCACACTCAGCAATTAAACTTCCCTGGAAGTCCTCAAACCTAGTCAGTGGAGATAGTCTGGAGCCTCCAAAGGACAATGTAGGAGGTCCGAGCAAGGTACTCACTGGGGAGCCCCCAGCAGCCCCCAGCAGGGAACAGTCAATGCTGGCCTGAAGGGATCCGCGCGTGGCTGAAAATGCTACCAAAGTGGAAAATAAAGCTGGACTAACACAACAATAAAGGGGAACTTTGTGAAGAAGAGGTGATGCTATGGTCATGGAGAGAAGCTTCCAGCGTGGTACAAAGTTCGAAGGTTCAGGGAGGAGGAAAACTCAGGTTGAAGTCAGCCAAAAAAAGCAAAAAGAAAAGAAAAGGAGGGCAGTACCCTGCAGCAGAGAGGCTGCAGCCTGATGACGTACCGATGGGGTGGCAGAGTCCTGTCTTTAGGCAATCAGTGATGAACACAGCCCGGGGTCCTTGGCTCCCCTGGCTCACGGAGAAGGGACTGATCCTTCCAGCAGTGTTTGCGCCCATTTAAGGTGTGATTAATTTTCCAAAGGATAAGCATGTCTATCTATTGACTGTAGGGGAAACAGGGCTGATGAGATTCTTAACTGAGGCCCCATCATTAAATGTTCAAAGTTTGGTGAGATGAATCCGGGCTGGGAGTATATGGGGTTAATGGTCCTATATCTTTATCTCAGCAGGCAGCCAGTACTAGTGTTAATAGAGGGAACTCTCTGAAAGCCATTAGAGGAATTCTGGGGAGCTCTACTGCTTCGTGGTCCTTTCATCAGCCTCTTTAGTATGACTAATAGCTTGAGGCTGCCTACCAGCCAGTTATTTTTAAAGGTGTGTGAAAGTGGCTAGAAACATCTGTTCAAAGCCACCATTTTGAACTGTCTTTTCAATGATGCAAAAAACCCACCAACTTAATTTAAGCTGAATATGCATAACTACATTTTCACCAATGCATTTTTTCTGTATCTTGATTTTTCACCTGAAAAGCTCATTTGTCGATATAAACTAGATCTCCAACCAAGAAAAGAACACTGAAAAAAACCTAAGCTTTCTGTGTATATAACTCTGGACTGTACAGGTGACAATCACCCTTCACTTTAAGTTAATGAAAAATATCACTTAGCTCTTTTACTAGATTTTTGAAAATGTGAGAAGAAGCTTGTGGCTAGAATTTTTACATTCTCCCTAGTCCCCTCTGCAGATAGGTGAAAAGAGAATGGATTTTTCACCACAACCTTCTGACCAAGAGCTTTAGAGAGCATGTTTATACCAAGGAAAAAAACCCTCCATAGAAAGATAGTGGCAGGGACTCTGCTATGGACCCCAAGTTCAGTGCAGGGAACAAAGCCCTAGTTTGTGCTGAAAGAAGGTTCCTAGGGAAAAGCTTTTGCAATATGCAATCAAGAAGCAGGTAAGGAAATTGCTGTTTTATTTGCATGGTTGCGAAGGTGATAAAGTAGTGTTAACAATACTACAGTTCTTGAGTTCCTGGACTTGGCACTTCAATTCTATTTGGTCTTTTTCCAAATCTCAGCACATTTGTTTTCAGAAATCAATTCCATTATATTTTTTGTCCTACATGCTATAAATGTTGTAGTCACATACACATATGATGCAGCTGTTTATTTTCAGCTTTTTGTTGGGCCTTCTTTATGTTATTCCAACTTCTGAGTTTTTTTGGTGTCATTTCAAATATGACAGTTTAGAAATAGTTACAATAGAGAACTGGCTGCATTTAGTGTTTTTTCCTACTACTTCATATTGAAAACATACTGTTTGTTATTTAGTTCCAACTTTGAGTTCTTTAAAATGGAACAGTCAGAGAATACACAAAAGTTTCTGCCAGTGAGTTCTTTCCATATACAGTCAGTTAAAAAAGAAAAAAAAGAAAGTCTGCATATTTAACATAATTTAACATCTCTACAGCCTGAGCAATTATCCTAATAGCAGGGAACCAAGGCCTACTGGTAAGTTTTATCCTCCCTTTGTCAGGCTTGTTTCTTTGATATTAGTATCTAGATGCATACCACAGGGTGAAACTAGGCTTTATTAAAGGAGGGTCAGCATTCTGTTAATCTAATTTAAAAGCATTAAGGGGAGTAGAGGAGCATTAATTGATTTGTTGGGAGGGTTCTGACTCCAGCCAACCTGATCTTGCTGTTTACACTCTCTCTTCATTTAGACTATATTGAAAAAAACCTACTTGAGTAGTAGTACAACATATACTGTATTTTGTCTTTAATTTAAAAAAACCCCTGTAGTAGATGTTGACGCATATATATTACATAGTACTTGCCTTCATCAATGAAGTGACTAAAGTGAAGTGATTTAAAACATCACAACTTTCAGTAATCAGCAACGAGTTAGTTTTAACAAAACTGTAATAACTGTGGAAAAACTAGTCTTTAGCACTAAGAAATTAAACTGTTTCAGTAGCATGGAGCAGGCTGCTTGCAGAAAGGATAATTACATCTTATGGAAATGTAGCGTTACCAGGACAATCTTGAAACAGATGAGAAAAAATATTTCTGGAGTTGTCTGTATATTTTTTGGATGATGAATTAAAAATCATGAACTGTTAAAATTGTTGAAAACGTCTACATTTACCAATGAAATTTCTGCAGTTCAGATTCTAAAGTGTACATGGGAGGACGTGCTCCTTGGTTTCATAATTCGTTTTTCCCCATGACTCCTATCTCCTCTCACCCTTCTCTTTTATATGCAATGAAAAAAGCTAAAAGAACAATGGGAAATTTAGTAACAGCCTGGAGAAAAAAACCAAACAAACTATGGAAGTAGTTCTCTGTGCATAAAAAGCATGGACACTCATTTTTATGGATTCATACCAAAGATTGATGAAGTTGGCATTTAAGAAGGTGCAGTCTCTCATGGAAGATGTGATTGAAGTTTTCCCACAGTGGGAGCTTTTACTGGGTTCCCTTTTGTGGGGATTCTGTCCACGTGAGCCTTTTCTTCTGTGTGGACAATAATAAATGTCTACCAATGTCTGTTTTGACAAGGCTTGTAGGAGTTATTCTCTCCAGCAAATCTACTCCTCTGTGATATTTGGGTGACTCTGGACAATGAATGAAAGATTACTGGAGGGAAGACAAGCATGCATATTCATGTGTGATAGTAAGATTTTGTTGGGAGAGAAGTGAAATACTCAAACATTTCCAAAATCTAAATTCTGAAAAATAAATATACTTAAAAATTTTGTGAAGAAAATTTATCCTGGTAATTTTTGACTGTATTTTCAGGTCCTTCAAGCCAAGACCATCATAAATTATTTTCTAAGAATTCTATGCAAGAACTTGCAAATACATAAGTCTCTTTACAGACTGCAAGTAGTAAAAAAAAAAAAAAGTAAAATTATTTCACACCTATATATGATTAGTTCTATATACTAGAGGAATTAATTAAACTCTTGATTAGATTGATATCAGTTGGCTGCAATTAATCAAATAAGTGTGAATTCAGTTTTCTTACACAATGTATTTTGTGTAATGGCAGTAGTTTAGACATCCAGAGAATGTGCCTTAGATTTAGCCCGGCATATTACATCAATTGAGAACATATCTGTGCTTCTGACAGAGATCCTAAAGGAAGGAAATAATCCTGAAAGAGCTAGAACCCTTCCTGAGAAGGCTCCAGGTCCTTTAAGATAAGGGACAGCTGTCTGTGTCAAAGCTAAGGGAGAAGCTCCTATGCACAATATAAATCCCTCTCGTTTATGTCGCAGTGGATGACCAAATCTCTGTGGTACATAAACTTCTATACATAGAGCTATAGTGGAGGAGCCCACCCCCACAAGGACTGAGATGGAGAAGACTTACCTGTGTCACTTCAGGTGCATGGCATACTGACAGGAACTTTCCTGATGCTTGAGGTTGACTTTGTGGAGTTTTCTATTCCACATATTCCTAGCCAAAGCAATGCAGGGTACAGAAAATTAGGCGCTTGTGGGATATGATCGTAGTCACAGTAATTCACTCACGCTGTGTCCTGGCTATGGCAAGAGCACCCATCTTTTATAAAGCCTTCCAGGGGTCGGAGAGCTTGAGAGCCCAAATCTCAGGCATGGGCGTTAGGCACCACCCTTCTCAGGGAGTCCTGAGGAGCTCTTGCTGCTCTTCGGGTGACTTGGGCAAGAGTGGAGGGAGGGTTAGCAGATATTTGCCTGGAAACCACAAACGGTCTAGGGAAAAGGTCATCCCACAGCTTTTCTGGCCCAGCAGCAGCTAGGCTGCTTCTTTTTGCCCATACACTCTTAAGGGCAAAGTGGTCCATCCTCGTTGAGGGGGAGCTGAGAGCGTCTACTGAAAACACGGTCAACCTCGAGTGCATCCCCTTGCCACGTGGCTGCTCTGGGTCTCAGCTCTTTGAAGTCATCTCCAACTGTGTGACAAGGAGAATGTCCGACCAGAAATGCTGCCCCTTCATGGGAGACATTCATCTGCCCCTCTTACGGTCAGGTAAGAAGAAGTTGCTTTACTTCTTTCCCAGCCCTCTGTTACAGAATCACTTCATCTGGAATTTTGATGACTTCAGTTGGTCTCAATAATAGCTATAATTAAATATTGAAAATCTATGCTGGAAAGAAGACATTCTGGGAACAAATATGATGATCTACTCGGGTAGATGTCTCTTGAGAAAGTGAAGTTATTTACCTGTGATTCATACCCTACAAAGATCAATTCTCCTTTAATTAACAGTTCCTTAATTCTTCTCCATGTAAGAGTTCTGGTAATTTCTGGGTTTTCTTCATCTGATTTCTGAGTAATTTGGTGAAAAATTAAAATATAGCTTGATGAATACTAAAACACAGCATTTGCAAACACCTGTTTCAATTATGTCAGCTTTCCTACTTTAACCAGGTCAGTTTTTATTTAAATGCTGAACCTTTTAAAATCTGCCTTAATATACATCAGCACTTACTTTTCATGTTTATGAAATGAGAATGTCACTGCCAAAAAAACTGGTTAAAAAAGTCATATTGTTTGATTTTTCAACCTTGAAATAGTTTTTCTTTCTGTTTTCCTAAACTGTTTTCATATGTAAAAGCAAGCCAAAAGAGGGCAAAACTCACAGCTGAAAACCTGCTTTCCTGCAGTAAACGATGGAGTTTGTCACACTAAAGACGTTTCAAAGTATCTGAAGGCTCAGTCTCAGACACTTAACTTGGAATGGAGGTACCACAGTTAACTAGTGCAGTTGAAATTCTTACATCTTCTCTACAGGCCTGCTATTATATTACTCTAAAGGAAATCTGTGGAAGCCAGAAGAGAGCACTTAAAAAAACCAAAACCCACCCCCGAAAAAGAAGCAGTGTATTTTGAAGAACCCTCCACACTTTTTTTTTTCCTCTAGCAGCCACGCTTCTTCAATAATTCAGGAGGAGCAAGAACCAGCAGATCTTACAGCATATTTGATGTGCCAGCAAACAGACTGGAGATTGTTTCATTTCAATTAGCCCCTTTGTTGCCAACAAAAGACTGACAAACACACTGAGCGAGGGACAGGCATATGGCACTTTTGCTTTCCACTTTGCTTTTTATTTGATGATAGTCCTCTTATCAGAGCCTCTCGCCGACTCCCCTGCCTCGTGCCCGCTTCCTCCTTTGCCATACTTTATCTACTATTGTTCTCCTTGTATCGTCTTACTTGGGATCAAGTGATTCTCTCCAGCACAAAAATAAGACGACGTATTCTTTTTCAGCTCCTTCTGATCTCCCGGGCTAATTGGCTCAGGTGTAAACCAAGCCAGCAGGGCTGCGACTTTGATGTGACACTTTAGAGCGGCGCACCTGGTAACATCCCTGTTTGTGTGTCAAATACCAGCCGGCCTTGCCTGCTGCTCAAACCCAGCTAATAAAAACGCTAGTAATCACGTTGTATTACAAGGCTCAAATTCATGCTGTTACTTTATTGCAAGGTTGTCATTAATTTTGCAGGGTGAACCTGGAATCCGATCTGACCTGTTTTTAATAAGTGTGGGTCTGTGTGCAAGTGTGTAAGTGAGTGACAGAAAGGTGACTGCCAGCTGTTTCTTCTTTACATATGGTGTTACCCTTTGCTTTGATCAATAATGCTGTTTCACTTTTAAAAGAAACTCATTTTGTAAGGATGCAGAAGAGGGGCCTTCCTACCTCCCTTGTCCCTGTGGTTTATTTGTAAAGCATACACAATTAGGGAAAGGTCAGTCAACAGTAAGTAATGTCTTACTGCTTTGCTAGGGATTGTTCGTCTCTTTTGCTCTGTAGAGCTGGACCCGTTGTTGAACGGTTGTCTTATTACTGTTGCTTGTGATGGTATTTGGTAGAGTTACAAACCTAGGTAAAGCCTGGGGAAAATAATAATTTTTAAAAAATTGCAAAACAAGGTCATGTCTAAAATGAATAAGTCAAAATTCTTCTGAGTCACAACCACTCTTTTTAACTCCGGTCCAGTAGAAACATAATTATACTTGCATATAATACATATAAAACTATAGATATGTATGTGCATATGCATCTTTGAGTTTTAAAATACTAAATATTTCCATTTTTATCGTGGGGAAAATATTAAATCTTCCAAACCCCCATGTAACTTTAACCATAAATACCTTCAATATTTTTAACACAGATGTTATCAACAATGAATTTATTGTCTGATCAGCCAGGAGCTGCTAGAATTTGTATTGGTGAGTTAGGAACGTGGGATAACAATAAAACTTTACTTTTGGATATAGCTTTTTCATCAAATTATTTTTGAACATTGATGTTATTCCTTTCGGTCACAGTGGAGAAATATTTTTGAATGCTGAGAGACAGAGAGACATCGCACTGAAGATAAAATGCGTGAGAACTTGGAATAATGTAAGCACCTAAGTAATTAGCAAAACAGACTGATGGCCTTTTTAAAATCTAATGAAAATGATAACTGATTTCTGAAGATACTGGGGAAAAAAGTCTAAAATCCCTAAACTGAAAATTAAAGGGAAAAAAAAATTGAAAGTGGAGAAAATATTCATCAAAATTCCTTTTCTTTTCTTTTTTTCTCTTTCTTTTTTTTTTTTTACCCCCAAATCCATGGAACACAGATTTTGAGCTTTCTGTTTTACAGCATAGCCAGGAGTCCTTAGCAGAATACTGGAAATTAGCAGCTCAAAGTGAACTCCTCAGCATCACAAAGTGAGCCATTTAGTGCTCTACCTGCACTGCAGGCACTCTGTTGTCTGTAATGACTAATAAACCCCAGTCAGATCTTCCCATAACAGAGATGCTTTGTACTGCTATAAATAAGTTCCTATAAGTTAAAATTCACTATGCTTATAGAGAAGAGCTGTAAATTCAAAATGCCCAAAATGTGAGTTATTTAAATATGAAAATAATAGTGGTTCACATAAAGAATTTTTCTGTTAAAAATTTTCCAAATTTTACAAAGAGTAACTTACTGTTAGGCTTATTGTATTTAATGGTGTCTTGAATTGTCTATGCAAACGGGCTGAAAAGCACATTGATGGTACATATGGCGAAGCAAACTGAAAAAAGCCCTCAGATATTATCAGTAAAACCAGAGACAAGCTGAAGTAAAAACACTTTACATCATCTTCACATCACCAATACACTCGTGATGTAAAAACTGCAAGAGTGAAGCAATCCACCTGATCAAAAAATAATCCAAAGTTTATATAAAAATATAGCTAGTAGAAAGCAGAAACCTGAAAAACATGCAATAAAGAGACAAAAATGGTTTAGCAAAGTTTGGAATTGCATGCTTAGAGGCCTTTGTTGCCTGTCCATTTCAGGTGACTTAATCTGTAACATTACATCCTTTTCTGATCACTTCATTACTAGAAACAGAATGAGAAATTGGAGGTAGCTCAAAGGAATGCAAAAAAAAAATATCAACTGGTAGATAGAAGTGACTGATTTGCAGGGCAAACTTACATCAGAAGCTTCATGTCTTTATTGCAGTTGAAGTTTTTAGGGGTTTGCATTTGTTTCCCGTATTGACTTCAGTGAGAACATTAATAGACTCTCACAGAAATAACTGTGAATTGCTGGCAGGCAAAGATGAGAAGAGCAAAGTTGTAATTGAGGGATATTTTGAGGAAATGAGAGCAAAACATTAACTATTACTGTAGAAGGTGAGACAAAAGTTGAATATAAGGAAAATATTTCTTTGCAGTTTGGTTTTCACACCAGCAAAAGCGTCTTCATCTACACTTTTAAACCCGCACAGAACAACCCAAAGCATCGCAGAAGAAGGAAAAGGGGCCGCAATTTCATTCCCACTTTCCTGACTCTCTAAAGGTCTGCGACCACTGAAATCAGTCTTACCCGTTTCTTTTCTCTTAGAAGAATTCTGTGCCCCATCTTTAATCCTCATCCTGGAAATGGTTTGAGAAACCATTTCTCATCTACCTCCCAAAGTCAGAAGTGGAGTGTGCGCTCCCTTACATAAGTAGGTTTTCAATCTTCTCTTGAAATACCAAGTGGTATTGGGAATGGAAATCTGAGAAGAGATACCTACTTAGACCACTAATAAAAGGCAGCTGAAAATCACATTACTGTGATCACATTATTGTTGTTATAGCGTATTTTTTGTTCTGTTTGTTATTGTTGCCAACTGACAGAAATGTAAAAAAAAATCTTCATTGTAGCCCTACTCTGTGTCTCCTGGCTCAAGGCTGTAAGAGGCCCTTCTGTTTTTTCTGTGACCTGTCCTTTTGGATCTGTAGGAGTATATTGTGCTAAGGCAAGTTGTGAAGCGGTAATTAGCTTTCATGGGAGGCAGAATCAAATTCATCAGGAAAACACTGCATACTAGCTTTCTATAGTGAAACAATTGTTACTAAGTTTAATAATGAGAAAAAATAATTCCTTAACATCTTTCAATTTCTAAACTGACGGTAGGAGTCAAGGTAGAGGCAGAAATCATACAGTTGAACTGAAATGTTTTTGTTCATCTGATTCATTTCTGTTACTTCTTGAAGGAGAAAATATCTAAAATATGACAAATCTGCCTGTATTTTGCACCTTCTCATCGCCTTGACTTTTTTTTTTGTTTGTTTTGTTTTGTTTTTTTAAGGCATAGATAATTAAAAGTTCTAGTTTTCTCTTGGATTTGCAAGTAAACGTAGTGGTTATTTGAATAAATAAGTAATTTAGATTCTTATTGACACGGTCCTGAGCCTGCATTTTTTCTGATGTTCTTTGAAGAATTACCCTTGTGCACCCTTGACATTTCCAGTGTGGCAATGAAATAGTGTGTCTTGGAAGAGTTTCAAAACCTGGCCTTTGGATTTTAATTATTACTGAGGGTAGGAAAGCCTGCAGAGGAAGAAACTATGTTAACTGTCCACCCTTATTCCTGAAAACAGTACTAATTAACAAAACGAAATGAAATGAAATCAGTGTTTGTCTGGTACAAAAGGAACAGGCTAAAAGAATATGTGAGACATTATAATATATGCATGTTTTATTAAAATAATTATGGGCCAGATTCTACCCATTACTTAGGCACTTTGTTCTGTAACGAGGCTCAGTAACCCAAGTGAGGGCCAGATACCTGTTTTAGGAAGGTTTAGCATCTGGCACTGCAGAACCCATTCTTCCGTGCAGCTTTCCCTCTTCTGCCTCCCTTCCGTAGTCTTCTATCATGGAGTAGCTTCTTCCTTATCAGCATCTGTCTCTTCTGCACGCAACAATTCTGCACGTGTTCCCTTCTAGGGGACACCTTCTCACACTGCGGAGCAATGCATAATCTGCATTGCTAGTAACGAGGATGCCAGGTTATCATTCTGCAGAAAGCGAATTTCCTTAAGTGGTACATTCGTATGTATGTAAAGATTATTGTAACAAGCACCATCACGGCTCCTACTCTAGCCACTAACATCCAAGAGAAGTGGGAATCCAAGCACTTACCCCAAACTGGAGTCCTTCTCCCCAGCCCCACCAGCAGAGAATGTTTTGGAGAGTGTAGTTGAAGGTCACTGGAGTATTGGCTGTGAAATATTTTATAAAAGCTTTTTTTTTTGGAGGGTGGAAAGAAGAATTCCCTTCTTACATCTCCCTTCCTTGCTCCAGCTAAGAGTATTTGAAAATCCTCATAGAATATTTCTAGAGAAACAAACAGCATCATAGATTTTGGGGGAGTTAGGAAAATATTATTTAGTTATCATTTTCTTTTTGTGATGGGCATGAAGTCTGATCGGCAAATTTGCAACAATCATAACGATATAGAGTAATTATTTAATTTTAAAAAATCTCTAAACATTTTTTTTTTTTTTAGACTGCATTTATTTCTTTCCCAATACACAACTGAGAAAACAATGTCCTCGGACAACTTTCAGCCTCTTTCAGTATGTACCTTTGGATAAGTTTTCACCCTGCAATTTTCAACATTTGTCAGAAGAGCTGTGGAATATGTGTCATTGAGAAGGGAATCCCAAAACAACTGACTACAGAAGATTGCACAGAATGAGTTCAGCGACACTACACTTCTTATCTTTCTAGAGGAAGTTTCCGAAAAGAGCGTGGCAAACTTTTAAGATGGTGGTTAATATGCATGCAAGTGTCTATTGAAATAAATTTTAAAA
This sequence comes from Aviceda cuculoides, assembly GCA_035590195.1. Lineage (NCBI taxonomy): Eukaryota > Metazoa > Chordata > Aves > Accipitriformes > Accipitridae > Aviceda > Aviceda cuculoides. The sequence continues at coordinate 15,321,402 of JAVJGG010000048.1, read as the reverse complement.
AAAAGTTTGAGGAGTAAATGTATTTTAGTAATAGCTATTCTGCTCCTGCAACAAATTTCTAACCCTACCCATTCTTTAAAAGCATGCTTTATTATATTATTTGCATGAATCCATTCTTTGTTTGTTTGTTTGTTTTAATGAAAAACCTGCCTCACTGCTTGCTCTGGAGTAAGCAGCAGAAACAAAAGAAGCCAGCCCTGCCTAGTTTTTCTGGTTCACTTAAATCTGCAAGAAGCTCCATTCACTAGTACAGAAACTCCCTATACAAGTCAGAAATGTAAGTTTTTCAGAGCCAGTTTGTTCATTTAAGATTTTCTGTTCCCTTTTGCTTTTCTTATTTGCTTTCTTTTTCTTTTTTCCTAAAGGTGAGAAGCTTTATTCTGGTCTACCTCCCACCATTGACCTGGTAGCACGTCATCGTATTTTCTTATCTGTTTGATTTTCATCGCTTTCTCTTATCTATTTTACAAAATATATGCACAATCCTTTTACCCTTAAGGTTAACACAGCAGTGGTCTATCCCGTCTCCACAGATGTTGTTTATTTTTGATTTCTTGGTTCTGAATGTCAGCCAGACCACTATGCAGTTAGACTGGTGATCACAACTATGGACGTTGGAGTAACCACAGAAAGGCTTTACCACCGTTCTGTGACGGTCAGTCTTTCTGCAGATTTTATTTCCCACTTCTGTTACGTTCCTTTAAATGACTGGGTCAAGTGCAACCCCAGCTCTGGGAGGGAGGGAGAGACTGCCTCTTCCCTTAGAGAGCAAATGAGCATGTCGGGGCAAAAAGGTTTGGAGACCTCAGGGTGTGGTGGAAATAACATAAACCTGGGAGTGCGCAGCTCCTGCAGAGAGACTGAGAGACCACAGGAAAGAGCAAGGATCAAACAGGCAGGCTTCTGAGGGGATGAAAATGACGTAGCAGGGCCCAGAGGGGGCAGAGGCAGAGCTTGCTGCAACTCAGAAAGCCTCCGAATTGCTTGCCTAGGAGAAAGACGCAGTGGGCAGGCAGACGGCTGATTGTTGAAATCATTTTCGTTTCGATTCTGTCTTCTCTGCTTGCTTTGAGGTCACTCAGAGAATGTTTGTTACCATTATTATGAATATAACTATTAATAGTGTCACTAGCAGAAGCTTTGGAAGCCTTTTGGTCTCTTGATGGAGCTCCTTTTCAGAGGTGATGTAGGTAGACCCACCTCAAGATTTCAGTCAATACAAAGTGCTGCCACAGGAACATATCAGACCATGTATGGATGGTAGAGAAAAACCAGTATCCTACCTAGGCTCAATATTCAGATCTGTTTCTTCTAAAAACATTGTTTTAATCTGTTTTGCCTTGTGCAGTTCTTGAATATTTAGATGAATCGTGAGTTAGGTTTCTGATCTCCCTGCCAAAATTTATGAAGAAGCCTAAGAAATCAAGAAAAGGAGGGAAGTGCCCTTACCTGGGGACAAGCAGAGTAGCTACTGTTAATTTTCCTGCTGAATAACTTCTGACTTGAGTGTAATCGCAGTGTATTCTACATCCAGCAGGATGTCTTTTAAGACAAAATGGGTAGTGCTAGTCAATTTATTAGCTACTCCTTTCCTATTTATATGGCCTGATGACCAATACGGCTGTGCTAGGCATTTTTCTTAAGAGCACAGTGGGTTTCTTGTAACAGAACAGTTCTATCTTTCCCTTGCTTGTGGAACCACCTTGTGGGGTCTTTAAAGACTTTAATGGTTGTAACAAAGCTATGCATTGGCTAACCATCCCATCATGTATTATTTTATTATTCAGTTGGTTTTCAGGGCATAATTCTACCTCTGACACTATGAACCTCATAATATTTTTATACCTTGTTTATAATTATCAGTTGTAATACTAAGCGTGTTGAAAAAAGATTATGATGTTTCCTTACAGTATGAAATGTGATTAAAATTCAGATTTCTTTTTGGTGTTTTTCATCTTACTGTCATTCTTGTATAGCCTCCCATGCATCCTAACCCTCAAGCTTTAGTACACGATGCCCAACTAATCTGAAATTATTTCCCTCCTTGTTTTCCCTCACCTCCATTATTATTCATCCTGAATTTGAAACAATCTTTAATTTCATGTTCTTTGCATTTACTGTTTACCATAATATGTGGAAATTGACCCCATCCCTTTGAAAAAGAGATTGTTTAGCTGCTGCCTACCCAAATAGTGGGCTAGGTGAAGCTGTGACACAGTACTGTGTTTGTCAGAGAACCTGGGAAATTTCCCAGACCCATAGTTTTCTTTTCCTTAGGTTTCTTCTTTCTTCTGGGTCTTTTGATTCCTTATTTTACATTCTGCTACTGTGTCTCAGTGACTCAGCTTGTACTTTGGATTAGTTTTGTGTGTCGTATTTTTCTGAGGGTATTTGTCCTGTTTTGTTTCTTCTTTACATTTAAGAAGTCAGTTTGTATTTCCTGCTTTAAGAAAGTCCTTAATATCATCCATTTCCTTCTCTACCCTAAAGCAAGCTACGACAGATCATGAAACTTTTGTCCTTGTCTGCTCTCCAGAGTAGTTTCTTATTTGTGGTTCTATTTGTAGAAAGGATTCAAAGGTTTATAGACATATTAACACTTTAGGATCTGAGAGCATTTTTCTTTGTTTTTCATTACCATACCCTCCATTTTCTCAGAATTCTCCAGTTGTATCCTTCCACCCTCACATCTTCAATTTAAAACACAAATCTGCTGCTACTTGCTTGGTTTTAGTCAGATTTTTCTCTGTGTTAAGTGCCTCTAAGTAGACTTAAATTTTATGAAATTTTATCTCTTTAGAGACTAATTCAGCTAAGTTTCTCTTCTCTTCTGTACTATATGCTGTTTCCCACTCTGATAGCTGGCTGTAGATGGCTCTGTATCCATTACAATATTCAAGGGTATTCACTCCTTACATACTTACTCAGATTAAATTATTTTAAATGAAAGCTAAAATTTTTCAATAGAAGATATTTTTGTTAAAAAACAATCCTATTTCCTGTAAGTCGGCCAAAGGCATTTCATGCTGTCCCTTCCTGGGCACTCAGTATTTTCTGTCAATGCTTCACCTTTACTGGAGTTTTCATTTTGTGTCTGTTTTCATTTTCAGCACGTTCCTTTTTCCTTCCACTTTTCCTGCAGATTAAATACTGCTATTCCTGTCTTGCAGATTAAGGCCTTGAAGTTCACAATGGCCTTTTTTTTTCTTCCAGTTCAAGCATACTACATCTGAAGAAACAGTATGAAGCTCTTTAACCCTCTAATTCTGCTACATCTTTACTTTCATGCATGATAAGGCTGAGCATCCAGCTACCAGTGAAAGCTATCTCTTCAGAGTATAGAAGAATGCTGTGAATTTTCAGTATTTTCCAATTCCATTCACGTGTATGCATTTTGTTGAATAACTTAGCCATTACTGAACTCTGAGCTAAGATCTTCTTGGGCTACTCAAACTAAAATGCATTTTTTCTTGTCCTGATGCAATTAATTAAGAATGTATTAACATAAGAGTAGTTACCTTTTGCTGTAATGTATGTTATATTGTACTCATTAAGGCTGATTTTCATTTTCTAGTTCATTGTTCCTGATCACTTTACCAGATTAACTTGTTCCAAATATTCAAGTTCAGAGATCATTGTAAGGATAAACCTGAAATAACTTTGTGGTATTATGCTTCTCTCCTTTTCCAGATCATTAGAATACAAATGAGCAGTACTGATCTTCAGGCAGGACACTGAGGCATCTTGATTTCACTCTTTTCCCACCGTGAAACTTACTGTTTATTCCCCTTCTCCTTGTCAGTGGTGCTACTTGCTGCAACACCGTCTTTAGCCAGAGGACCTTTCCCGAAGACTTTGTGAAGGTTCTTACACACTGCTTTGGGCACTTCTCCTTTATCCACTACTTTGCTGATACTTTCAAGCAATCTTAATGCATTTTTGTACCCCTACTTGTACCTCTCCTCATACACACATGTTCTATATTAAGTCATGCCTTACTTCGCTCAGCTACTTCCTAACCCTGGTTTCATGCAATTACCTTCACAAATAGACCGTTTCAACTCTTTTTATGCAGGGCTCCTCTTTTGCTTTCACCTGGCCTTCCCTGACCTGATCTCAGTGAGGTCAAGAGCCGTTCTGAAATCCCATTAATCCCAGCCAATATTAGACCACATCTGGCCATCAGTATTGGGCTAGCTGCTGTCTTCAAATACTGCATGATCGGCTGTTTCTGTAAAGCACCACAGAAAATCTTGTATATTAAGGAGTCTGGAAAAGCTAAAGAACACATGGGCTAAGATACAAGCATTTGCAAAGGTTCATGAATGTCAAACTTTTTTTTTTCCACAACTTGACTTCTTTTTTATGCTCCTTCCCTCACAAATACATTGAAATAGCACAATTTTTGAAAACACAGCTTGAAGTAAAATATTACAAGAATCAATATTTTTTGACAACTTACAAAACCCATTATTAATTCCCCAGGCTTAAAATATTTAAGGATAAACTTAAAGAGAATTAACAAAAATCTTCAAGAATATAAATATGCAGTTTGGACACTCAGTCTACTGTAACTCTGTTTTTCAGCGAGGTTATGAAGTTGTCAATTTTAAAGACATGCCAGATTAATTTCCTTTTTTTTTTTCTATTTTTTTTTCATGGGCCCCTCACTGGAATGAGAGCAGGAGAGTCACTCAGAGAAATTCTTATTATTTCCAGCAGGAGTTAAACCAATTTGCCTTGCAACTTCAGAAACAGAAAGACAGTACTGAATATGTTTCTAAGAATTGAGAGAAAAAGGACATTATGTTTCAGAATCTTTCACTAATAGGACAAATGCATTAAATCTACTGACATCAAGTCAATATTTACTGCAATGGATTTTTTTTGGAGACTCTAGTATTACAGCAGTTCATTTGGATCAGCTCAGTTGTCCATTAGTGTCACTAGCTCCCATCCGATATTATCTGGGAGCAACACTTAAGAGGAGAGTAAAAGAGGATAAAGTGCAGTAACTGTTGCCCCTTTCTACTTCCAACTTCCAGAGGAAAACCGAGCTGCTGCATTTAATAGCCCTTGATGAACCTCTTTTCCCATGAAGTTGTTTAATTGCATTTTAACTCACATAGACTTTTGAAATGTAAAACATCCTGTAGCAGTATGCTTCAGGTTTGTAGGGGAGAGGTGATTTCTTTTTTTAAACTATATATATCCTTGGAAGATATACTTGGAGGAAATGGACAAGATACGTTTCTGAATGGAGAGCCTTTTACTCTCACAGAGAAAGGCAAAGATAAACTTATCTTCAAAAGTTAAAAAGAAACTTAAAAGTCACCATTTAGAACCCAGAGATCTGAGAGAAGAAGGAGGTTGCCACCAGGAAGACCAGGAATTTGAGAGGAGCTGCGCAAAACCCCACACCTTGATTCCTTCCCCCGCCCCTCCTTTTGATTCTTCATCAGAAAAACTGTGATAAAAACAAAGTCTTTTTGTACTGTTACTTACCATTTATTGCACTGTGGTTGGGACAACATTTTTTTTCCAGATTCATGTAACTGCATCTGTGGAAAAAGCAATCAACTCTGTTCTGCCTTGGCTTGTTTATCATTACAGAAGTGTCATGCTCACAGAACAATCCCCTGAGTAGCCTGTTTATAATTTCTTTCTCATCTGGCCTGACTCTAGTTTTAGTATGGAAGTCTTTGGATGGGTGTGTGTGATGTGTGGGGTGTGAAAGATCCCTTTTCCTAAAACCCTTCCCATAATCAGTATGGTTTGCAAAAATGCCTAACTAGCTTTGTGGCTGAAACAGGTATATTTCACAAAGCCTTGTTTCTTAACCAGTTACAGGCACCAATTCTTTTTCTTTTTTTTCTATCTGCTCACTGATCTTTGACTTGCCTGTCATGTACAACCCATCCTGATGAGGAATCTCCCACTCAATTACTTTATACTCAGTGAAATACAAAAGAGTTTGTATTCTGCAATGGGAGGGAATGACAGGCCTAGATTAAAAAATAGTCACAGCCCATGCATTGTTTTGAAAAATAGGTCCTTAAATAAATGAGTTATTTTTTGGCAATGAGAAACTGCTAACTTAATCAGATTCTCTACTTGTTTTTAGGAAAAAAACAACAACGAAGCATCCTTCCTCACTCCCCAGAGAAGAAGGAAGAAGTGGAAAGGTCAGGCAGGACACATTTACCCCAGAAAGTGACCATGGCGTGCACATATTGGCAAGTGTGACTTGCAGGTGGACCTAGTGGCGTGAGAGGTGAAAAGGCCCTTGGCTGTGTGTGACAAGGCAGTGAGGGAGTTAACAACCTGCACAGATAACTAACTGGTAAGCACTGACGCTCTTACACTTCATAGAAGACGAAAGTTCATTAGATGGACCAAGAAACATGGGTCCAAAGCCTGGCCCATAGACCAGCCCGTCAGGTTAGGAACTTCTTCCTCTTCTCTCCAGCTGCACGTCGGAAAACTCCACTGTCCTGCCTCCCGGTCCCGTGCTGCAACTGCTGCTTCTGATCTTTCAGCAGGGACTCCAGAGTGTTGCTTTCCAGAGTTCATGTAAAAAGTACCTTTGCTAACCTGCTCCCCGTAGGTACAGGCAGCTTACCCTTGACTCCTCAGACAGGCAGCAAAGCACTAAGGGGTGAGGAGTCAGAAACAAGATTGGCAGAGGCTGAGGGAATCCTGCATTATTCCCTGCCACCTTCTGGTTCGGCTCTATGGTCGCTCCCATGACGCGCTGAAGAGTCTCTATTATCACACAGGTGGTAGGAAGACATAATTTGATGGCTTGCTATTACACAGAAATGTTGTCAGATTATAAATCATCAACAGTACTTTGGAGAGTGTCAAGGGACCCATCTGCCTTTTTCTCATTCCCTCGTCAGTAGACCGAATAACCTGAAGGTGGCATGAAAATCCACTGGCATAAGCTACATCTGACTGAAGTGAAAAAGTAATGAGTGGTACCAGTGTTTGATCTGAGGCTTCCTGAGACAGGATAGAGATAAGGGAAGTTGAATGAAGTATATTTAGAAAGACAAAGTAAAAAGTATTGCAAGTAAAGTAGGAAAAACAACTGCCTAGACAAGTGGATGTATTACCAGACTTAAATAAAGAACTGGAAAAAATACAACAGATGACAAAACCAAGGAACTTGTGAACTCTACAGACTTATGAACATGCTGACCATCAAGAAGCTGAATTCACCAGAACTTCTGCAAGTAGACTACCTCCTGGTTCGCAAGACTGAACACCAAGCTGCCGAGATCTTGTTACCAGAGTGGTGTGTGTCCCCAATAAGTTTTAGAAGACAGTCTGTCTCACTTGTTGCCTGCTTGGTTATCTGCTATCTAGATTAAACACTCTAGAAACAGATTTGGTGTCTCTGAGCGATCAGCAGAAGTCAAGCAAACTGAGATGGAAAAGGCTTCTACAACCTTCCAGTCCAGATGGCTAAGTGCTCACTGTCTTTCTCAGTCAATGAGATCATGTTATTTCCAAACCTACTTGCTTTGCTATATCAGATGATGTTGACTAGAAGACAGAGCAATAAAAAAAAAGTATTTCTCCATTTATCAAGAGGGGCATTGTAGCAACTTGAGGCTTACAAGGTAGCATGCTAGCAGTTAGAAGTCTGGCCAGTGGCAACCAGAAAAATGTGTAAGCCTAAAGCCAAGATTAAAGTAAGAGTTCCAATTCAACACTCTCTGGTTGTCAGGCTCAAGTATTTTGTCTTGCTGTGTTGCAGGGAATTTCTGGTATTCCAGTATTTTTGTCCCATAAAACTTTTAATACAATTTGACTTTTTTTTAAGCAGAAAACACGCTGAAAATTTGTAAAGAGAATGCTCTGAAGGAAAGCATGCATCAGCCTGGGAAAAAAAGTCAGTCTGGCTTTTCAGCCGGCTGGAGCCTTCCTTGTTGTGTTTGTCAGGCCTTTGCTGTGTCACTGGGTGATCGACACCCACTTACTCCCATCTTGGCTGTATGAACAAGCACTCTGGCACCTAAGTCATGCCGCTCAACGCTGAGATCCCTAAACCGCTGTCAAGTGACAGGACCAGAACTAGTGTCGCCGGATCAGCGAGGCAGGGGAGTGGATCTAGTCTGGGTCTAACACCACATTAGTGCGGCTGTTCTGATTCCAGGACCTAAGCCTGCGAAGCGGGTGGTGCTGCTTCTCTTTTCTTCCTTTATCTCTGTTAACCAAGAATCTTTGGTCATACCCTTTTGTTTCTCAGTTGCCTCGTGTTTACTCTGACAGTTCTGGGGAATTGTGGTGGACTTCTAGTCTCTGGTTTACTAAAATAAATTCATTGTGTATTTTTATTTATGCTTTTAAATACTTGCCTTTATAATTAAGTCCTCACCATCCTAGATTTCTTGCTAAAAGTAACGTGCCGTTGTTTGTTTACTGTTCTACTCTTAGTACATAGTTATATGTATGTATCATGAAAACGTCTGCAGGTTTTAGAAATACCTTGTTCACTAAATCTGATAATGTGGTGGGTTGATTTTTCCTGTCTTTACTGTGAGGGGTTGTCGCAATCAGCTGGGATTGTAGTAATGGCATCTGTATCACAGAAATAATTTGGACAGGTGCAATGTGCCAATTAAAACATAAACAAACACAAAATGCTTAGATTCACTCCAGCAGTTTAATTTTTTTTCTCAATCCTAAAGTCAATTTGCAATTAATTTAATACCAAAGCAGAAATGACAGATGATCTAATTGTTAATGTGGTACAAGTTTAGAAAGACATTAGAGTACCGTTCTGGAGAACTGTTGCACATAATTGCTCAGGTGTTCAGAACACATTTCATTCCCCCTGCTGTGCAAGGACTTCTGTTCCTGGATTTCCTTTCAATGGTTCCCCCAGAAGTGGGATTAAAAGTAGAAACTTAATGATAATGAATTGAATTGTTCACATCTAAAGGGGGCTGATTGGCAGGATGCCGGAGACAGAGAGATCCCTGACGATGGTTAAAAAAACAAAAGTAATTGGATTACACAAAGAAAATAAGATAAACATTCATTAAAATTACAGTAACAGACTGTGATTAATGAGCATATACAAGTGCAAGCAGCGCATATTCTTTAGGCCCTGCAAGGCCTACATCCAGTGGTATAATTAATAATTTTTAATTGTTTAGTAAGTAATTGTTATGCGCTTTCCAGTTCAAAAGATGTGAACTTGTTTTCCCTAACCTGATTTTATCTGTGACTGCTATGGAGTCATCAAAGGTATTGTAATTGGCAATGAAGTTCAGCCTGCCCTTTTTTTGACTGTGAAATTTGAGTTTATGTGGTTCTGCTTGGGAAAGTCTTCACGGAACTTGAAGAACTCACCATGGAGGAAAGTTCCATGTATCTGTTCTCCCTTAACATAGCAAAAAAAGTTTCACGTTTGGATGTCAGAATGTTTAAATCTGGTGAAAACAGCTATTTTTGTCCATTAGGTGGAAATTTTAGCTCTGTTGGCTACATGAGGTTGTTCAGCAAGAGTCTGGTAATTGAGTCAAGATACTCTGATGGGCTGGAGGCAAAATCAACCAAAAGGGTAGTTTTGAGTTTTGCTTAAGGACTGAGAGGACCTGTGTTTTGGAAGTTCTCAAAATGCTTTGATTGCTCCGGCAGCTGTAGATCCAGGCTTAAGCCATAAATTGCATGTGAGAAGCAAGCTGAGAACTCTCTGTCTACCCTTTGGTTCCAAAACCCTTAACAACATGGTTTAAGAGAGCAATTGAGAGCAAAAGAGCAGGTGGTGTCTGTATATCTACAACACTCGGAAACAGTGATCCTTTTAAGGTTCTTAAGTTCTGTGTCCTTCATAAGCCTTCTGCCAGAATAACCACTTAGCAGGCTGTCTGCAGGGTGCCATGCTGCTGCATTTGGGTGCAAAAGAACCCTGCAGGCTTTTGGAAGTATTTCTGAATAGATGGGTACCACTGGTAGGGAAGAGCGGTGAGTTTGGGGAGAATGACAAAAAAACGGTGCTTGCAAATTTGGAGTCCTGCAGGAGAAGCTCTGGAGAGGAGTATATTCATCTCCTGGAGTCCTTGGGAAAGTTGTGAAATGTATTAGGTCATGCTGATTACTGATGCAATCCTCACTGTCCACAGTGATGTCTCTCAGCAACCACAGCAAAAGATTGCCAAGTCTTCTAGCTGCTGGGAGCACTGGCTGTGTTTCAGTGGCTGCATTTTAGCGTACACATTAAAGCAGCGGGAACTTTGCAAGCCCTCTTCCAAAATATTGTATCCCTGGCTTGACCAAAATCAACAATGAGCATCAATGTCAACGCTGCCGTCACTCAATGTAATCAATATTATTGTTCCTTAAGGTTGCCTTTCAGAGAGTTTTCATCCCTATTGCCAGTGCAGAACTACTGTACTGACATCACCACCCAGCATGTATGCCTGATGGTGACTTTGAAAACCTGTTTGAAAACATTTGCTTTTTCCCTAATGTTCCCTTAAGAATACAACTACATTGGCAGAAAGCGATGGGTGATTCATAGGATGGTGATGGATGTCGAGCAGGGGGGGTGATAAAGGACCGCACGCCTGCCTGTTTCCTGCCGAAATTTCTTCTCTTCCTGACTGATATGGCCAACTGGAGTATTTGGGGCCACAGACCCATTCTTGCCAGAAGCTACCATGACTCTTCATTATTAAACAGCTGTTCTGATACCCGGTGCTGTGACCCAAGAAGAAAAATCTCCAACGCTTTTTTCTTAGTAAGTCTTTGCCTTAAAAGATGGTTGTTTGTGGTATCAGTGGCACCTGCTCAGAGCTGTGTTTGTTCAGTGCTCCCGTAGCAAGCTATAAACTTCTGTCCTCATAGTAGTACAAAATTACTACTAAGACAGGCAAATTCTGTATTGCCTTTCTTTTTTTTCCAAAACCTGACAAACTATGGAAACTGCCCCAAAACTTAGCCACTTGAAAATGCTGTCCTCTCGTTTGTGCAGACACTTTTTACCATATTTGAAAAAACTGGCTTTTGTGCATAAATTGTGTAATGAGGAGACTGATGCCCTTCTGTCTTCTCTCTTCTGTAACTCAAAATGGCAAGTATTAAGCAAAGATATTTCAATCCCTCTTCTATTATGGTCAGGAGGAGTGAGAGTAGCCCCATGAAGCTGGGAGAAGAAACATCGATCTTGAGGGGTTTGAAAGGAAAAGATGTATGTCTAGGGGACTGGAGTTGAAGAATCAGCTTAGGTTTTAGAATGAAAAACACGTACACCAAGATTATAGTTTTAGTAGAATTTTTCTTAGTGTATTTAATTTGGAAAGGTGCATATAGATTTCTTTTATGTGTTATTTCCATCTTTCTATATATGTTAGAGTGTGTAAACCCCCTGTCCTATGCACTAGAGTACCTGTTGAGAACACAAGGTATGTAATGCATCAGAGACAGATTTTTATTCTTTTTTTTTTTCCCTATTTCACAAACCATAAGCACGGCAGACTCCCTCTCCAGAGGTTCTGCCCTACAATGCTCTTTGAAGCACAGAGGTTCTTGCAACCTGTCCCTACCATCTGGGTTGAAGAGGGGGAGAGGAGCATGGTGAAGAGGAGAAGACGAGCATGGCCCAGGTTTCTCTACAGACCAGACATGCTCAAGATTAGTGGTGGGCTAGAAAGTCTTTTCACAAGTGCTATAAACATCCATAACTGTCTGCCAGAAAGCTAGGCTTTGGTCCCAGGTCTGTGGAATTACAAGTGTTATTGTTGAGAGTTTCCTCTTGTTTGATTTCGTGTTCCTCAGCTCTAGCCCTGGCGTTGACTCAATATCTTCAGTGTTCCCATGTCAGTGTTTTCCTTTCCAACCACAGTGCACTTTACATGCCTCCTGATGTACATAAGGGTCCTATTGTAGCCGTGGTAATCCCACAGGGATACTAAGAACAAGCAGCTAACATTATCATCATGAGTGGTTTCCCCAATCGGATTATTTTTAATTACTTAAGTGGATCAAAGTCTTTTTGAAAACGCTTAAAAGTGTAGATGATCTTTGTCCATCAAGGGTAAAGGTATTACAATCTTAGTCCTGCTGCTTTGGGAAGAAGTGTTTTTTAAAAAAAAATAATTTGTAAATGTAATTTTAAGAAATTGCGTCAAGCCACATCCACAGAACTTATTCCTCCACAGATGGATGGAATTAGTTAAATTAGAAAATTTAAGGATGGACCCATCAGAACACTTTTGAGTAAATGTTGTATTTCTAGTACAGTGGACAGAGGAAATGACCACGTTTGGAGATTCAAACTAGTTTCCATTATAGTTGCGTAAAGATTTTCTGTGTTTACTAACACTCTATGCCTTATGTGCCTTGTCAGTGTAGGGGCTGTGGTTTGAAACCTTGTTGTGATGAGTTAAGCCTTAATGACTAAATGGAACAAGTGATCTTAGGGTTTTTTGAGGCAATACTACCTTGTAGTCCCACCCAGATAAATCAAACTCCCAGCTCAGGCTAGCAGAGCATGGGATACAAAGTCACTCAGCACACACACAGTAAACCCAATGCATTGTGTAGATTAAATGAGTGACACTGGAGGTAGTGGGCACGGGGGTGATTTATGTAAGAATTTATCTAACTATTTTGCCACATGCCCAAAGAGTTGAGTGTTTGGAAAAGCATCTGGTTGCCATGAAAACCACGTTACTGACTGATTGATGGGCTTTGGGGGCCCTTGAAACCGAGGACCTGAGCCCCGAGCTATATCCCTATCCTAAAATGGGTTTGGAATGCTCAGTGTAAATTAGCTGCAACCAGACCCTGTGCAAACTGAGCATGACGCACTTTCCCCACTTCTGATGCAACTATATGCTCCTTCTTGCTTCCCTGAGGGAAATGGGCCGTAGAAGGAGACTCCCGAATTATCACCCAAGAGGTATTTTACACCAGTATGATCCCTGGCTTCCCCGCACCCAGCTAGAGGACCCTGTCTCATCAACTCACAACAACCAGACCGGGACCTGCACGGTCACGCAGCACTGTACCAGGGTGCCGTTATTAAATACCAAGGTAGTGATTTACCAACTGGGGCTTTCTAGCATCAGAAGGAACAGTAAGCCCCTCTCATGCTGTTAAAACTGAGGGGAAAATGGTGACCCATGAAACTGAGGAATGAAAACTACTGGGGGTTGCTCTTTGGTTTAAACAGAAAACTGTTGTAATTGCACCTTGGCCTTTTAGATAACTAAGCTTTCCTGTGTTGTGCTGTTGACATCAGTTTTAATACTGCTGAAAGCAATAGATTAAAAACCAATTAAAATTCATTTTTTCCTTAAAACTTTTTTTTTTTCACTTAAATGATGCACCTTATTTAAAGATCCTAGTTTAAATACCCATCAGTTCTAAATCAAAATAAGTCCACTAAAGCTCATATGTCAACACTGATTTATACCCAGAAAGGTTGGGCCTAGAGCTCTAATTTTCCAGTGATTTTCAATTCATCTGCTTATGTATTTGTTTGAAAACTAGGTCTAAATTACTACATGCTATCAGGATAAGTGAGCTAAAAATTCTAGTATTCAGGCATTTTATGTCTACTTTGTATGAAGTGAAATGTAGTGCAAAAGTGAGGTACAAAGCAGGGAAAATATAAGACTCTCTTTTCTAGAACTCACTACAGTAATGGGACTTTTTTATTGCTCTCTACTTGCTTCTTGCAGACACACCACTGTGCTCTTCTCTCATACTGATAAGAGAGAGTAAAAATGCTTTTTAAATAGGCATTTAGGTAAATTACTATATTTAACAGTATTTTTCATGTGTAAAACAAAAGTAAAATTTGCTTTTGCTAATCTTTCAGGCTTCATCTCAAACAGATGAGCCACTCCCTCTGCTGGGGATATTTCTACAAACTGTTCTGTAAATGAAAAGGATGTTAAGTTCTTTTCAGGGAGATGTTAGAAGCACTTCTAAAGTCACATAAAACCTTAGCAGTGTTATCATGTACAAACATTTCTCAAGAGTATGTAAGTGTCTTTACGCTATTTTACACTCTTAAAATATCTATCATCTCATTCAAAAAAAAGCAGAAGCTGAAACATCAAAATGTAAAGGTTTCTCAGCCAACTGGTTTTAGGGGTTTGGGGTTTTGTTTTTTTTTTGCTTTTCACATATTTATAACTTTATTTGCAGCTTGCTAAACATAACTGACTGATAATCCATCAGAGAAAGTTTTCCTTTTAGCTACAGTTTAGGCTGAGCCTGGACAAGAGCTGTAGGACATGAGCAGCACATTTTTTACCTTCTTCTATTAACACTCCAAAAAACACCTGGAGGGGAACTATTCTCAGGAAAAAGGTTCAGTTCATTCACAGCTTTTGTTCCGTTGCTGGCCTTTTGGATGAAGCTGCAGTGGATTCCGAAGAATGTGTCTGATGGGACGCCAGAAAGTGTTCCAACATATATTTGTACGTATATCAATTTCTCAGTCAAGCTGAAAAAGTGTGAAAACATTTGTATTTAAAAAAAAAAATAAGTGCATTTAAAAAGATACAGAAACAAAAGATACAAGATCAGGTTATCTGTCCTCTCTATTTCTGTTCTTGCCTAGCTACCACGGCAAGAATTCATTCGCCTATATCAAGCAGGTCTGAAAGAAGGACGTGTGTTTCAGAAACAAGGAAGCTCCTACAAGCTTTCTGAAAACTGTTATCCGGGTAGAGGAAGGAAACCCAAATTAGGGCTATTGACGAAGACAAGGGAGCAGATCTCACCCATTCTACGTTTTGCTTGGTAGCCAGGAATCCTATCAGGCTGCATGTGTGAGAAGATCGAAGTGCACACGTGTGACGGGACACTCGCCACAGCACTGCTGTCGTCTTTCCAGGTAAAAATGGCAAAAGGAATGAAGGCAAGCTGACACTGGAGGGTATAGGGAACAAAGTACACGAGTCTATTGGGAATCACATGGCTTTAGTTCTGGTTTTCGTGGAACGCCTTCCTTTATTTTTTTAATTTATATCAAAGGCAAAATAAATGAAGTTTATAGAAAAAAAAAAGTGGAAATGTTTTGTTCTGAAAAGAGAAAAGGAAATTGCATCCTCTCCAAAGTTTTACCCCAGTTTGTTTGCAGAATTTTGCCTTTATTCAGAACAGTTTGGGTTCAAACAAACTCCTAAGCTGATTTTTTTTTTTTTCTTTGAATTTTGAGGAATGAAGTGCCCAGCCCAGTAGTTAGTGTCTTTGTGGTGTTTTTGTTGTTTTAGTGGCAACTTGTTCGACAGGACAGAATAAAACCACTAAATGAAAGCTGAATTCTAACAGCCTTATATTGAAAAGTACTAATTTCAATGAGATTATTTGAATAGAGTGTAGTCTTTGAACATGCCTGAATAGGGCAAAAACTGGAGTGGTAATTGCACTGGGAATAGACTACACAGCTGGCATTTATCTACTTTTAAATTTCTACAGGCTCATTTTCCTTCTCAGATCCATTGGTAAACAGAGGGAATCCTAATGGCCACAGGTGTCAGTGGAGAAGATGATCATACATAATGATTCACTCAATATTACTTAGCTGCGACTGACTTGGATTTTTTCCTATGCTCAGGGCCTCTTTCTATGACTTTTTTTTGTACAATGTACACAAATAAAAAAAGAGGGAAAATTTGGGAACCAAGAAACAGGTTTGTTTCTTGAGAGCTGGAGGATCCAGCCCAACTTGTAATTATGTGAGTGGTTTCTAGGAAAAAGGGAAATGAGATGAGAAAAGTGATTATATACTAGTTACGAAAAAGCATGCATACTGACATCCAACTTTTTAAAAGTAAGCAAAAAAAAATATTTTCAAAACCAGAGATCACTAAATGAAGCAATTTCAAGGTAAAATTGTGGCACCATGTCACTGGAAAAAGATTTAACAAATAAACCATGAGATTTTAGGAAAATTCTTGTAGACAGAATCTTTGAGAAAACTGTATAAGACCTGAGGGACTCCACAGAAACCAAGGAACTAACTTCGGCTTTACATAGACCTTGTATATTGAAGACATTATTAAAATTGAAATTACTAAAGGGGAAAAATGAAGCAAAATTGTGCCTTTACTTTTGAGACTTGTTATATTTAGCCTCTTTAAAGTATCTACTTAGTATGTTTCAGTGCATTAAAAACCTTCCTATTTAGACTAACCTCTTTTAATATGGCAGAAGCAGCAGTTGAAAATGGTGATGTTGTGTAATGTACATAAAACATAGGGGAATGACATTGGGTAGTGAAGTCCAATCTCCTGCTGCTGTTGGTACCATGTATTTATTCAATTTAATGAAAATCCCATAAAAACTTTAAGTTGTTGCTGTTATGTTTTGTGCTAGGGACATTTGTACCTCTAATTCAAGCCCTTTTACTAGTGTAGTGGTATATAACATGGCTCTTTTCAAATAATTCTTGGAGGAATATGGCTGTGTTATTTTTCCCACATCCCCACATGAAACTGGAGGCTGACAGAAGCATAGTGTTGAGGCAAGAGAAAGTGTGAACCCAGCGAAACAGTTAGGTCCATGCCTGAAGTCAGATAAGCACTAAATTGAGCACTAAAAGCTACAAATGTGGTTTCGCAGTATTTTACCTTGAGGGAAGGAAGAACCACTAGGATTTTTTCCATGGGAAACGGAACACGCCAGCAGCTATACGATGGGCTAAGTTAAGGGTTTAATAAATTCAGAAAGCGTGGAACTGATAGGTGCTGAAGGCAGGGCAATGTGTTCTGCCTGCTGAACATACAGCTGCTACTTTAGCAAATGCAGCGGTCATTCTTGCTTCTCTCCTGTGGCTCTTCCAGGTGTTCCAGTGAGCGCAACATCTGGAGGGTAGCACACAGTTTTACTCAGGTCATCGATTGTTCTGTGGATTACAAATGAAGTCCTGTCAATTTAACTGTGTGCTTGCTGGAAAAGTAACAGTCAAAATTCCCCCCCAAAAAGAAGTGGTCAATAGTTTTTCTAGCTCAAACAAACTCTCAGATTAAATTTAAAAATTTAATCGCATCCTTCACCTCAGAACCTTTGCATTTCCGATGTAACCACAACCGCTGCTAGCATCCTTGGGTTTGGGAGATTATGCAGTGCTGTGGAGTGGCCGTTCTGCACAGAAACTGAGTCCGGAGCCTGTGCCAGCTCACAGCAGGTCACAACTTTGCTTCCATTATTTTCCCCTTTGCCTGCCTTCTCATGGTGGCTTTACCAAATGTATAAGCTGAAGTATGGCTACCTGATACTGTGGTTGTTCTAGCCAGTCGAAACAGGGGAAAAAATAATCTAGAAATTTGTGGATTTTGTTCACAGATTGTAGGAGTATCCTGAATGTATTTAGATGCATTGTGCCTACTTTTTACTGAAAGGATGTGTATCCTAACAGAAATGTCATTTGTGTTTAAAAGATGTGCATACTTAAAACATGTACATGTCATATAACCTAGGTACATTATTTGATCCTTGCAGATCATATTTCACAACAGTCTTCAAATAAAAAATTCCTTGTATTTCTTATGTACACTTCTTCAAAATGAATAAATTTCAGAATCAGAATTTTCATTCCCCTTGTATATTAAACATTGCGCACATGGGAATTCCAAGCGGGAGTTCTAATGGAATATTACTCTGTAACATGGTCTAGTGGGCAGGGATGACAGTTGGACTCGATGATCTTGTAGGTCCTTTCCAACCTAAATGATTCTATGATTCTATGATTAAAAAAGCTTATATTTAACTGATAAAGCTTTGCACCTTGGCCAGATATAAACAGTTTTCACTGAATCATGAGAAGACATGTCTGTACTGTTGGAATGCTCTAGCACTATATACTGTATTGCTGTCTCAAAGTAACAATATCTATGAATATAACATGGGTGTCTCCATGTGAGTGTGTGTATGAGTGTATGTATATCACATTCTGCGCCCTAGAAAAGTTTGAGCCTCATTGCTCAAAGTTTTAAAAAAAATTTTCAGTCTGAAAAAAACTTGTGGAAACTACAGTCTGAGTTACAAATAAGTGAAAAGAAATTTCGGAATGAGAATACTTATGTATCTTTTACCCGAGTTTCACTGATGTATAAAACTTTAATTGTTCCCATTCTTTTAGCAAATAGAAAAGACTCATGATTTCTGCTAGCCCTCAGGTCGTGCAGCACAGAAAAGATGGAAACCCTTCTTTTCTTCCCTGCATATATAAACCATTCTATTCTAAAGGGTAAGTTTTCTGGAAACCAAACGATTATCCTCTTGCGCAGTTTTCCTTCTCCTCTGGCCCAGCTTTGCAATCTTTCATGGGACAGCAATATATCGTCCTAATAAGGCCACACACCTTTCAGGTTATTTTCATCATGAAGTTACCTGCAAATAAAGTGGGTTCAGTTAGGGATAGTTTCAAAGGTCTTGCAGTTAAGAGCCTAAATCTCCCATGAGTGTGACTTTATGTACTTGAGTGAATTTCTTTCAGACCTTGCCCTAGATATTTAACATTCACTATGGTTTAAATTCTAATAACAAAGTCTTTTGCGGGATCTGTTCTAAAGTGACAGAGCAGGTCGGACACAGAGCTAGAAAGATAACCCAAATGTTCCACTTTATAGGGTAGAGTTGTAGCTACTTTTAATGTACTATTGTTTCCGTGAACCAACATAGGTTGAACCTCCATGCTTTATTTTGCTCAGAGAATGAATTATCATGTTTTTGTTGTTAAACTGATGACATATATGATCTACACAATGTATTCCTTCTATAAGTGTCAGTAATTTTTTTTTTTAAAGTCTGTTACAAAAGCAGGTGCATGGTTGGTTTTTTTTTTTTCATTTTGAAATGTAATAAAGTCAGTTTTTGGCCTCGAGCAATACTAGGATTTAAAATAGGAACTACTTTGAAGCAACATGAAGTTGCACCCAGCCTCTAGGTTATTAAATGTGTTTTCCCTCTCTGGCTTCCTAAATGCACCTCATTGTTTAATGGAATTCTAACTGCAAGATTTAGTTGTAGGCATTTCAGCTGGACTTCCTTTAGAAATACATAATGATGCACCCTCGATTTCAAAACACACCAAGTGGATTATGGGGCAGGGGGGAAACCAAAACATTTTTTTACTTCCAGATCACAAGGAGGAATAAACAAATTAACAGTATTTCAAGAGAAGCAATAATATGCCTTCTGGGTGGGTCATCTCAGAGATCTGGGCAGGCAGAACTGGGCTTCAGCCTTAAAGGGCTTTCTTTCAAGCACAGCTTAGCTTGTGCAATTCACAATCAACAATAGCCAGTTCTTTTAAAAGACGTTGGTAAATAAACCTTCCGTTCCAGCAAGCCTGCCTTTCCAGTCAATGCAAGATATTCTTGTAACTAGGATTGACTGATGAACTTTGGCACTTTCAAAACTGAGCATCTGGATATGAAGGCAAAATGATCCTCTGAATTTCAGAAACTTAAGTATTACCTAGAACTTGCAACGTTACTGTTCAATTTGCATGAGTTTAAGTCACATTCCCCAGCACATATGTAGTGTACCTAGAAGACTCTGGACTCTGTAGTTGCATTAAATAAATTCTTTTGCAAAAGCAGCCATATCCTATGGAGATACAAGCTGTAAATTCACAGTAAAGCCAACTTATATATTGCACATAAGTGCCACAGGTACTGCTATAACAATATCCTCTTGTAAAAAAAATGGGGTCGAATTTTCTAATCCAACGAAGAATATTACTATTGTACTTTGATGAGGGATAAGGCCAGCTCAGCTAGGAGAGTTGGAGGCACAGTGAGGGGAGGCACACAAGAAGGAGGAAGAGGAAGATGCGTAGCCATTCTTTGCTTTATAATCATTCCACAGACAGAAGGTTTTAATTTCCAGAACTGTCAGTTTACCCTTTCTTTTTTAAACTTCTTTTGTATTCAATTAAAAAGACTTTTAAAAGGTACATTTAGTTATTTCAATCTTTTCTTTTTAAGAAATGTTTCAGCTTTTTTTGTTCTTGTAGGCTTGCTCCAGAATGCTAATATCTTCTCCCTCAGCTACACTCCAACCCCAAGCAAAATCATGTTAGAGCAAGTAATGCTTTCTGAATGAAAGTTTTATTTTCACACACGGCCAGAATGAGTTATATTGCACCTGCACGAATGATGTTTCCCTTATTTTATGAAACTGGAAGACAGCCAAGTTGTACAGCGTTTCTGTAGGTGCAGAGTTTTTTTCACACGCCTCTTCCCAGCACCACCTGCTTCAATAATTTGGGTGTTCCCCTCAGGTAGGTCACAATTTAAAACATGTTAGTACTCAGATTGGCCACACCCAGAGATAATACACTCTTTTTTTGACAATGGTTGTGTTAGCCAAATATGACACAGTGATCTATGTTATTTATTTTTTGAACTTTGCATAACCGTGTCACTGGATGACAGGGGTAGCTGATACTATTATACAGAGATTTCCAGTACCATAGCATGAGATCCAATTAGATGGTAAACAAAAGCATTTGGACTAAGGAAACGGAAAGCTAAATGAGCCGAGTAGTCCAGCTAGTTCATTATCTTGTCTCTAGCACTGGGTGGTAAGAGACATTGCAAAGGAAAGCGCAAGAAATGCTGCAGAGGACTGTAATTTTATTATCATCTCGTGCTAAAGTTCACAGGCAGAGCGTGATGTGGGAATCTAGTTTGCAATGACCATGCTCTACCTCCTCAAACAATGAACTTCATTTCCCGCTGGTCTCAACCCAACACCTTTTGCAGCAGCTTGCTCACACAAAAATAAACTAAATCTAGCCCCACAGTGGGAGGGTCTGTCTATCTGGGGCATAAAACAATTCAATCCTAGTAAATTTTCTGTCTATTTTTCTGCTTTAAACGGCTTTTGTTTGGTTAATTGGTGCCGTAGGCAGATAACCAATTTTCTCCTGTGGAGGGATTAGCAGAATTCCATTGTTGAGATGTTCTAATTGTTAATTTGCATGCTTGAGAAAGATTATAGTTTTGATTGTGAAACCTACCAGGGTTGATTTTTTTTTTTTTTTTCCTGAACAAAGTAGAGGAAATAGTTTTTTGTACTTAATTAATATCTACACGGTATCAAGCATTGGACAACATCAAACACAATTATGAAACATATTTAAAGGACAAATGTCCCTAATTCTCCTCTTTGGGAACAGTTCATGGCCAGCTCCGTCTCCAGAGGAAGTTAGATAAACCCTAAGGCTGAAAAGTCCTCTAAATGCTGCTAAACTCACAAAGGATTGCGGGAGCCCAGCAAACCTCTCTCCTGCCACTGTTCTCAGTTCATACACTTTAGGAGTTCCTCTTCTTTGTCTTTGCCCTTCTCTTCACAGTGAAAAAATAAAATAAGGTTGAGTTAGTAACTTGAGCTGGATAATTGGAGGTAAAGTCCTACAGAAGATGAGGCACTTCTTTGAAGTTTTCATATGAATTAATAGGTTGTGATAAACCTATGTGTGTGTGAGGATGGGAACTTCATTCTTCATATATGCCTGGCAGCTCATCAGAAAGTTACTATCTTATCAGGTCTGGGAATTTTATTCCATTTAGTGAACTTGGTCTAAAACCTCTTCCAGAATTAGGCACTGTTTCTGGAAAATGCAAGAGAAATTCCAGCTTCTTCTTTAGGGGAACATTGACACATTTGTATTGCTGCTGCTTTGCAACAAGATGTGGCACTAACATTGTCCTCAGATGGTATCAGTCACTGTTAATTTTAATTACTTCTTTACCCCACTGCTTGTGCTCTGTTAGTATATGAATAGCGAGAGGAGATCTGGTATTTTGAATTTCTGATGCAAAAAGTCCTGCTCCCCTGTGGTCTGTTGGAGACTTTTACAGCTGTGACGAATGATTGCAAAGCCACTGCAAAATGTCCTCACATTAAAAAGTTTCTTGCTAGAGTAGTGGAACTCCTGACACGAGACAATGGAAATTCAAGACTATCTCCGGCTTTTGGGTAAGTAAAGCTTTTTGAGTGTTACAGTCGAGTTCTGCAGATGGGTGGGGAGTACCAGGGCAAGGCAGATTAAAACGGTGAAGGGAGGATGGATCAAGTGCATGGATCAACAGCTACTGTGAAAGACCATTGCTCAGAAGTCAGAAACTAAGAAGTGTCTGAGTGGTGGCAGAATAGAAGGCAGCTATTGCCTTCCTCTGAGCCTTAGAAATAAGAAACAAAAAATGGTACCTGGGAGGGTTGTTTTGTTAGTTTTTTTCCTCTTGTTCTGTTCTTTGGGGGTCTAAAATGAGAAAATAGAGTTTCTGCAGAGTTGTCTTCCTGTGATCAAAGAAGGATGTGAAGAATCAAAATATGCATTGGTTTAAGTGAGGAGATCCCAAAATCCCCCCACAAAGTAATATTTAGATAATTATATACTGGTGAACACTACACGACAAAATTATTTTTTTTTTAACTGACTGTGAGAAAGGGAAAAAATGAAAGGATTAAAGCAATCTAAATGAAATAAAAATTTTCATGCAAACATGGACAGATAAACACTTTGTTTTCTGTCTTCGGTACCTGTCTCTGTCAGCATTATAAATTTCACTGGTGATTGCATTAAGACTTTTGGGGGAGTCTTCCATTTTATTTTATGTGTAGTGGCTTAGTTCCCTTCCATCAAAAATATCTGATTCTTCCTAGTGATTCCAGCTAGATCTTGTTCCGATAGGACAGTTAGATGACACATCACTAAAAGGCTAATGTTGAGTTCATCTGTAATTAGCATGTTAAGTAGTGTCTGTCTGTTAAATATCAGCACAAAAGACTTTTTGTCAACAATAAGCAATATAGAAGAGTTACATAGGAAAAGTGCCTCGTGTGTAGGTGTTCACAATGCCTGATGCAACCAGTGGATGTCGTAGAGTTTTTGAGTGCACAATGAATGTGGACAGTTACCAAATTACTGGGGCCTCTTTTCTGGGCTGTTGGGTAACATTATGTTGAGCTAAGAAGAGACACCACTTGGATTCATTATGGCAAAAGTCAATAGTATTCTGCAGGCAAATCACACGTGAATGATCAGTCGCTGTGTTATGGTTTGTGCTATTTCAGCAGCCCAATATTTTGTACTGATATTGAGACTGTTCACAGGTCACCACTCATGAGATCACTTCCATAAACTAAGACTTTCTCCTAAAGATAGGACAAATATAGACCCATTAGGTGGAGGGGCTATAATAATAAACCATTTAGATAATCTAAATTTAAAATGACAGGGAATAGCACAGGGCAAATAAAAACCCCAAACCCCACCCTGAATGACTGCCTTAGCCACTGGGACATAGCTGAACTGGTATGGCCCAGATTAAAATGGAAAAGCCTCAGTAGCCATGAAACAGAGGAATGTCGAAGAATTGGCCATTGCAGCCGGTGGTGCAAAAGGTAAGTCCACATCTGACTCTGGAAAACAACTGCTGTTTTCTCTTTGTTCATATTAATTCAAGCCCTTTGCAAAATGCTTCCAGACTAGGCAGGCTCTTTAATTTTTGACTAACAAATAATGTCATTCAACCATTACTATTTTTAGATTGCTTGCCCTTAAGAGCCCTAGAATAACCTTAAACCGTTTGTTTATATGTTTTATTTTTAGTTTCAGCTGCTTAGGTGGATAATAATTTACTGATCCTCAGTGCCCATGGAACCATCATTCTGAAACTGTGAACGAGTTTAAGACACAGGCAAAAGAGATATTTACAGGCTAGGCCAGGTGGGGTCTTTTTTCAAGTTGGATAACTGTAGGATGTCTGAGATTCTCAGGTTTAATATCCTTCACGGCCTTCTGAGAAAAAAACTAAAAACTACAGATTGGGATGAAATAAGTTTTCATTCAAACCTCTTCATGATATTCAACTAAACTCTACTTCAAGTTTTCTTGGAATATTTAAAGTCTCGACTCTATGTTTTTGTTCTAGATTTTGTACCTTAGCCAATGTAATCCCATGAGACTGTGGGTCTGGGAGCAAGAATTAGACAGTAACCTAACCAAAATTTTTTGAACAGAGCTATTGAAATACTAGCATTTCCATCAGAGAATATTCTCTTGCAGTTTCCAGGTCTGCATGCTTTGATATAGGAAAGGCTGGATAAAACTTCAGATTTCTGGACAGTTATGTCAGTGAAGGTCTCGGAGGCCTGTGTGTCTTCTGTGCCATGGCTCTGATCTCAGTCCCACAAGAACAAATATTAAAGACTGATGTTACTCATTGTCAAGGTATTTTAGCTAAGAAAATGCAAAACTGTAGGTTTTGAGTAGTATATGTGGGAGAAAACTGTCAATTTGAAATTCAGCTTTGATTGCTCACTGACCATGATTAGTCAGGCACAGGCAATTTTAATTGACTGTCTGTAGATCAGAAATAGCACTGGGCTGCAGAAGTCAAATTAGAGTGGTCCCAGACTGCACTATGTGCAGTTTACTGGGTCACACCAACAAACTTCATTAGTAGTATAACATGTCAAAATTAGTCACTTAAGAGTGTAAACAGCTCCAGCAACAGGAACGAGCAGGCCTCCGGCCATCTGCTTTGTGTGTTAGTCCCGCTTTTTCACTGTAGGCACTGAGTTTTGTTCACTCGGCCAGATGATCGTCGCCTTAGATTCAGCTGAGTGTCCCGAAGTAGCAGAGAGCTGGAGATGTCAACAGATTGCGATGCCTTCCGGTAGAGGCACAAGGCTCTGGGCTCAGCAGGGAGGACCAACATCAACAGCTGGTACATCCCAGGACCTCTTTTCCATCTTCTCCTCTCGTTTTTTGCTACAGATGTGAGAAGCAAACGATCTTGTCATTATTAGCAAAGGCACCCTGGAGTAACCCTACATTCCTTTTTAACTCAAGCCAGTGACAAACCTCCCTCCCCCATCCTCCGTCCCTCTCTCCTTCCCCTCCCTCTCACCTCTCTCCTCACTGCTCTCTGCTATTCTGGCATTCTGAATTTGAATTTGGAGTACATTATTTTCATCAGATTTTATAATTTCTACCTGGTATATATTTTGCTCCCTGTTCTGCAGCAGCTGATTCTTATGGACCCGATTCCTCATTTTGTGAAACTAGATTTATTTAGGTTAAATTCTATTGAGGTAGATTTGTAAAGCTCTGTAAGAAAACACAGAGATCTTGAATAGAAGTAATTAATTTTTTTTTTGACACCCAGAACATGGAAAGTGTACACTAGTCATGCAACCAGAAAACAAATCCTAAAATGCATGATCAAACCAAAACATTAGCAAGCCTCTGAACAGCAGTAGCAGCATCAATTGCTAGTTCATATAAAAGAGTCAGTAGGGGATTAGGCAATTGCTATGCAAAGAATAAACCAATGATTTCTTGAAAATTAGTGTTCAGCTGATAGCCATTTAATTAAACTGTTTGCTTTAGCATTTGTGATTTTTAATGGAATTTCAGGAGAGGTTAAAGGGAGGAGTTGAAGGATAAAATTTAATACAGATACAGAAAGCTTTCATTTCTTTGCTAAATGCGGTATTTTGATACACTGTCATTCCCATCCATAGACTGATAGATGAAATATATGAACATAGCAACAGCTTGTGGAAAAAATCATTGTAACTTTAACTGAAGAGTAATCAGTTGGTAGTGTCTTTAATGTACAGCCGTGCTTCAGAGATGTTAAGGACCAAAGTGAGAGGAGATGTCTTACACCAGAGATGCAAAACCCACTTTCAGAGCTGCTCCAGTGATCTGTGTGGAGAAAAAAAAAAGGCATTGAGAAATGGCTTAGTGAAAAAAAAAAGTCATTTCAATTGCTGATGAAAAAAATGCAAAATGATAGACTTCTTCATATCGAAATCATGATGAAGTTAAAGACTAATATTTCAGTGCATCTACTAATTGGTGTGAGTGAGGAAGAAATATTTCCTATGAATGAGCAGGGGGGTTATTTTGGTGAACTTTTTCTACCTTTCAAGCTTCTGGCAAGTACTAGAGAAAGGATATTAAACTTAACAGGGCCCTGAGATGGTCAGCTATGGCTATTTTATTCTGTGTGGATCACATCACCTTTATTTCTGAACTTAAATGCTGTGCCAGTTACTTGGACAGAAATTAAGTGTATTATAAAATAGGAAATGCATGCATTAGGAACTGTAAGTCAGGAAAACTTTATTATCAGTTATATTCCCCAACTATGATAACGATGTAGCCTCTCTGTCCTTAGCAGAGAACCTGATTATGTGTCAAACTTTGGATGAGGTTCTGTTTGCCATTGGCCTTTAACAAATGTATGGAAGGAGAAGGGGCAGGCTGGTCAGCAAAGTACTTCAGCCCTCTGAGAGTCCTGATCCTGGGGTCAGGTTGAGAGGACATCTAACCTACATCGGTTGGGTTAATCATAAATGTCATGAACATGTTAATTAAACAGCCACAATGATATGATGAGCATTTTGTATGAAATAGCTTGTCCTCCTCTCACCCCCTCAATGCTCCTGCTAAAGCTCAGCTCACTGTGCACAAAGGAATGAAAGATTCATGAGCTGGAAAGACAGCAAGGGAAGAGGAACATGGTTCTATACATATCTCTCTATATATCTCTAATAGCGATGGGCAGCGTACTTGGTAAGGCAGCAGTGTATCTAAATGACTCTGGCATGGGTCTATACCCATGTCTTCGCAGGCTCGCGTTGCCCCTCATCTCTTCTTGCCAGCTGAGCTTCTACTTAAAAGCTGCCTTTGGACACTGCCAAACTTCTTTCGATCAGCAAGAATGTGCTAAAACCAGAAGTTACACAATACTCTGATCTCCCTGCTCCCTGCAATCCACCTAGTAGCCTATCACAGTATCTGATTTAATAGTAGCATTACATATGGTAGTGCCATGGTATGTTTTTGTTATCATGAAAAATTCACATGGCATTGTTCATTCCTATGCTGTTATTTAGTGGTTAGGCTGCTCAGGATATATAAGAGCAGAGCTTTTAATTCCTACTGTTCATGTTCCTAATTCTGTAATGAACTTGCCAGGGTAGCGTCAACACCAAGTAAGTTTTAGCTCCTCCTGATCTTTAAGTAGGCTTGGGAAAAAATTCAGTTGGCATACATTCTTTGAAAAATCTTTGACTATCACAGTGGCAAATATTTAAATCACAATTGTATTGCTCTTATAATGAAATAGACTAGAAACGTTTACTACCCAAGAAAAAGCAAATCAGTCTAACCTGGCCGTTAATTTACCCCAAAGTTTTTGTGTATCAAGGCATTACAGATGCTCTGATGGAAGGATCAAGTTGTCCCTTGTGCTGGTTTTGGCTGGGATAGAGTTAATTTTCTTCACAGAAGCTGGTATGGGGCTATGTTTTGGATTTGTGCTGAAAACAGGGTTGATAATTCGGGGATGTTTTGGTTACTGCTGAGCAGGGCTTACCCAGAGCCAAGGGCTGTTCTGCTTCTCAGCCCACCCCACCAGTGAGCAGGCTGGGGGGGCACAAGGAGTTGGAGGGGACACAGCCGGGACAGCTGACCCCACTGACCCCAGGGATATCCCAGACCATAGGATGTCATGATCAGCATATACAGCTGGGGGAAGGAGAAGGAAGGGGGGGGAAATTCAGATTTACAGCGTTTGTCTTCCCCAGTCCCCGTTACGGGTGCTGGAGCCTCGCTGTCCTGGAGATGGCTGAACACCCGCCTGCCCCCGGGCCGTGGCGAAGGAATTCCT
>JAVJGG010000048.1:15211143-15293698 GCA_035590195.1 Aviceda cuculoides | reverse complement strand
GCTTTTGCTTTACCTGTTAAACTGTCTTTGTCTCAGCCCAGGAGTTTTCTCACTTTTACCCTTCTGATTCTCTCCCCCACCCCACTGTGAGGTAAGACAGCAAGCGGCTGCGTGGGGCTGAGCTGCTGGCTGGGGTTAAACAATGACACCCTGTACAAAAATGTCAACAAATCCAGTCAAGTATAATCACAACAGGTCCTACACACTTTCTGTCCAGCCAGTTTAACTCCTATATCATCTATCAAAGTCCTGTCTATATCTCAGTCTACTTCTCTAGGGAAGTGCAGTAAGGGTAGGAGAAAGGTGTGTTTTGACTCAGATAACAGGAAAACAAGGATAATAGAAAACACACAGAAATTAGGCTTAATTCACATAAATTCACCTTTGAAAAATTTGTGAGCAGATTTCTGCAGAGGGTGGGAAAACTGGAACCCCTGCGATATTCTTATGGCAACACAGAAGACTATGGGTCTTCAGTTGCATGGCGTGGTGCTCATTGATATAGGCACAAATTAAACAAACTCTCTTATTATTGTTATTAATTTGCATTGGTGTCTTTTCTACTCATAAATTTATGCTAAGAAAACAAGGTAGTGCTTTAAAATGGTCATTGGGGGTGTGGAAAGGAATATGATAGATCTCTAAGTTCAGAGTTATTTAAAAGACAAGAAAGCTCAGTTCTTTGGAAAAAACAGATGCCTTGCAATATAGTATCTTCATTTTATTTATATAGAATGATGTGTCATGAGTTCTAGTTGTCATATATTCATTTAATGCAAAATATCAGCATATTTTTTATAAATGTAAATGAGTATTGTTTATATTTTGTCTACTTTCTTCTTCCAGTTTAGTTTTCCTCAGTGTCATGCATCCTCTTCTTTGAATTTCCCACCTAGGTGGAAAGAACCATGCAGTCATCCTGATAATAAATATGCAGCAGCACTAGGCACAAGAAGATTTGTGCAATATTCTTGGAAAAAAACAATGCAGCAAATATACTAGACTGGATCAGAATAAATTGCTGAAATCAAGTAGAAGCATGCTTATGTCCAAAACAAACATGTCTCATGTGACAGTTCCATTATATTAAAAAGCAAAAAGTGGGAGTTTCATGTAGTATGATGCAAATCACAGTTCTGTTTAAGGAAGACTTTGGAGTAGTAAATTATGATCTTATTTAAACTGTGATTTGTCTTGTAAGACAGAAATGATCTGGAGTACTTCAGAGACTTAGGTTAAATCTTTCTTCCTGTTTGAAAATTTTAAGTTTTGTTACTTTTTTCTCTGAATAGCATAGTGCTCTTATCTCAATTATAATGTGCTGCTGTGACAGTGCATGTGGCTAGGAACTATGCTTAACCCTTTGAAGAGAGGAGCTAGATGCTTCTTATTTGTGTGGATTATCTGCAAAAACACAGAAACGGGCAGCAACCAGTGCCCGATAACAACTGGTACATGTCACCCCGAAAGTACGAAGGGGTCAGTTTTGGCCCTCACAGCAAACATCAAATTTCCTTGCGATGGAGAAAATTCTGCTGGAGAGGGAAGCCTGGTACTGTAAGCCCAAAGAGTCTTTTACTATGTCATCTACTGCTGTTATAAATTATTAACTACGGTGACTTGCTCAGTCTAAACAAGAAATGTCATTAGATGTCCACGCCAAGCAAAAGAGAGGCGTGTGGACAAGTTGCTGTGTGGGGCACAAGCTGCCCCGCTCCTTATCCCTCACCTTGGGCAGAGGGAGAAGTCAGGACCCGGCCCCCCTGCGGGCACCTCCCGACCCATCACGTCACTCCAATTCCAGCACCTCTGGGCACTGCACCTTCTCCAGCCACCATTCCCTTTTCCCCTCAGGGAATGGTCCTTGCTTTCACATAGGGTCAAAAACGCCTCCCAGGACCTTCGTCAATATTAATGTCGTGTATTAATATAGCAATTGCGTTCCAAGGTCAGAGGAGAAATCGGACACCCGCCCCACTTTTCTGTTGTGGCATCGTTGTTGCACATGGGCTGTGTTTATAACCTGCACTTCCCGCACAAATATCCATTCATCCCACAGCTTCTGCAAAACGAAAAGACCCTCGGAGCCACAATTTGAAAAAAACTATATTAGAAAAATACTTCAATTTTTTGCATTTGATTTAAGAGGCGGAAGCAAGAAGGCTGTTACTGATCTATTTTTAGTTTGTTCCTTGGTATGTTCAGCCTATAATGCAGTTTAAAAGCCTCGGTACTGTGCAAGTGATGACTTTCTTTTCTTCACTTCACTGTGGTAAAATTGACCATAGTGAAAGCAATTGTAATAACATCTCAGGTTAAGTGACCCAAGGGAAGCTTAAATTCCTTGTAGAAATAGGCTATATTCATAAGCTTTGTTTTTCATGGCAAAATGTGTAATTCTTCCTTGTTCTGGGCTCATGGCTTCCTTTTGATAAAGAGGAGGCCCTTCTCTTGCTGCTTAAATTCACTTCTTTCTCTGATTCAGAAAATGCCTTATAGCTTTAGGAAGGCAATCTCCATTCAGGGAGAGAACAGGAATGATAAGGGTCAATTAGGTTCAGTCTTCTAATTTCTCTTCCAGAACGGCACAAGCAACTGTCAGAAAGAGATACGCAGAGGAGTGTTCAGCCCAGCAGGGCTCTCCTGCAAACCTTGCTTGGGTTCCCTACTCAGCTTTGCGTTTTATTTTCGTTTCAATAGAAAAAGGTGGTTCTCCTCCTATTTTCACCTTTGTCGATGCATGAGGATTTGTAGTGTTACCTTCAGGCTAATGCAGGTGCCCTTTTGACAGGCCTGGGAAAGCACAAGAAAGTGCTACTTTCTGCTTATCTGGCTTTTTCACCTCAAACAGTCTCCAGGTTTTTTTTCAGACTTGTATTTGCAGGGATTTCTTCAAAAAGGAAGCCAAGTTAAAAACCTGACAAAGGTTCCAGTAAATAAGTATGAAAACAGATTTTTCTTTTCTTTAGGACATACTTTTTCAAGAGAAGGAAGGCTTAGAGAAAATAAGATACTTTTGGTACAATTTTGGTGATATTAAGAAGCAATTGTGTCAGAAGCAAAAACACTTGCAAGGAATACTAAACAACTCATCTGATGCTTTGTTTTTTAATCAGAACATTATCCTGCCCTTCTTTTCTTTTTCTTATTATTAATCTTCACCACACCCTCATACTTTTCCTGTCCTGCCTCTTCCTTTTTTTTCTAAAAGCACCTTTCACAATTTGCAAAAACAAGTCTATGTTTACACATTTGAAAGACATTAAACTTATAGAAATTTCATTATCCAGTGTTTACAATTCAAGAAGCTAGGCAGCTTTTAAATTTGTATGAGCAGCATATGGGTGGACATTCTCCCGCAGGTTTGTTGTTTTTTTTTTTTAATTCATTCTGTACATAATCGGTATTTAAAATTACTGCTTTGATACTGAACACTCTATGAACTCACTGAAAAATTAAATAACCACATCTGTAAAACAATTGTAAATACTTCTACTTGTAAAAAAATAAAGTCTACATGCTTCATTTTTATGAGAAAGACATATCACTGTACAAATATTCAGTCTTGTAATCAATAAACATAAACTTCCAGTGTGTTATTACCGACCTTCATTTGTCTTCAGGTTTTACTTGAAAACATTATTGGCTGCATGGCATGAAGGTCATTTTATGGAAAGTACACATATCAGATGTGACAAAGGTAACATGCTACCAGAGTATCTGTGTTTCCAGAAAAATGCTAGAACAAGACACTACAGAATAAAAAGAAATAATAATTCTGAATTGCATTATCTTTGACAAATGTCAGTTTTATGAAGATAGTGACTGAAAAGCAAGCGTTATTCCTAGGTTTTGTTCTATACACTATTCATTTTGTCAAACCTGGTATTTGGCATTTCAAATGCCAAATATGCTCAAAAATGAGAATTTTCTCTGTGCTTTCAGCTTCATAGCAAGAACACAAACTTCCCAAAGGGAACCTGTTTCTTCTCAGATTTATCCATCCGTCTCATATTTATCCAACACCAAGGACAATGTTTTCTGGGGAGCGGAGTTTAGTTTTGGTTTTAACATGGTAGTTCCTTTAAACATGTCAGCATTTGGAAACTAAGCAGTTTCGCTAGAAATCTGGGTGCAGTACCTCAACTGAGTGCAGCCAGTTTAGTATCAGAGTCTGAAGAACTCTCTATTCAGGCCAGATGCTTGCAACATCTCTAAAGGTTCTTTGATTAATTGAGGTGAAACCACCCTGTATAACAGGGTCAGCACACACAAGCTTTCATTATTTTCTTCATTTACATCAATTAGAATTATGGAGGGCCTGGGGCTACTCCTGACTTCTAAAAACATGATCTACTCCTAGGTGATGTTTAAATAGAGCACTAGAAAGACTACATCATATTTCATTAACAAATAAAACTTTTATTTCTTTCATCAATGACAGCAAGATTTATATTAGGTGTATTGCTAAAGCAAGTCATTAACATATATCACTCAAGGTGGTCAGACTCTGAAGAACTGGAGCTTGGTGTATATCACAACAATCAATCTAAAGATAGTGAATTTCATTTTTGCACAGACTGCAGGCAAGAAAGAATGAACATCAACTCCAGCAGAATTTGTGAATTCCAGTTTTCTTTTTATGACAGCTTATTTAAGTGGTGTGCAAACCACTGCTTTGTATTATGGCTCAACTGGAGAATGCCTTTACCAGACTGAAAAAAAAAAGAAATTAAGTTCAGGTCCTCTACCTTGAAAGCTAGATGAAAGGAGTAAGTCTACCACACATGGAGGTGACATAGTATATCACGTGTCAGAATTAGAGAGGTATTCCAGAAGTGAACCAAAAGAAACATGGTATTGATAATACTGTAATTTTCTACGGTCCGGTGTGTAACAGCAGACATCTCTCCTGCGGATGTTGTGCTCAAGGTGAAATCAATGCCACATTTTCCTTTTCTTAGTGTAAGTTATTGCAAGTCACTGTAGCCTTGTCCAGCAAAGCAAAAATTGACTCACCAAGTGTTTTTGCAACATGTGCAAGTTAATTACTTGCAGCAACATTATTGCTGCAAATATAGTGAATATTTGTGCAAATTTTAACAAAATTATTCTGAACGGTGGAATAACATGGTTTGTTAAACAACATTGGGTCCACGCTGTGGCTGCAAATCCAACCAGTAGGGCTGTGAACCTAAATATCCCTTTTGTGTGGAAGGGTTTCTACTTACTCCTCACTATGTTTCCCATTTCCTTTCCCTGCCTGTGTAACACCCTCTAGCCTGTAAGGTTAGTAACCATATTCATCCTGTGGATAGAGACTAGTAATAATAGGAATGTAGCTGAGAAATATATATTTTCCATTATTTTCACCTCAACTAAGTAGTATAGACAATGACTGATATTATTAATAAAGACGCCAGGCAAGAGTGGAACAACATTAATCTGGCATCAGGAAAAGAGTACAGGCACAGCCTCCTGATGGAGTCCAAGTGGGCCATCAAACCATCAAGCTGAGAAGGACCCAAACAGTTTATTGTTACTTTGTGATCTGAGAACTTTGGAGGTCCTCCAGTTTCAGAAGAGGGGAGGGCTGAGAAGGTCTCACAGAAGTCACAGCATGTTTTACCTCTTTTCCCTTGGGTTTTTTTTCAACATTTGTCCAACACTTCACCTTCTACATTATGAATAGGGAAAGTAGATTTTGCAATAGCTCTGATGAACTGTCCTGAGAGTTTAAAAAATCTGGTCTGCCTGTGTCTGTAACAATCACATTTGGGTATGCTTATTAATTCTAACATTCATACAGTTTAAAACCCAACACTACTTTTCAAAACTACCTGACTCACATAGTGGGAAGCAAGAGGTGCTCAGCTTTTCAGTTTCCTAATAGTATAACTGTAATATGCTAGACTACAATTTGCAGAAGAAAGCAATATTCTAGGTCTAGTCTCAATTTTTATAACGTATCGAACATTAGGAATTATCTGTGAACATGACACCTCGACACCTGGTTGTCTAGACAAGGCTGTTGGAGCCAACTTCAGGCCTAGAGACTGAAGAAAAAAGAAAGAAGGATTTATTTTTTTTTTCATATGATACAGAGAACACAGTTGTATCTGCTACAGTAGAAAATCTGATTTAAAAAGATGAGAGAGAAAATTTAGCTTGTACTTATAAGTAACAAGAAGCATTGGAAAGGTAAAGAGTCAAGGGTGACGATCTGTTTGATATGGTTGTGTCAGTTGTTGTTCAAGACTGTTGGTGATGGGTCCTTACCAGAGGAGTCAGATGCTATCGGAAGGCCTCTCCTGTTTCTGTTAGTGCAGAGAGTTTTCTGACTAGCTTTGAAATTTAGCACAATATCATGTTTGTTTGGGGTACTGCTTACTGTTTTCGTGTTGCATAGTTCAACTGTATGAGGCAACTTGAGAACTTGGGGAGCTTAAGGTCTACGGCTTCACAGATCTTGGGGGAGAGAAAAGCACCTGGTCTCAGGAGAAGCGCTTAACAAGAACCTACTCAAGTATTGCTGGTCAGAAGATTTCTTATGATCAGAACATTTGAGGCCATACTGAGCACCTAGCTCAGGATTTCACCAAACTGAGTCGTGTCTGAAGAGTGTTTGCCAGCAGAGATGTGCGCTGCCGCTCTGCCTGCGCTGTACTGAGCACCTTGCGGATCACTCTGACCAAAAAAACTTAGTTCTAGCAGCTGTAATTAGTAAGTCTTAAGAAAGGAGAGGCTATAAATTTCCTGGAAGACTTTTGGCTGGTAAATCCCAGGTGTTCTGGTGTTCCTAATTTCTCTTTGAGTTTGAGGTGAAATGAATGAGGAAAATACACGTTACAGTTGGTGGTTAAATGCTGCACGCCACCTAGACTGGTAGGTTTATCAGTCCACCTGGTGCCATACAAAGGTTGCCCTCAGAATGCAAAACATTTTTTCATGTGATGAGTTACTATATGAACAGTAGATAGCTTAAACAAATACAGATAACATAGCAGTTAAGTACCGAGTCAGTAACCATTATCACAGAGAACATTTTTCTCAGTTCATTTACAAAAGTTCAAGAGCCTTGTCAGTAAGTCCCAGAACTTGGTGTATTTTACCTGACTTTCTGTTCCGCCCTGACACTTGCTAACAGTTTTAATCAAACAATATTTAAATTTACAAATGAATCCAAATACATTGTAGCAGGTCTGCACTAGAGACAATAGCACTTAAACACCTAATTCCTGACTGGTAATGAACACCACAGCAGTTCTTGCAAGCCAGGCTTAAAAAAAGAAGACACAGAGTTCATTACACATATTAGGTATTACAGTTGTGACTGTATGAATTCTGGAGGGATGAGAGAGGGAAGTGAAATTTCTGCCCTATAGTCCACTGGTATATGAAATTATGATGGGATCTTTGCTCCATCAGATACTCTGTGTTCAGCTTCTTTTCGTGAAGCTGGAAAGGATTTATTTTCACGCGGAACTTTGCCCCGAATTGATATTATAATGATTCTTGTAATTTTGGTCTTTCTCTCTATCTGATCTGATATGTTAGATGTTGACAGTAACTTTGAACATATGTTTCTTCTGTAGATTTTGACAGAGTGCTGTTATTTCCTGTATAATAACAGTTTCAATTTCCTGTTCACCATTTTAGATCACAGAATAAAATCTTCATGGAAGACTGAATATAGTTTGATCTATAAAGATGGCTGATTAATGAAATGATTAAACCCATTCTTCGTACCTAACAGATAATGTTGAAATGATTACACATTCCTCTTCCTTTTATAGAGCTGGTTTCACAACTATGGAAAATAAGAGAATCTGGTTAGAAAGATTCTGAGTTTTTAAAAAGTTACAAACACTAACTTAATAGGGGACTGCAATTAAACAACACTATAAAAAACCTCAATAATCTTGGCCATTCAATAATCAGTAATCTTTGCCCATTATATGACTGTGGAAATTGTAGAAAGTTGATTTTTATGACAGAAATATTTCTGTAAAGTTTTAGAACATTATTTGTAGTTTTCTTTAGTTAAAAAGACCCTTCTGCCAACAGTTTAGACTATAGAAACAGAATAGTTTAGATTACCATCTATTATGAGCTGGAATAGGTCCACTGATAGCACTGAAGCAATTTAGACATGCTGAGCTATATCTAAACTAAGAAATAGTGCTGTACATCAGGAGTGGGTCTACCAGATGCTAATACGAACTCTTTCCATGGGGGGCTCCTACGGACCAGCTCTAATGTGGTCCTGTGAACTGAATACCAGTCGGCAGCTAAAGCACAGTCAGGTTCCCTTTTGAAGCATTCCTTCTTGTTGAATTTCATCTGAAAGTAACATTGTTTGTGCTTCTGGACACTCTTCAGTGTGACCCAAAGCACCATAAAAGATGAAATTAGAAGGATTCACTTCAAAAACCACTCCTGATCCCAACTACACTGACAGCATAAATGCATCTTCTACAGTTCTGGAGAATGTCTCCTGCATGATTCTGAAAAATAATTCTGCATAACTTCGGAGACCAGGATGTCTGTTAAATGAGCTTTGAGTTACTTTTTTTTAAATTCCCTGCTAGTTAACATCCATAGCTCAGAGGTAAGTTTTACACAGTTCTTTGGACAGCCACCAGTAATATCTCAATTATACATCTTCTGCCTTGCAACCATGACAAGGCAACTCATGGCAACTTCAAGGGGAACCTTGAAGTCCTAGTGAAGACCTGTTTTCCCCACCTGTGGGATGTAACGTGATGATTCAGATACCCTCAGAGATGCACAGGTAGATAAACAATTGGAGTGATATGGCAGTGAATGTTAATTATGTGTAATTAAGAAAAAAAGAAAGCATTACACAGAGTGAAACAAAGGAAAAAGAACAATGCTCCTTTAGGACCTTATTATTGTTCCTGTGGAAATGAAGGGCAAAATTTCCACTGGGTGCATTTACAAGTCTCCTGTTTCTCCTAGAAAATACCTAAGAAGGTCCTGAATTTTGAAAGTATGTGTAATCCCTTGGGTTTAGTCAGGCCAGTCACATTCTTCAAATTAATCACGTGCCTGAGAATTCAGCTTGATTGTGGCAGACATGCCTCTTTGTAGATTTTAATGAACAACTCTGAATTAATAACTTATTCAACAAATGTAATGTGTTTTACTATTTGCAGAACTACTACTATCTGCAGCATGAGGTAGTCATGATTTCTCTGAAGTTATTCATTATTTCAACTGATTTGCTGGATGTTCTTTAACTTAGTGGACCAACCATGAGCAGTTCCTTTTATGAGTATTAGTAAATTGATATTTTAAAATAAGTTGAGTCTCCAAATACTGATTTTGTATCCTATGATTACAAGTGGGTATGAATATAGCCAATTAGATTTACATGAGCATTTACAATTTTACAGGAACAGCTGTTTAGCTATCTTTATTTTCATGGCTCTCCTGCTATTGTTACCAGGAGAAAGAGGATGATAATCTATTGCAGAACACCCATTATAGTGCTAGATAAACCTCTCCCATTATGAAAAAGAGGTTTTTATTCGTGCAGATGCGATGGGCAATCTACTCTATACAAAGATCAAACTTCTCACTTGTCAAACTCCACTAAAATCAAGGGTACTACAGCAAGGAGGAATTTGATCCCAGTATTTATGGATAATGCCAGGAATCACAGATAAACCAGCAAGTACATTTGAGGCTAATCTGCCCTTTCCTTCCTTATTATATATTTTAAAATAACTAGGGCAAAATGATGTAATATGCTTTTGATTTCCTATGACTTATATATCCATGTACTTGAACAGTTCAATGCCTTTTGACTTTTGTTCTTTAATACATTTCTCTAACCTTCTGATATAACTCCAATCATCCTGGTAATATTACTCCTAAGCTTTTTTGGGTTTAACCCACAAGTTGAAAATTCATTTTTTTGTCTCCTGATGGCCCACTTGCTTTGCCTTGAGGTCTTTTTCATGGAGTACCCCCCTTTAAGACCCTTTAAGGTTACAGTTAAGTGGTTACAAGGTACCCTTCTCAATAACAATAGATGCTGTCTATGCCTTTGAAAAGGCATGTCATGCCTCTAGCCAAAAGCAGGGACCCATTTCCTTCAGGTTGGCCCAATAATGTCACATAAAAGTTTTTTTAAAAGCAAGATTAAAAGGGAACTTCGTTTCAAACCTTCTTCACGTTCTTTAAGGAAAGCATACATTTTCTGTCAGAACTTCTGGAGTTGGAGCTTTTTATGAAGCAGAGGTTTTTATGGTATT
Source organism: Aviceda cuculoides (assembly GCA_035590195.1). Lineage (NCBI taxonomy): Eukaryota > Metazoa > Chordata > Aves > Accipitriformes > Accipitridae > Aviceda > Aviceda cuculoides. Next base: position 15,283,415 of record JAVJGG010000048.1, on the reverse strand, counting down.
ACTAAGCGCTTTTAGGGGTCTTCTGTGCTTTAGAGTGTGACTTTGCATACTTCGTTACACAATCTGGATAAGCAGCGGTAAGTAGACCTTGAAAAAACACACCAATATACACCTTCCTTCTGCTGAGCACAGGAATTAGCCAACTATTTCCCTCCTGGACCAGGATACAGCCGTACCTGGAAATGGTGAGGGGAAAACAGAGCTGAACCTCGTTACAACTTGTGATGACAATGAGGCCTCTTATTGCATGAGGTCTGGTCTTTAAGCCTCTCTTTATAAATTCTGTTGTTGCAAAGCTACCCTCTAGTATGAACTCATGTTTATTTTTTATCCATCATAATAATGTTACAAAGATGCTTTAACTCAGTCTTGTCTTCTCTCTATACCAGGAAAATGGAAAGTTCTAGCTCGCTCTGATTTCAGGGTTATTGTAAGTACTAGCTAAGGGATATTACTTATTATTCATTTAAATGAGGTTGCACGTAACAGCATCAGCAATACAGAAGTTTCCTTGGTGTACCCAGTAACACTGGGCAGTAACAAGAACTATCTAAAACTCCGTTTGTGGAGGTAAACACTGAAACTACTGCTGTGTGTTTTATGATACATTTCAAGAACGCCACCACCCACCGGCTTGTGCTGAACTCACCTCTCCCCTGCTGCAAATTTTGGGTGGTTTCCCTTTTCTTTTCCTTTTTTTTTTTTTTTTTTTAATTACCTTACTTACCAGGATTTTTAAAAAACCTTTCAGGATTTCTGTAAGCTGGAAAGTTGGCTGTACATCATTGTGACTGAATATTGAACTAATCACTTCAGTTAACTGTTGGCTATCACTGACAAGAGGGGAACTCAATAAACCATGAATTAGTTCAGAGCTCTATTCAGCTCAATTTGTTGCTGTAAGTTACCTTTTGTGAGTTACAATATCCACTTCCCAACTGAAAAGCTCTTACTAAATCACAGCAGCAGCCAATTTCAGTCATGACCCATGCAGGGCTGCCCTTTTCTTTGTGGTATTCAGCTGTCATTCAAGTCAACCCTTTTCATTAAATACACTGTACCCCATCCTATGAAGGCTAGTTCAAGACAAAACATTGCAACTGCATACCACTATTTTAAAAAGTATGTATGCACTTTAATCCTCTGTGTGTTTACTCTCACTGACAAACAACCAGGGTGCATATCCTTTTGAAAGATGAAAAAACAGGAAATATACTTTGTCCCGGCGCATATCTGAACACATCAAATACCATGACTATTCATTCAAAAGCAGCTAGGTGTGCAGCACCAACTTAGTATTCTGCATTCTCATACAGTCTTGAATTTTTTTATTGAGAAGATTCATGAAGTTATTTATAAATATTTCCCCTTTTGGGAAAAAGAACTCTGTTATTAGATTTTTATATGTATTTTTTATTCTGGTTCATAGTTCAAAAATGTTTGGCATTGTATTGCAATAAAATAACTGAGGAGTTGTCGTTTGTGCTTGCAGCGTAACACAACTCATGGGATTTGTCTCTTTAATACTTTGTCTCTATCTAATGTGGGATGTACTTCTGTATATAGCTATACTATCAGCCTACACAAATTCAAAATATGGTAACAGCTTGTTCTCATTTTTGAAAAGTTATGTGAAAAAGTAACCTAGGTTATTGTTAAAAGCAACAATTGCAATTCTCCATGACTGTCTTCATACGTTATCTGAAATGTTCCACAGAACATTTTTTCAAAAGAGCACACGTATGACATGATTCACTAACTTTTCACACTGTGAATGGTCCTGCACCATGTTTAGGGAATTCATTCAAATGTTCCTTGATGAAGTTTTGTGTCCTCTACTCAGAGTGCAGATCAGATAACCAAAATCGTCCTTGCAGGACTAATAAACTATGAATCCAGGAGAGTCTTGAAAGGGATCAGAGGTCTGCTGACCCCCTGAAACAGGCACACACCACGTCCTTTTCAGTTACGTAAAAGAATATTTTGCAACAGAAAATAAGATAAAGACAGCATAAGCAAAAATGTAGTATAACCAAAGCAAGCTGAGATGCAAGAAATCTATACCAAGTAGTTCAGAATGGATTTATTGATTTTTCTTCTTTATTTTGTCCTAATCTGTTAATCTGGCTTCCTGATTATTTTATGCATCTTTCCTTTTTTACGCTCCAAGAATGAAAATGATTGTGTGGAACAATCATAGGCATCCATGCCTTATAGTTTTTGGTGAAGTTTGCTACTATGAACGCATCCAAAACTCCTTTATTACAGGAAATGTAGTGCTAAGGTTCTTTTTCCAGTGCAAATTGAATGAGTGCCTTCCGAAAATTAGTATCTTGTATTTGTTTTTTTCAATAGATACATTTCTGTACATATATTCACTTTGTGGTAAAACCTCTATTTGTAAGTATAATACTTTCTTATTCTTAATTCCACCATTGAACTGCAGAATTAAGTACCCTTTGTATCACTGCATTTTCTTGTTTGATTTTCATCTGTAAATAAAAATCATTCTAGGCAAGTCAACTCCTGAATGAGAGTTCTGTTGATGGAGCTGTAGCCTGCCTTCCATATGATATTTTATCCATAATTATTTTTTCTTCGCACTCATTTTTAAACTAAAACTGGTTGCAGAAGTAGTTAAAGGATCTTGCAGTACTTAAGGACCTTGTTTGGCAGCAGCCACGACTGCCCAGGCACCAGTCTGTAAATGTTTCCATACAGCCAACCTGCAGCTGTCAGGATAGGGTAGCTTATCAGCTAGCAAATACTTGTACTGTCCAGAACAAAATCTTACTGGGTACTTTATACCAAGGTAGCTAACACAAAACAGTGCAAATACCTTATTTAACAATACCTAGAAAGGGGAAGAGGTGGGCTAGATCTCCATCAACCTTCACCTGGTGCTGCTATTTATCATGGAGCTGTTTCAAAGCAGAAAATGCCTCCATAGGTGAGAGGTTTTCACCTGATGCACTTTCATTTTCCACAGATGCAGTTCCCCACCTTCTAGATATGAGGTTCAGGTAGACAGTGAACAATCGCCCAAGCGATTTTTGTTTTGAATGAAGAGGATGACCAGGAAAAGAAATTATTATTCCCCAGAAAAAAACCTCCTGGGACATGCTACAGGCACTCTTACTCAGTGCAAATTACCAGCTCTCTCTTTTGAGCACTTGGATCCAAAGAGACAGCGATAAAGCACCTGGAAAGGAAAGCGCAAATCTTTCCTTTAGAACAACCAAAAGAAAAAATACTCGAGGTAAAGCAGTTGGTGCAACTACAGACTAGTTCACAGGGTGAATAGTGCTGTGAGTAGTGCTACAGGCCAGTAGAGCTGTCTGGAAACTCACTGAGCTTGATTTGCCCTGACTGGCACTGCCATCCTTAGCACCAAGGGACTTAAAAACCGATGGCTCTGGCAGACTGTAACCTCATTGATTTCATGCTCAGGGAGCATTACTGAAAATCTGGCTGTATGACATATTCTTACTCAGTAAAATGCAATTGGTTGTCTCAGAAGCCCAGGCAGAGTATTAGTAAGAAAGCTGTATGTTATAATACAGGGGGACAAAGACATTCCAATGTGCAGTAACATGGGGTTCTTGTCTTCTCATAGACTTCTCTTTCATAACTTCGACTGACCCAGCACTGAGGTAGCTGAAGTACTTGTATTTGTTTATTTAAAGACACTAACATTTAGGTTTCACTGTGTGCTCTTTTCTATCAGTTCTGCTAATTAGTTTCTCAGGACTTCACAACACTACTTTACTTTCTTTAAAGAATTGTCTTGGTGCGTTTTTTTTTTTTCCTTTTTTTTTTTTTTTTTAACTTTAGCTTCAACAATGGCAACAAGGGTTTGACTGCTTGTACACAAGCACTCCACTCTCAATGAAGTAGGCACCTGACCCTTTCTGGAAAGATCATTAATCTGAAACAAATATAACTACATGAATATATAAATCATGTTTTCTTTTCAAAAGCAATACAAGAAAACCCTACTGGTATGCGACAAGTCTAGAAATATAAAGTTAAAACTGTGTTTATCTGAATAAATAAATACCTGGAGTTCGCCACAAAACCTCAGGTCAACCTGTGTGCGCTAACCATCCCACTGTGTTCGCCCTCTGATCTTTTCTTGATGCTGGAAGTGCAGAGGTTCTTGAAAGTTAGGAGAGCTCATTCCAAACTCCTGATCCAAGTAGTTGCTTGCTTGTTGTTACAAAGGTCTTGCCTAAAACCCATGAGGAGGTCCTCTAGGAAAACCTGGAGGCCAGCTCTTTTCTCCCCTTTCCCTGCTTTCTTGAGTGCAAGTACAAGCCACGAGGCTAGTGAATTGCTTTCAAACCTAGCCTCCTTCCAACTGATGCGTTTTTAAATATAAAGTAGAAATTTTCAGCATGAGAAAAAATGTTTTCCTTTTCCTGCCTATTGGTGTTTAGAGTGCTTTCGGGAGAGGAGAGACATGGTCTTGAACTACTTCCAGCTGATAACTACATCTAGCCATGCCGTTTTCTCTAGCCACTGACTAATTACATAAAGCTTTTCTTGCTTTAAAGGGGCTTCTACTTTTGCCACAATTTGGAAAGGAGCCTTTGTGCAGAGGCTGACTGACTATGTGAGGATGCCTACCACATTAAGCTCTTCAGGAGACAGGGAGCAGTCCCAAAGAGGACTCTGCATGGCGAGAAGGAAAGTGCCGGGCAGGCTGCAGACTGAAGAGCGTATGCCGGGAGCAGAAGCCGGCATGCGGAGAGATTAAGCACCGTCTCTGCTTTATCCAAGGAGCACGTAGGTGGGAAGGGTTTCTTTGGACCAGCCACAGGGACTCTGCCCCAACCTTGGTAAATGGAAAATAATAATAATTCTGTGGTTTGTTTATTTGTTTTATTGCTCTTGTTGGAGACTATAAAGAAAAAATGTATTTCGTGATGACTGCGATCAGTGAATGCCTCTGGGCCTTATGGTTTGTTTCTTTCTCTTTCCATTTTCCATTTTTTTAAACAAAGAAAACAGCCTTGGAGAAGGGTAAGAATTTGCAGGAGTCGTAAGATGTAGTAGCTAGAAAGAATTTCAGCAGCAAGTAGTGCTCCCCAGGATTGCACCTACCATCTGTTTAGAGGAGCAAATCAAGGTTCTGCAGTTTATACAGGCTCTTTACTAGGCTTCACCAGGTTGTCTCCCAGCTGTACGTCTACTGCTTTCTTTTGCATTTTCTCAGGCAAAGGATTTTTATCAAATTTTCATCTTTTTGGCTGGGCATGTATGCCCTGTGCAGACTCCTTTTAGTTTGTACTACATCAGGCAAGGCTTAAAGGAGCCAAAGACATCTACTGTGTCACACAAAATGTGTTCCCTCTGTGTTTGCATTGCATTGCTTCACCGCAGGCTTTCTCTGAGTAACACCTTTCTTCTACCTATGCAGCTGACAAATTAGTGAGAGCACCATGCCTACCATGGTGAAATTTAAAAGAAATATTGAGGCCCAAACATTCTGGAGAATTTAAAAACAAAGCAAATTAGCAAAACCTCAAAAATTGAAATCTACCTGAATTTTTGCTTACATGCACCTGGAAAGCATTCGGTGGGATAAGCACAGGGCTTCACAGAGAAAAAACTTACTCTGGCAAAAACTTCAAGTAGATTATTTCTATTTTAGTTGAAACTGGAGATGGGACAAAGCAGGATTTAAAAAAAGAAAATTGTGCTGAGCATTGGGACTGAAGGGAGATTCCTTCGGTCTCCTTGTTCAGTCATGTTTTTTGAATGTGTAAAAGACTGATGAGAGCAAAGGGCAGTTGTTCTTTTCTTTGGAATGCATGTACGATTTCAAATAAATAAAGATGCTTAACAAATGGAAAGATTAGTATTTCTGCACATTTTGAATGAGTCATGCGTGACAGTACTCTAATTCTTTTTATACAACCCAAGTTCACACAAAGCATGCATTAAACATGAGAAATGCATGGATATTTTTACATATTCAAGACTTTTCAATGGATCATCAAAACCAGAAAATGTTCACAAGTATGTGACCCTCTGGAAATACACTATTATGTTTTTCATAAGGATAAATAATCCACATTTTTATAATCATAAGTTTTTAATTCATGTTGCACTACCTAAATAATTATTTTGGTCTAGATACAACAGGAAATTGAGCATGCTGGATAGGTGTTGCTAGAAGAATTGGAGAAACTTACCTCTTCAGTCTTAGACCACATATTCCTTCATTGGGTGCATGCTCTTAAGCAATTTAGTCCCCAAATAATCTTATCAATATAAAACCTACAGGACTTATAATGGCTTGTACTAAGCCTGTTTCTACTGTATGTTCAAACTGTAACAACAGATTATGTAGTGAAGTTTTTTCCATGTCTTCCAGAGCATTTATTTGGCTAAAATAATTTTACCTGTGATAATGACATGGAAAGTCCAAAAGGCAGTCTGAGACCCTCTTTTGTTTTCTTCTCAGGCTGGCTCTCCCAGTACTGTGATATCGAAATTTTCAATTGGTCCCCCAAACCAAGACTTCCAATACTCGCTCCGTCTTTACACCTTAAATAGTTTCCCAGTAAAGTAATATCTGTGCTTCCTTTTAATATTTTCCAGCAATGGGCTGAAAAGACTGAGACAGCTGTAGGGCACAGATGTTGATGTTTGAAATGATTTATCTCCCCCTTAGTGCCTCTAGCTAAGTGGTTGACTTTTTATGCTGTTTTCACCATAAGTGAATTTTGGTGGGTATTTGGTTAATCCAGGGTTAGCCTGCTTGCAGATGTCACTTTGTGACTGCTGAAAAAATGCTTTTTAGTATGACTTTTGTGGCCAATATGGTTTAAGGTTGTCTCTCTCTGAGTAGAATTTATGTTTAAATTAAGTAAAATCTAGTGATAGGGATGCAGAAATCTTTTTGTCGAGTTTTTCCTGAACTGGACTTGGAAAAGCCTGATCTGGCTTCCTAGATGATAATATCTCTCACAATCATGAGTAAGTTTACCCTCTCAGTTGCACAAACAGGCAAACTCATAAAAAGAGGTTCACTAGTTCTCTGTAAATATGTCCCATTATGTTCCTATACCTAATGGCACGTTGTATCTTGAGCTTTGTTAAATCTTTTAATTAAAACATGTTAACAAAGCCTAAGAAAAATAAATGAAACTACTCACAAGGAAATTAAATTGAGAAGCTAAGCTCATTTATAATTATTGTATTTCAATTAGGCTTTACTAGGGCTGGGTGAAGGAGAGATAAAAAGAAACTACTTTGATGTCTGAGTTTCATAAATATTTCTAGTGTCCTGTTTGTGAAGTCCACAATATTAATGATAACAGTTTACGGTGTGCAAGCTTTTTCATGCCAATTACTATACTGAAGAATTCAGTCGCAGTATTACATCAAAACACGTCAAGGCTCAGCCCCTAGGTTTTGTAAAGCAGGTTTGCTGCGTTGCACTCAGTGGAAGTACAACTACTCACACCTCTGATTCACAGATTCAATAGGCTTCGTAGTTTGTCAGAATTTCTGGTTCATTCAGATCATAGAATTTTACCAGCTGATTCCTACATCAGGTCCAAATCGAGCTGGATTAGAACGTATTAGATAGATAGCAAAAGTGTACCTTATTTCTCACTAATAGTCATCAAACTTTAGCTTCCTTTTTTCTCTTCCTATCATCTTCTGCTTCTAAATTAAGATGTCATGAAATATCAGGAATCTTCTAGTGATATAGACACTTATTGCCAGGAATTTAGTCAACTCTTCACATTCTCCTACCAACATACAATGTTTTTACCCAAGCTTTAAAGTGTAGAAGTTCTAAAATCTTTTCTTCACAAGTCAGTCTTAATCATTCACATTTTTGATTAGTTCATGAATTAAAATGTATTAAATCTGGAAGACCTAATAACGCTATCCAGCTCATTAGACATTATCTTCTGTTTGCAACAGGTATTCTTTCCTAAATTACAATAATTTTAAAAATAATTAACAACAAATTATCATACAAAGGAAGTAGTGCCAGACATTTTAAAACTACATTTATTTTTCCATGCAAAGTTTCTGACTGTAAAGATCAAATAAGTTCCAACAATTGTTGCTGATTTTTTTTCTGAAGTTCTTAAATCTTCTAAGGTAGTGCTTGCTACAAGTGTGATTCTTTCTTAAAGCATATGAAAATATCCATTAATTTTCATACGGTTGACCCTAAATAAGTGAAGCTAACGATGCACATATGTACTTACTGGAAACAGATTAGGAGGCTGATAGATACTACTGCACATTTTTCATCATACTATTATAATCATTAAAAAAAATCCTTTGTTTAAAAAAATCTTTAATTTTATCATCAAGTCATTGATTTCTTTCCCCAGTGAGGGAAGGGCATTGAGTGATTCACTCAAGTTGTTTGGGTGAATTAGTTCTAATGGATTTCTGTATATTTGTTTTGTTAGCTCCTGTCACCACCAGGAAATGAGCTCATCACTTAATCTGGAAACCCAAAAGCAACTTTCAGACATGCTTGGTGTAGGCGAATGATTATACAACTCATTTGATCACAATAGTCTGGGAGAGAAAACAATGACACAAAAGTATATTTTAAAGCTGAGGCCATGGTTAATTTTTTACTTTAAAAAGCCACACCACCAGACCTAAGTTAAAGTGTGAATTTATCACTCACTCGCCTGCTTTTTCTTATTGCTCTCCATTCCACAGGAATGGAGTAGAGTCCCGACATCATTTTTTAGAAGAAATTGTTAGACAGATTTAACACTTGCTAAAAATACTACTTGAATGTTTGCCAGTGGTTTCTTGGCCTCCATGGCAGCCATGACACTATCCTAGGCTGCTTCTCCCTCCAGCTGTACAAAATAATTGGTTATATTCAGATACGCTCTCTGTGTCACAGTGAGCCAAGCATTCACACCAAGTCAACATCACCCGAGGTCTCTTGTCTCCCAGTGTGTTTTGATGTGTTAAAGATAAAACAGAGCTCTAGAAGACTGTTGAAAAGCTAAGAGCATTTCTGTGAAATGACTGAAAAGTCATTTTTGTGAAATAACTGAAAACTATAATTGTTGATGTATGGTAAATGCCACATATTTTGTTGATGTGATTCTCTCATACTACTTTCATGGGTCAAGAGGTAGTTACACAAATGTAAAGCAGAAGGTTTTTTTGTTTTGTTTTGTTTTGTTTTTTTCGGCTCCTTTCCAAAAACCCAAACTAGAATCACAAAGTAGAATTATCAGGTTGGTAGAGACATCCAGAGATCTCCAGTTCAACTGCCTGTTCAAAGCAGGTTCAGCTATGAAATCAGACCAGGTTGCCCAGAGTTTTATCCAATCTTCTAAACCTCCAAGGAGGGAGACGGCACAGCCTCTCAGGGTAACCTCTAGGCAACCTCTTCCACTGCTTGAATGTCCTCTGGTTGAAAATACGTTGCCTTAAGTTGGACCCCCCCCGTTTCAATTTATGATCATTGTCATTTGTTCTCCCACCATGCAACTCCATCAAAAGCCCAGCTCCCTTTTCTTAAGAACCTCATTTGGGGCATTGAAAAGGTCACCCCTCAAAGCCCTCTGCTCTCCAAGCTGAACAAGCTCTGTTCCCTCCGTCTTTTCACACAGGTCAAGTGTTCCAGAGCCCTAGGCACCTTCATGGACTTCTGCTGAACTTACTCCAGTTCGTCAATAACTTTCTTATGCAGGGAGAACAGATGCAGTCTGACACATGCAAAAGGAAATAATCACTTTCTTGGATCTACTGGCTACTAGATCAACAATAGTTCTTGGCGAGTGAAGCAGCATCAACTTGGATGTTTCGTGATCACAACTATGCTGGTAGAGCGCTTTCGTAGCATAGACCTGGTTTGATCAGTGCTACACAAACATGTGATACAAATGAACGTAAGCTACAGTATGATCTTCTTCATTGTTGAGGGCAGTTATGGGTGTTGGGAATAGCTTTTCAGTCCAAAATAAGAATGCTGGTAATGTTTAGGGAAGCAATTACCCGTGACCCTGCCCCTCCGTCCAGCTACTGGTGGAACTCGGGGCCTTGGGACACAAAAGTGTAGTGGGTAGGCTTGGAGGACTGTGTTTGGGTAGTTTAAGAATGATTATCTTTAGCTGGCTATTAAAACAGTAAATTTCCAGGGACGTTTTAAATCTCTCTACATAACTTCTTATTGAAATAGGTGATGACCTATTTAAACTTGCCAAAACTGAGCAGCAATGCCATCAGACTGCTCACTCCAGTTCAGTGTACCAACTGTAATCCCTTCTTTACAGAAGAATTGAAATCACCATGTCCAGAGGGGAAAAAGGGTGTGAGGGAGTAAAGCAGGATCTGGTGGTTTTTTTCATGCATTTCCAGAAACTATGTCAGAATTTCTGACTCATTGTATTATTCTTCCAATATTAATTTTGCATTAACATACAATATTTTTATTTAAGTGTCTATTTTGTAATCAGTTTTAGGAATCAGTGGCACAAGTAATAACGATACGTGTTGACAGAAAACTGAGAAAAGAATCTGGGATGTTCAATACTGAATGCATTCATTGATGGCTAATAAGTATATTCTTACTCAAGAATGATAACAGGCATGCCCGCTCTTTAGTCGTATCAAGGATGTTGTTCACCTTAACATGTTTTTTTTTCCAAGTTGTATTAAATATAACAACAACCATAACCAATGCCATATCATACCTTATTTTTTCAAAGTGCAAAGTATATTAAATAATTTCAAAATGTCCTATTGTCCTACAGGATTAACTGTATCTTTATTCTCACATTATTTGTTACTTATTTCTTCAGTAAGTGGGTTGAGCACTGATCCCTCAAGTGTTTAAACGCCATTTAAGCCACTGCCTCAGCACAAACCAGTTGCTGTTACAGACACACTTATTACAAAAGAATGAGTGAGAAAAGCTCCGCTCAGACCGCATGCAGCTGATTCGGCATCGCTGTCCACTGGAGAAAAGAAATACGGAGAAGCGCTGGTTTAATGCACCAGGCATCCAGCTAGGCCCAGTTTAAATTCCCTTCCCCCATCTCACCCTCCTTGTCTCTCTCTCTCCCCCTTTGTTAGATTCACACACTCTGCTTTTCCAATTGCTTTAGCCCGAAGCAGTTGACATTTACCCCAGCTAGATAATCGAGGAATAACATTTGCGTTACAGTTTAACATGACCTCTGCCTCTACAGCTCTTTTTAGATTACCTTCCCCCCCCCAAAATGGTTGCTGACACCATAGTGAGGCAGGAGGTGGGAAAAAAAAGAAAAGAGAAGCTTATTATTGCAGTGGCACAGTCAATGTCATGAGAAGCTGCTCTGCCCTTTTCAGTTGTGGGTGAGCAACTATTAAGGAAAAGGTATTAAAAGGAGGAACAACTGTGATGCGAGGGACACACAGGTTAAGCTCAAAGCAAAGGTTAATGGATTGACTGTTACCTGTGTATGAGGCTTAATGTTGGTCTATACACAAGAGAATTGCTTCTAGGTTGTATTTTTTTCATGAAACTAAATTAAAGGGCTAATTTATTCCCGCATAAAAGAGTGAGATGGTGCTGCTGTTGTTGTTTTCATACACAAGGACACGTTTTCGATTCAAAATGTTTGCTGTTTATTTCCAGCACGGTGTGCTATAAAGTGATAATTCTTGTGAAAGGAAAAGCAGAAAATGACATTTTTTGGCTGAAGGTACTCACTGAAATCTTAAATGGAAGAATTTTAATGCTAGTCAAGGAAACTAGACAAAGTTTAGAGTAATAGTTTAATAGTTATATCATGTTTTAAATGCAGAAAGAGTGCACCTCAAATAGAAACAAAAAGAGTGAGATTTTCTGAAGAGTAGAAGAGAAAAATGATTCAGTATTTCCTCCAGCTCTCTGTTTTTCATATTTCAAATTCCTTTCCATATTATTTTTAAAATAGATGTTATATCTCAGTGGCCGCAAATCCTTAGAGAGCAGACCAGCCTATAACTGGTCTATAAAGAGTTAACATAAAGTGGGAAAGGAGTTCCTCATTTGTAAATTACTCAGTCAAGCTAATGTCTATACAGTAAAAGCAGATTACCTCTGCTAATTCCAGGAGAAAACCCAAACAGGCTGATATATTCAATGTTATTTTTTTTCAGTTATGCCATCCCGAACATGCAAAAATATTTGGTATTTACAGTGTTTGCATTACTGCCAGCAATACAGGCAAAATATTATGGAATAGAACTAGAGCATTGCCTTCTCCCTTTGAGTGAATTTAAGTAAACTCTTCTTGTCCATAGAAGAAACAGTGACAGAAGACAAATGCATTTAAAATGAAAGGAAAACAACTAATATCAGGTTTAGGCCATCTGTGGATTTTGAACTTTGTAGAGGCTGTTTCATCATGATCAATTTCATTATCTAGACTTTTTCTTAAACGCCACCTTCCACTTGATTAAATCATGTTTTCAGGGAAAAACTAAACAAATAATATCAGCATGAAAACTAGAAGCAGAGCAAGAGGCAAATCAGCCAAATATTCAGAAACCTTCACCTAAACTTACATCCTTTTCTTGCTTGCTTGCAATTTTGGGAGGGAGGATCACCAAAAGTAATATATAACAGAATTCTGAATCATAATTACTGGATTACAAAGAGTAATCAGCAATATATTAGTATATTGGAATATCAGCTTTCAAACTGACATTTAAAAAATGGCTTAACGCCTTCCTTAAAATACGACCTGTCATTCTGCTTCCTTGCCAATGTTGAATCATTCCCTGCCATTCGTTTTTGGGTATTTTGCCCGATTTTATTTTAAATTTCTCAAGTGACTTCTAGCATTTCTCCTGGGAGACTATTCTGAAGCTTAATATATTCTACTGTCCAGAACTTCTTTCCCAATACTCATTCTTATACCCTGTCTATTATTTCAAATGATTTTTCAGCACAAAGACTGGGTTATATCCTCACACATTTATGCCAGCTGCAGCTGGTAAGATTGTGTTATGAGCAATTGTTCCCACCAGAACATCCTTATTTATACCCAACATGAGTCTCAATTATCACTTCTTCAGACTACTTTTTATTATTTATAAACATATTTATTTCTTAAATATTTGCTTATTAAGCACAGGAAACTACCATATATTCTCAGACAATACTCACAGTGAAATTAATGACTGAACTCTTCTTTTTTTTAATTCAAGTCCATGGCGTTTGACCCAGACAAAGATTGTGGGATGACACTCAAATAATGCAATATAAAAAGCTGTGTAACTATTTCTGTACTGTAAAAGAATGTGATATACTTAAAAAAAAAAATGAAAGCCTCAATGCTCATATTTTTTTGTATTTTTGGAACTTGTTTATGCAATCTGTGACTCTTCCTGTGGCCTTCAGGACTCCAGCGAAGGGACTCTTTCCAAGGGGATCTTTTGGTCACAGAGCAGCACTATTTTGGGTGCTCCAAACATCAAATGAAATTTTGAAGATGACACAGGATTGCTGAAAAGCAGCACTTCATATGGGCACACGACCTGCCTGACGATGCTGGTGTCAGCACCAGGCATGGCAGGGATGTTTCTGTACAGGTGAAATACATGGCTGATGGGTCATTCCCAACAGTCTCCACCAAGTAGATGCAATTCCTTCCCTCTAACAAAGGAAGAGAGTGTGAGGAGAAGGGGAGACTGTTTTCCAAAGCGTTTCTTTGGCGCGTTTATGGGATAAAACTAATGACTGCAATTCCCACCAAGAACAACTCCAGATGCCATTTCTATGCACACAGACAAGTTGCAAAACCCGTCCTGCAAAACCCAGAAATGCTATGTCGTTCCGAGATGGTCCATAGCACTTTACCTGTAGCACAGCCGTGCCTGTAAACAGTGACAGTGTACGGTACCCCAAAGGCAGGCTCAGAAAATGTTGAGCTGGTCGATGCTATGGCAAGCGTGACCCTGCACCACGATGCCCCTCCGGTCACTTCTGATGCAGGTACAGGAGCGATGGTTGATCTCTGGGGAATCTGGACCGTGACGTGGCTTGCAAATCCCAGAGAGCAAAGGTAGAGAAAAAACCTGGTGGGAAACTACAGGCAGCTCTTCCGTGCTCCTTTGTGCCAGCAAACCACCCTGTCGCTCCCCTGCGGGGTTTGTTGGAAGACGGATAGGGTGCTGGGGTGGGGAGGGATGGGTGGAGGTGAGGTGAGCACGGTGAGCTGGCAGCGTTCGTGATACCTGGTGGTTCATCTTCTGCAGGGGTAGCGCTGCGCAGCAGCAAAGAGGGCGCTGAACAGCACTAAGCAATGACGAGAAAACTTTACCCTGGTCTTACTGTCAGAAGCTCATTATACTCAAACCATCTCGTCAAACACTCCTTGTGTTTCATCTCTTAACAGGTTAAGCTCTTCGCAGCAGTAACACCGCACCGAACTCTGTAGCTCTTAGAAGAACCAAGTCCCACGTTAAAACGGCGACTCGAGAAAGGTTTTGTGCTCAAAGTGCGAGACGTGGCCTTCGCACCTTCCTCTGAGCGACCCTGGGAGCTGAAGCCCGTGCGCGGGCAACGCGTACGGATGAGAGGCGGGTTAAACACCCTGCCCTCCGTTCACGCCTGTCGAATACGGACGCTCACCCGCAGAGAACTGCCTCCTCTACGTCTCCTCAAGCATCCCTCCTGCACGGCAACGCCTTGCACTGCCATACCCTGAGCAGGTGCCGAAACCGCAAGAACGGCAAAGTTTTAAATGCTAAAAGAATGTAAAATACGCGCAAGCTATAAAATATTTTGAATTACATTTGCTTATAAGTTGCTTCATTCACTTAACACTTTTTTTCATCTCCGAATTGACTTTATTTATTTGTGAGCAGAATTAATTTAAAAATGATAAACGGGGAAAAAAGTTGAGCCAGCTGCTAAAAAACCAAAAGGAAAATATACTGGGAAATTTGCTATTTAGCTGACCGATATTTGTATTTGAATTGCTGCCACACAGAATGATGATGAAAATAATCTTTTTTTCCCTTCTGTGTGCAGGTGAATATTGTAATGGTTGGTTTAGGCTTTAGTTTAACAGCGCATGGAGTCTGTATCTTTCAGCTGGATACATTTATTTCAAGGTACTTAGAAGCTGACTTTTATGAGATTATTTAGGCAGTGATTATTTTTGTTGAGAAATGTGTCCTTTATCCCTCTCATTCATCCACTGCTAAGATATTTCTGTTTGTCAGAATGCCTCCATTTCTGATAAATGACTGAAGACTGACTGCTACACTTTATTAAAAAGTAATAACAATTTTTGTACGCACCCTTCACATTGTAAGGGGGGGACCATGAATCAAAGGACACTGCCTGTCTGGGCCTGATAAATGCATCGTTTACCAGCTGAGGAGTTATTTAGGACTGGCTATTAATTTAAATCACATTTATCTTCCCTGAATGGGGGGAGGTTGCTGTGATAGTACTGCGAATGACCAATAGTGCAGCTAAGTGCACATTATTTATTACTACCGCCTGCAAAGCACTGCACAATATGTTAAAAAAAACCAGTGCCAATTACCATGGTTAATCTAGTCAGGGCAGTAACAAATTTCTTCCTAACACAAGCCAATTTCTACACTTGTACTTTTTAGTTTCTAGAAAGTCAGTGTTTGCTCAAAATTTCGATCATTAAAACCAGGTTATTTATCCTCTCCTAAAACATGAAAGGCAATACTAGCACCCTTAAGTCTTTTCTTCATTGTGGAAAAAAAAAAAAAAAAAAGTCTTCTTTAGACATTTAAGAACAGAAATTTCTTGAGTGCAACAAAGTCATGTAAACCATGCTTTCTAGGAGATTTTCAGGTTTTGTTCTGAGGCATCTGAGCAAAATGGAGCTTTGCTGAAGCTTAGGGAATGGTTATGCAGAGCTGCTCTGGGCCACTGCCATTCAACCTTTTCAGGAAATTTCACACACAGAATTTAGGTAATTCTGATTAAAAACATCATACATACTGCTTTGTAAAACCCAGTGTATGAAGTCAGCCCATTGCATGTGCTTATGAGATACAGTCATCTATCCCTTGTTACTATGGGCTAAGGTAGTGGCTGTCAAGTGGCTCTGAAATTTATAAGTGTAACTAAAATAAATGGTCTTTGAAGAACAGCTACTGATTGCACTAAGTGCATCTGCAGTGGTGGATGGTCACCCCCTGAGAAGTTCCTGAGATGGACAATGTGGTCTCCATCGTGGCTCACATCCCAAGTAACCAACAGAGCACAGGAACACCGTAAGGCAGGGATGGACACGTGGAGAAAAGAAGGAACTGCAGGCACTGAAACCTCAGTTCTCCTCCTTCTTGCCTGCAGGAGAATATCGATGACAAAGATAAGAATAAAACATTATTTATCCGCAATCATTTACATTCACACTCACTATTCTTGCTCCACACCTATGACAACACTAGAGTCCCTTCTGGTGTTCAGCAGGAATGTTGTTTTTTTCTTAATGCTGGCTGTTCGTTCATCTCCAGCAAACAAATCCTATTTTTTTCCACCAGATATGGAAATCTTAGTAGTAAGCAGGTTTCTATGGAATTGCACTCAACAAGCAGCAGTGATTTGTACATCTACAGAGTTTAAGCCGTACCTCATACTCTAAAAGTTTATCGCTACTGTTGCCTTGCTTGTCAACAATCCTATAACTGGAAGAACAGCTAAATAATGATTACCAATGTCTAATACCATCCGGTGTTATATACAAGTAATGCTGTTCTTGCACGCTTGTTGCATCAACTCCCAGTAGCAATTAAGCCTTCATCATTAAAAGAAAAGAGCAAATACTGAAGGCCATGTTTGGAGAAAGTGTGGGGTTTTCCATCCCATTAGGCTGAGAAATAAGCAGGTCATTTTTATGCAATTAATCCTAAAATAAATAAACAGAAATGTGAATAAAAATATACAGACACATTATAAGAGACGATTCATTCTAGCAAAGCGTTGTAAATACCTGGAAGTCTGAAGCATTTGAATTAGACATAAGACCATTACAAATTTTTTTAAACAGTGACAGCAATTAACTAACTAACTCACCAGAGGTCATACTGATTTTTCTATCAAGAGAATATTTTAAAGCAAGATAGTGTTTAGTTTTTTTTCCCTTGAGGTCTATCTGATGGTCTTATTCAGCCACATAACAGTAACTAATCCGGGACATTTTATTACAAAAAACATTTTCATAATTGTCTACTCACTCCTAAAAGTCTATACATCTCTGGGAATCTGCCTTTCTTACTGGTGTAAACCTCCTGTTTATAGCTCGGAGGATTTGTGGCATACCTTCAGAATCTAGGGCTGGAAGGGAATGTGGGGACTAAGTCCAATTCCATGCTCTTGCAAGCAACCATATCATACCATCTTTTTACACTTATCAAACTCCACCTTAAAAGCAATTAGTTTTTTGTTCCTCATCCTCTACACCCTTACCGTGCTTGGGAAACTCTTCCAGGGAATGATTGCTGTGCTAGATAAGATCCTTTTTTCTAATTTCCAACATAAATGTACTTACCTATTTCTTTTCATGCCAAAACTGGCATTCAGCTTAAATAACTCCCCTCTCTCCCTTGTGTTTATCTCTCTCTATATTTATAGACAACAGTCAAATCTCCTTTAGGCTCTGGTTTGTTAAGCTAAACGTGCCAAATTACTTTGGTGTCTTTTTGATATTCATGTACCAAATCGTCTTACTAGTACTTCTCTATGTTGTTTCAAGTAACTCTTAATCTTTCTTTTAATATGTACATGGTCCTCAGGATTAGGTTTTATTAGGGTGTTGCACGGCGCTAGTAATGCTTTCCTATCCTTTCCAGAAATATCTCCATACCTTACCTCAGAAACACATTTGCCTTTTTTCACAGCTACAACATATTGGCAGCTCAAGGTTATACTGTGATCAGCCAGAGAGTTTAGGTCACTCTCCTCTTGGTGATTTCTGACAGATGAGCTCTCAGCTTATAGCAGAGTATTTGTATTATTAGTCCCTGAGTGACTGACCTTGTACTTTGTGCTATTGAATTTCATCTTCCTTCTATTCCTGTCGATCTCAAGGCTATCTGATTCTTTCATTGCGATATCCCAATCTTCCTCTGTACTGATGATGCATCCTAGCACCGATGTTATCAATACTTATGTGCGCTAGGAAGATCCCGAATAAAAATACAACCACTGCCTTGCTGAGATGTCTCAGAACTGGACCAGGAGAAACTACTGCCATACTTCAGACTGATAGTCCCTTTTTTACACACTCTAGTCACCACTCTTCAGTCAGCCTTTTACCCACATTATATATCTCCTCTGACAATCTTCAGCTTCTCCAGCTTTACCAGTTTTACTGGTCCTCTTATTTGCACCATGGTTTTGATGTTTGACATTTGAATATCTTCCATTCGTATGATGCTAGGGATGCAAGGGTGGATTCTTGTGTTCTTTCGTAGCCGTTCCTTGACACCTGACTTCCAAATCCCTGTCTTACAAAAGTGCCCAGATAGGTCTTTCTAAGAATATGGATCTGGACTTTTATGACACTGTGCT
The DNA here is from genome assembly GCA_035590195.1 of Aviceda cuculoides. Taxonomy (NCBI): domain Eukaryota; kingdom Metazoa; phylum Chordata; class Aves; order Accipitriformes; family Accipitridae; genus Aviceda; species Aviceda cuculoides. The sequence goes on along the minus strand of JAVJGG010000048.1, from coordinate 15,264,862 downwards.
GGGAGGAGAGAACAGGAATGAGACAGACTGCCTGGTGGGACTGCAGCTTTGTATGACTGGAGCCGCAGAAGTGAAAGAAAACACAGGCACTGAACTGAACAGAAGTCCATGACTCAAATATGTGGCAAAAAAGAGTGCCTTGCTTTCAAATTTTAAGCTATCAGACATACCAATATGCCAGCCTCCTGTCAAATGCACAGAACAGAATGAATATTTTTAGGTCAAAAGCTGCTATCATTTCATATAGTTTTTCATAACCCAGAGTTGTACAGACTGAATATTCAGGGCAGGAAGATTTGCCCTCAAGAGTTTGCATGTCAATCATTTGTAGTGCAAAGAATGGGTCATATCCACATTGGGTCACATTTTACTTCGCTTACTACAAATTCTCCAACCTAATATTTAAGCCGTGTTATACTAAAAAATATTTTTGATCATGTTTGTGCCATGTTATGACTCTAAGCATTTTGTTTCCTACATGGACTATAGAAAAATCCTTGACCCGGTTAATCCCCAGGCTCTGGTCTTTCTCTGAGTAAAAGATACACAGACACCTCCGGAGCTAAACACAGAAGATCACACTACTTGTTCTATTGCTTCAGTTCTTTCCTTTTTACCAAGAAATATTTGTAGGAGCTCAGTCTGTGTTACTTCCTCTGCTTACACTGCAGGTATTCAAAAGACAGTCAGTCCTAATTATCCCATCCCCCTTCACACATCCCCACACCCAATTAATAATGTTCAGTGATGTATGAAGCTGAGTTTACATTAATGTAATTTTTTAATACATTAAAGTGGTGCACGTCTCAGGCATTTTATAAATAAATGTCACTAATTTATAAATACTCATGCTACCCTGGGGAGCACAGACTGTGAAGGGGAAAGGGCAACAGGGGTGCAATCCTCTCTCTTCCCACTCCCATTTGTAGCTCCTGGGGATGCTCAAAGAGATTAAAACTTGCTCTTGCCAAATCCCAGGACATGCAGCTATTACTTACCGTGCACAGTGCAATACAGTCTAGGCTCAGAAAAGAGCAGGTCTGGAACTCACTCTCTGCTGCCACTGTTATAAAAATTGAGGTTTTCTCTAAATAAGGAAAGCCAAAAAGTTCAGGAACATCAGAATCAAAATTTGTCTGTCAAACCATATTTCTGATGCCTTTGCAAAGCCTGGAGCTCTGTAATACAGGCAATAAATATGTGTTTCTGCATGTGGGGAGCTGCAAAACAGAAAGGTTTTAAATTCAGACTCACAGTTACCAAATCAATGAAATGAAGATTATCTGTCACTTAAATCACATTTAATTGGAGGTAATGCATGAATTTAATTCCACATTGCAACTTGGGGCGAGAGGGTAAAATGGCATAGAAATGCTTAAAAAGAGAAAGTATCACCAGATGACATTTCAAAAGTAGCCACTGCTGTTGTCTGGATTGGTCTTGAGCCTTACTTGTGTATGTATGGGGAAAGTCAACAAGATGCAGGACTATGCAAATGTTCTTTGGAATGTCATCTGTTTTGTGGTCATTGCTACTAAATTTCTAAGAGTCATGACACATTTTTATTTCATTTATTATTATTATAGGACTGTCTATTTCTGAAGGAGGATATTATCACACATTTGTGCAGTGATATAACTGAAAAAATGAAATATTTTTAAAATGTAATAGACTAAAGTACAAAGAGAAAGTAAGTTATGGTTCTGTCCTCAAATATTTGTATAAACAATGAATATTCATCTATGGTAGAGACAACAGCTTTTATCCTTTTTACAAAGTGAGCCAAAGGACTAAATTCATCGCTTTTGCTGTCTACAGCTGACCTCTCCCATCTTTGTTTTTCTTAACAAGTAAAAGAGAGCCTTTTCTTTTTAATTCAAGCTCAAGGTGAAGACGCTATACAGGTAATTGTATGAAAATTTGAGGAGTTTGGGGTTTAGTCAGTGTCTACCGCCCTTTTCTCCTGCTGCGTTTCCTGTGAGATGGTCTCAGAATATGCAGCTGCATTGTTCTTTTTGGGCTATGTTTGCAGACTATTTCTAGCCCACATCAATGCAATCCAAATAATCCTCAGAAGTTGCTTCATTATTTATTAGAAAAAGCAATCTGGCATGCGGTGTGTTATCGACAGCTGAAATCCAATACTCAAAGGTCACCAAAACAAATACCAGAAAGAAAAGGTGTTAAGGCAAATAAAAATACACCTTTTTAATTTTGACTGAATTGATTAAATAACAATTGAGTGGTGTCACAGGTCATAAGGCTTTGAGACATAAGGTCAGCTTAATAGAAAAGAGCCTGGGGCCATGTCACAGGGTATGCTCTGAGGCCTAGCACCGAGGCCACATCTTTGTGCTGGCTCCTGCCCTTACCCCATGTAGCCTGAAATGAAGAAATGCCTAAACAGAATAGAGAACAGTCTAAATAGACTAGTGCTTATCGCTGAGGGCTACCCCCTGAGTCAATGCTGTTTAGAACTGATTGCTTTATTTGAAGTGCGAGTACCAGGCATCTCTCAGTAAACATTTTATAAAATGCACTAGGCCAAGGAGAGAAAAAAAAAAAAGGAAAAAAAAGCCCCAAACCAACAAAAAACCTTTCTGCACCAGTAGTACTCTATAATATATGTACATCTCATTACAGTCCCACAGTTCAGCCCAGATATTTCAGGACTGACACAAAATGAGTGAAGTAGAAAGTGAAACGCCTAAATACACTGAAATCAAAAGAACTTTCTATGGGATTTTGAGAAGGAAGAACTGTACAGTGGCTTATACACACTAATACGTTCACACTAACATTAATTAATGCTACAGCATTTGTGTAGTACTGCTGGTTTTTTGCATGCTAAATTATTTTGTTCCTAAAAATATTTAGCTCGGGGAACCCACTGCCACAGAAATGCATACCTTCAGATGATGTGATTGATCTTTTTAAAAGGGCTTGATAATTTTACATTTAATAATACAAATGAAAAATCTTTGTCTATATCTAGTTCAGCCAGCTACTTAAACCTGTGCCCCACCAAAGCACCTGAGAAACTAACCGCATGGACTTCAGCAAGATAACTGGAACACATGTGCAACTACTGTATTCAGAAGTCTGATCCTCGAAACCCAGTATATAGGATATTCAGTATAGGAAAAGTAAAAAGATACCCAGATTATTTAACATTTCCATGACTATCTGCTGGCTCCAGAGGAGACTAAGGCATATCTCCCTATTCTGTGGCTGCCTCTTCTTCCAGCACTCTTCTCTCTGACTTCTCTATGTTATTCCCACTTTGGACTGGTAAGGTAAACAGCTGCCACTGAAGTGCATAACAAAATTTCTCTATTTAAGAGAGCTGATCTGGAAATAGACTGTCTTTTTCTTGCATTGACAGGTATAGTCTGTTTTGCTTCACTGATGCTGCAGCATCCATTTGAAAATCAGGTCCTGTAATTCTCTGTTAGTTCCCAGACTTCCCATGGCAATGGCGTTGCTAAATTTTGCTCTAGTTTTCGGCCTGGTCATGCTCCCACTTAATGAATGTTTAAACTTCTGCTGATTCTTAGGACACTGGTTCTGATTTTCATTTATTATTTAAATTATAATTTTGTAGACTAGTACACTTACTCACTACATAACTCGAGTTGGGAAGTTCTAGAGTCTACCTATTAACTCTTTATTTTTCAAAATTGGTTATTATTTATGAAACATGTAAGATGATGCACAAAAAATGATATTATAATCTAGTTATACAACTATGAATAAATTATAATTTTCAAACACAAGAAGTATTTAAGGAAGTAAGGTATAGGATTAATTAGATGACAACAATCAGTGTCTCATATGACTTCATGGTGGAAAGAATGCTTTTTACCACTGAGAATCTGACACTCCTTTTAACGTATATTCTACTTAATGACAAGTTATTACAGCAATTTTAATTGTTTGAAGTTGGAAAAAAACAGCTTTTGTTTTAAGATTGCCAGTCTATCTATTTTCTATACTTCTTGTCCTGGAAGAGTTTGTTTCCTTTTCGATTAGTTTATTTTAAGAAATAACCCATGACTTCAAAAGATAATGCTTTAAAATATAATTATATAAACAGTGAATTTCAGGACCTACTCTGTCTACAAACATCAAAAGCAAGGATTTTAATTCACAAACATCTTTATCAACAGTGGTAAAGCCTATAAATCACTCAGCGATACAGAAAATGTTTAGTACTTTTAAGAAAGGAGTCTGAACAGTGTCAATTATAGAGACTGCAGAAATATAAAGATGCATTTTCCTAAACGGGCCTCCTTCTGTGCAAACAGAAACATCTGTGCATGCAGTTTTCAAGTACCTGGCCATAGACAGAATGAATTCTAGGACCTACACTTGCAGGAAATAAAATGTCATTTATCAAAAGTCATTTGGAGAAATTGTTTCTTTCTGCGGAAATCACTTCTCAGTGCTGTACACTCTTGTCCTGTAGTTAGTGCTGTGGTTTGTGTGTGCACAGAAGAAGGTCGGACTACGGCTGTTTAAAAAATCTTTCAGACTGACCACATATTATCTACTATGGTGGGTGGAAAATGGCAATGGACAAAGAATGTAAGTTAAGGTGCAGAAATGATGCCCAAGTACTCGATGGCTGGAATGTTCTCTCTGTGCAGCCTGGACGAGGTCCTCCTGGGCAGCTGCGGTGCTCTGAGGTAAGGCAAGACCCTCCTCTTCACTAAACCCCGTAGCCAAGGAAGAGGCAAGGAGGAACCGTGAAGAAGTTCTGGCTCGGGAACAGCCTGAAGGTCTCTGATCATTCACACAACAGGGTTAACGCAAACAGTACTGGTTCCCAGTAGTGCTGGATTTTCAATGCCCTGATGCTTTGCAGGTTTGTATAATGACCTTCCCATCTTCATAACTCACAGTGGGACTTTTGTTGGCAATCTAGACAGAGAACCAGACAACCTAGTGCCTGATCTAATATCTACACTTCCAAATCTTTCTCTTTTGGGGAGGAACAGACACATATGAACACAAAGGCTATGCACTGTGTGCCCCTTGCCCCACCTTTATTTTCCAGGTTGGAAAGCACTGCTCTAAGCTGATAATAACAGTTGCAGTTTTGCTGTATTCAGGCAGAACATTTATTTTCTGATCTACTTTCTCCCTTTTATGGTAGTCTCAGTCCCTTGTGAAGAATGAGGAGATGCAAGTGTTGTAGATTATTCGTGACAATCCTGCAACATTTCTTGTGTGCCAGACGTCCTGGATTATGTTATTGTATTAAACACCTGAGTTTTAAAGAATTTCACCACCTAATAGCTTGTGTTTACTGTAAGGGTGGGCAACAGGTTCTTGTACTTCTGGCATTGACCTGTTTGTTTAGGCATCTGATATTAAGAGTCTTAACTAGTTTTGATAGATTGAGATGATCAACTGCAAAGAAATGGTCATGACTACAACATGTCCCCATTAGGCATCTCTGAAAGTATTGGCTTAAATCAGGATTCATGAACTGAACTTCAGTCTCTTTGGTTTGCTTATTTACATTTATTAACTGCACTGTTTAACCTCTCACCTCTTCCTCAGTAACGTATTTCAAATTACAACTTTTATCTGATTTTGCATTAGGCTAGAAAGTCTATCTAATAGTAAGCCTTTATGCTGAAATACTGGCATAAATATTCTTAACTTCGCCCTTTCTGGGTCATATTCCCCATTCCTATTTTAAAATCTATATTAGTTCATGTTCTTACTTGTATCTTATCTGGCATTCTCCAATTCTACTTCATAGATTAAATAAAATTGGGTAAATTCTCTGAGGTTTCATTCAGTGTTTTCTTCTCAGCAAATTAATCCAGGACACAATGTCCTGCGAGTGGATAGAGGGTTAATCAGTGTTTGCATAACCTTTTCCTGAACTTTCCTAAGTTTTCCAATTAACTGAGGTAACTGAAAAAAAAACCCCTACACATTTTGTGGCGTACAGTGTTTCCTTTCCCTGTTAGCAAAGTTGCTTTAAGCAGCCATGCGTATTTCTGAAGACTCTAACTAAAACGTGAAAGCTTAAATCATTCCTGACTGTATGAGAAGCACCAGCTAAGCTGGATTTCAGTGGTAACCCTTACCTGGCTGCTCACAATTCCCCTCCCTACCTATTAGTTTGTGAGCAGCAAAAAGAAAACTTCTTCTCCGTAGAGGAGCCCTCTGTTGTATTGTACCAGTGAAAAGCCTACACGCTCCAGACACAGAGCTGACCCCACACCAGCAGGCTAGGCTCTGCCAAAGTGGAAGCTGGGGTGGAATGGTCCAGAAGCACAGTCCATCTGAATGGGTACACTGGTGTATAAATATGTTGGTTAGGGAAAGGTATAGCTGCCCGGGTTTGAACTGGTGGTTTAGCCCATCTCTAAACCACTTGAATAAGAAAGGTGAAAATTGACAGATATCTGCAAGGTAGAGACAAAGTCAATACTTAAGGACTGCCAGATGACTCTCGAAATCTATGAGGAAAACAAGTCTGTCATACTTAAGCGCAATTCACTTTGTCCAAAATCCTCCAGTTCCAAACCCGTGTCATTAAGCATTCCAAGTCTGACTACTGGGGAAATGAACCAGCCCTCCAGGAACGATGGTTGAAAACCATCTCTATCACAGAGAAGGATGTGAAAGGTACAAAATGGACCCTATAAATTTCAATGCCTTGGATTCCTATTACCGTACGAGTAAAATAATAATTCCATAAAAATCAGAAAAGCATCCAAAAAATGCTAGTTACTTTGTTTTGGCAGTGATAGAGATTCTCTTGTTTGTCTCTAGCACCATTCATTTTCTCACATAGCTGCAGTGATGCTGTGTTATTTCTTGTCTGTATTCTTTGACTTAATACTTTGACTTTCTTCTATTTGAAAATAATAAACTAAAACCTAAATGAAATTAAGAAACATCGCATAGTTCAGGGTTTGGGTAGTTTTAGCTGCACCTGATTATATGCCCAGCTAGCTGTCTTCTGCAGAAATGGTGCTGGTTTCTTCTTGCCTTCAGATTTGTTCCTAATTATGAGGAAACTTCTGACTTCCCCAGTCACAAATTTAACAGTGTTTCATTGTGTTGCAAACTGCCAAAGTGTGCTAAGTAACTGAGAGGCCCATCTAGGTATGTTTGTAATGTGAATAATTAGAGACATTCCTATCCTCATATACATTCACAAAATAAAAAAAAAAAAAAAAAAGAAGGAAAAAACAAGTCCTCTCTCTAACAGGCCTAGCGGAAAGGTAGAACGTGTTTGAATAAAATATTCACTATAACTCCTTTATTTGACAAAAATTCCCAGACCATGACTTCCTTTCGTAGTTCAAATGTCAAGCATCCCTTCCACTGTGGTCAGGGTGGCATGCAGGAACAGAGGGAGACCCTAAACAGAAGTCTTTAATGATGACAAGCCTGGTTAACTCAATGACCCACAGCATCTTTTGTCTCCCTTTCTCCCCATGTTGGCTCCTGCTGATTCAGATGGGGAAAGCCAACTAGCAGAGTAGTTGCTCATGCATAGTCTAGGGAAAATGCTTTCTTCACCCTTGTGCATAGAGTGCAAAAGGCCCTTCAATTTCCTCTGTACTGTTTTTCAGTTTTTGTCTTTTTCTCTGATTGACTAGCTTTATATTGATTGAAAAGTCATTTCCTTTGCCCAGTCTTCTGAAAAACAAAATAAATGTTTTCTGTGACCCTAACTCTTAGATTTTTCTTTCCATAGAGCTAAAGAAAAAGTTTCCTGTCAATTATATTGAAGGAAAAATTATATTGTTGTTTTGTAGCACTTTTTTTCTTCCTATGTGTCAAAAGGAGCAAATGATGTATTAAAAGCCTAAAAGCTGAAATAAAGATTAGGTGTAAAGTGCTATTGATCCCTGTACGAAAACAAGCTAAGACAGATTCTACTCCGCTGTCAGGTTACATTTTCAGTAAGTTACCCAGATGCAAGATTTGAAACTTCTACAAAGGAGTCTTTAAAGTGTTGTTGAAAGTATCAAATAAGATTAGACCAGACAGTAAAAACAACCATTAAAAAATGTCAGTGGTGCAGCTGAGGTACTGTCAGGCTACTTTGTCCCAGGGTTTAATATAGCCCAATGCCTGAATGTTCAAGATACCCATATGAAGATCCAGAACTTTAAAAACATCACTTACTACATTCTCTGTATGTACACTCTACATACATATATATATGTATATATGTATGTCCATGTCCAGAGTCTACAAGGTCTTAGGCAAATGATGTAGTTTTCATTGGATGGAGCAGAAGAAAGCTCCAGTTTTCAGTTCCCTACCTCACAATTCATCCAAAGAATAGTCTGAACATTTTGGAGTTTATTACAAGCTATACCAGTTCTAACAAGAGACTGAAACATTATTGTAAGTCAGTACAGTAGATTTTTTTCTAATTACTCTGCCTTCTTGTTCCCGACAAACCTTTCTGCTGTTCCTTTGCTCCAACCAGGAAGCTGGACAGCAGCTGAAAAATTATGTGACTTCTTAGCAGAGAGTATATGGTCAAATGTCATCCTTCTCTGTCCTGCTTTTATGTACCAAAGTTTGTTAGAAACCAGCTACTCAAGCCATTTATGTTACTTTCTGCATCAACTGATCACCAAGTTTAGGAACTGAGTGTACAAAATGCAGACAAGATCGACCATGAAACTTTTGATTGTTAGTTGCACAAGCTGGAAACACCAGAGTTAGATAAATCTAAAGAAGGTGCTGATTAAATTCTATAAATTAAAGCGAATTCTACAAAGCTAAGTCACTACAATGAATTTCCTGATTCTCAGTAGGGCATCTTTAGAAAATATCTAGAGATTAATTTTGGGAAAAAAAAAAAAGCAAATAGAAGAAAAGGACAAATGAAAGCAGATTATAAACCTTCATTGTAATCTAACACATCTGGAAATACACCGACGATGGAGAAGGTAGACTCTACTACTCAAGAAACACTAACAGTAAGCAATTTTTGCAGAGCAATGGGGTAAAACTTTTGAAATCCTGAAACACTCATGATAGGTGCATTAGTTCAACAGAAGGGGTCAAGCCTAAGGATGACAGATTATTTGGGGTGAATTGCTTTAAGCTAATACCAGAAGAGGCAGAAAAACTCAGGGATTATGTTTAAATTCAAAGTTATTGGAATATAAAAGGAATTTCTAAGTGACCTGTATTGTATTGTATTGTATTAGAAACCTGAGGAATAGAAAATACTGATTTCTATTAAAAAAGCTATTCTGTTAGTTTGTGAAACTAGTGAACCCTGGCTTCACACAGATTTGTGTCGTATGTTCCCATTCCTTTTCTATTTGAAACCATTGTCCTTATGTGCCCTCTTATAACACAATGCACCCAGGTCACACCGAGCCACCCATATCGTACCCTAAATAAACATATGATACTTTCAGATTGTCCCATGTCTCCTAGCTACTTTTTGGCTGCTGCCTAACCAAAAGGCAGAGCTCTGTCTTTAGCTAACTCTTGGACTAGCTCTGTCTAGGCCAGAGCTGTTCTGTGTTTGTAAGAGCTGTAGAACGTGTGCCTGGGCCAGGCTGAGGGTTCAGAGACCCAGGTGCAATAGAAGCAGAGGCAAGCAGCTTGGACAAGTTCTTCATAGGGTTGACTGAAGAAAACTCTTTCCATGTTTAGTGTACCCTTAAATGGTGAACAGGAGCAGAACCACTGCTGTGTCAGTGTTCTAAAGGGATAAAAATAGCTCAAATAATTGCAGTCCAGAGGGCCTGACACAATGCCTTGGAAGAAATATTAGAACAGCTGATGTGCGATGTTATCCATAAAATTTTCAAGGATAGAAATTCAATTTATTCTAATAAAAATGAACTTGAAATGCCTCCATTAAAGCAGTCCTGTGGTGCAAAAGGAGCAGATATTTCAAGCAAACAGCTGGAGTCAGGATCGAAAGTCCACACTCTATGCATTTTAAGCTTTTACTTTGGGCTAGTTCTAGTTCAATTTAATGGAATAAATGCCTTTTACCAGCTAGAAAATACTAGGTAAGCTCCTGCAGTGTGTTTCCCAGTCTAATTGCAGTGAAAAGAAATCTAGTTCATGTACTTTAAGACTGCTCTATAATGCAGACCGGAGCACTATAGGTTGGAATGATTAAGAGATTTACTTATTATGAATTAATAAATCATGAACAAATCAATTCAGCTAGATCATATCTGCAATGATGTATCGTTTAGTGGTTGCTTACAGCAAAGCCTTTAGCCAGTGCTTGACTGTAGTCTATAATCAGTGGAGGAGACAGAGCAAGAGAATAGGCTGGAGCTTGGTTTTCACTTTGGGATGAGTTGGCACCTTGCCTACTTTGCTTGTAGAACTCAGACTATTTTGCCTGGCAGCTGATAATCCTCCCAAGCATCCAACAACAAATTCCTGCACTGTATTTTCCTGTCTGAGACTTTCCTCCTTCTGAATTGATTTAGACCATGTGACACCAACCTTCAGGTACAGGCTACGAAGTGAGACCAGCCAGACATACATCCTGGCAAAACATATTTAATGCATAATCAAGAGATGAAAAAGGAGAAAAATCAGTGAATTTGTTAGAAATCTTCTTATAGTTTTCAGATCTAACAATGCTCTTGCTGCCAGATGCTGCTTTCATTCATCCTCCTGCATTAATAGCAATTGTTCCATTCAGATGTTACTTTTCAGAAATATTTTCCTCATAGCACTATCGCTGAAGGCAGCTCTGTGTGAGATCAGGGAGAGAAACCCGTTGGCCTAGGAACAAAAAGTTCCATTCATATATAGAGGAAAGCAAGCAGTTAATCTGAAAAGAACATGGAAATCGTGGGAAACAACAGGCATATATTGAATTTTCAGATATGACTGCGCTTGTGTCATTGTTACCTACATTAGAAAGGACTGTAGTTACTACTCAGTTAATATACAGAACCAAATGAACATATATACCAGTTCTTTTAGGAACTGTAATATGAGAGCCTTTGTTGCATATCTCATGTCATGCCCATGTCTTCTGTATCAGATTTTTAGATTTTATTCTCACTTTCTGAATTTCACAGAGCTGCATCTCAGCAGCTCCCTATCATTTTAGAACTTGCCCCTTTTATGACACGTGTGATTTCTTCAACAAGCTTTTACATTAAAACTCTGCCCTTTAAAATATTTAACAGCAGCAGTGTGTGAAGAACACGTGTAGCTTGATAGCTTTTATTTAAAAGATATCCATAATGTATCTTACACTGCTCACAATGTCCTACATTAATTACAGTGCCGTATACCCCTTTGATTGGTACTCTTAATATAGTGTGTACGATATGCCTGGGAATGGGCAGCATCCACTCTGTGTGGTTTTACATACGCTAATCTTGCGGTTTAATTCTGAATCTTTTCCAAAATGTCCTGAAAGGAAAAAACTCTGGCCTGTGCCTCAGAAAAGAGCTACGCAGAAGTACAGGGGAAAAACCCACCAGATTTTACAGTTACAATTAGTATTCTTTCTACTACCTTACATAAATGCATCTCTAATGAAAAGCAGAAGTGTTCGGCTTATGTTTACTCTGTAAATATCATAGATCATATATTTTGTTAAATCCGCCGTGCCTGGGCAGCAAGAAGGAGGTGACTTCCTAGCACTGGCTATAGCACCCTGTGGCAGGGGGGACCCTCTGGAGGGAGAGGCGGATTGCTTCTTCCTTGGGAAAAAACGAGTGTGCCCGTGGGGAAGGAGGTTTTGGGTGGAGGAAGCAAGGTGGAGAGACACAGCCTGGTACGGGGTTTTCCGCGCTCTTGGAGATGGAAGACTTGAAAGAATAGGTCGGGAAGAAGCGGGCAGCAGAGTTCAGTCTGGGAGAGCACGATGGGAGATCGTGGAGTCGGTTGGATCCGGGAAAGCACTGAAGCCAGACTCCAGACAGCGTGACTGTACCGTAATAAAATCTAGCTGGAGAGAAACAGGACTTTGTTTTTTCTGATACACTTACTCCAAAGACGAAGGCAGGGCGCTTCCACTTCCAGGCTCTGGGCCCCTTTGCAACAACCACACTCGCACGCTGAAAAGGAACGTACAGAATTTTGCTTTTTAGTATTTAAGATTTTCTGCTTGTGAGGCTTTACATTTTGTCTGTCAAGGAGGATAAACAGTTTCACGTGCTTTAGATAGCCCCTCACACCTGGGAACTGAAGTACTTTGTGCTGTAGGTTGCAATTTGTTGAAACAGATTCTGCCTTGTCTCTAAGGTAAACTTCAAAAAAACCTAAACAAACAAACAAACACACAAACAAACAAATAAATAAATAAATTTAAAATAAATTAAAAAATAATTCCAGCATAATGCAAGTAATTTATTAGAAATATTTTAACCTGTTGAAACAGTGAGGAATATTCATTGACTCAAGAACAAATAACAACTATTTAAAGGATTTCTTCCTTTCTTCTAAACTCCTTATCCCCTTTTATTCAAGCCATTCCTGAAACCTTCCTTTGCTGTTAGTAAATGGCAAGGCAGATCATGTGGAAGGCAAACACCATGCATTGTGTAGTGTATTTTAAAGTTATTCCTCCACTAATAATTAATGTACTTAGTATTATTATAAGTTGTGTGTGAGGAAGATCATCTCTTTGATGAATTCATTCTTAGTTTGTATGTCGCACCTCCTTAAAAAAGGAAAAAACTAGGTCAGACGGCATTTGATGACAGTGATTGAGCTTGCTTATCCTTGGAGCAACTTACACTCCCGAAAGAGAAAAAGGCTGAGACACTCATGAGGAGCTTAGAACGTGCAGCACAAGAAAAGACTGAGTTACCTGTGAGAGGAAAGTGGAGCAAACACATTCCCAAGAGTGACAGAAAAAGAGGCTTCCTAGGGACAGAAGGAATTACGCAGAATTTGCCACCGCTCAGAAAGCCACCGAGTTGAGCGAAAGCAGACATGGAAGCAAGAACCTGCAAGGACACAGGGGGCAGAGCAAGATTTCTTTGCAAACCTTTTACTTTCTGCTGAGTCTTCTCAATTTTTAAAATGGGCCTCCTGTCATTCTTCTTTATGTGAAAGATTGCTTTTGGACTTCGAAAGCCTTTTTGGTCTTTTTAGGGGAAGAATCCTTTCATTCCAGTGAAAACTCGGTGAGCGAGAAATTTGTTCTCGCAGTGTCCTCAGACTATCAGTGGTGGTGGTGGACCACTGGTACGGCTCTGCAGTGAGCTGACTGAACACGAGGGGAAAGATATTCTGCTCTTGGCTGAAGGAAATGAAATAGAGGCAGAAAAAGGTACAAGAAAAATCAAAAGACAAGAGGGATCAACTTTCTGAAAAATATTGATTGTATCAAGAAAAAATAAAAATACTGAAAGCATTCTCTCTAAGCCTTTTCACAGTTGTGAAGGAAGGGAAGGGGAGCGTAAGAAGAAAGAGAGACTGCAGGAGAGTGTAAAAGGAAACCAACTGTCCGTAGGAGACCTCTATTTTTAGACTTAAAAGAACGCTGTCTTTATCAGCTGCTTCTGTGGAAAATGAAAAAAATCCAAACTATTAGCCATCTTTTTAAAACTGGAAAAGAGTAAGAATATAAACAAAGATGGAACTGAAGACATTTGCAGCTTTTCCCATATTAAGACATTATTTTTCAGAGAAACGTGTTAGAGGGTTCACTCTCTGTAACAACCAGCATTTGTGTGTTCGCACTGACCTAATTTTCAGGAGGCTTTAGGTTTTCATGTGTATAAGCAATTTGTCATGAATACATACACTAGAGTTTGTCATGCATGTACAGAACACAGTTGTCAAGGAAAAAAAGTTGTTCGTGGAAAAGATGTATCATTAAACCATTAAAGCTTTCTTGCACACAGTTCCATGTAAATCAGACCCAAACTATTTAATTACTAATCTGTGCTAAGGCTTTTACCTGTAAAATAAGTAAGCGTGGTTTTATTCCACTTTAGACAACCAATCCTTCTTTCTCGTCCATATTTACATTTTTCTCTTGCATGAAGTACATGTAGTTTAACACATTTAGACAGTGATTCTTCAGCTGGGGAATCAAATGCTACATCAAAGCAGATACAATATTTTCATCATGTATTTAGTGACAACACTTTGCAAGTGCATTAGAAGTAATAATTGCTCATCAAACAAAATAAAATGAAACTTGGAAAAAATGTACAGCAGCTTTAATAAAGTATTTGAGCTGCAAGGAAAAATATTTAAATTTGTAATCAACACATACAAACAAATCACTCGCCAAATTTCCTAATATTGTGGTGCTAAGTAAGCTAATTATCCATATTAAATATTATTAAAATAGCATTTTTTCCTTTGAAGTTAACACATTAGTATTAATATAACTATCAGACATGAGAAACATGAAAAACTCAAACAACAAAAACATATGCACAATATAAAGTACTTATTCTTTCAGATGTTTGGACTTTGTGCTGAAGACTGTCAGAGCGTATCAGGATGCTGCTGTTTACAACAAAACACTGGAAATAGAGAGGAGAGCGAGAGATATGACTTCCTACTGCAATAGACTGAATGAATTTCAAAGATCTAAATTCTGGAGCCAACACCTGAAGAAATGAAATTTTTTTCATTTCTTTAGAGCCAAAATATATCTCCCTTACTTTCAGTGCATCTACACTGATGTAAAACCGAGGAGAGACATGGAGTGCTTTTTTTTTTAAAGCAAACATATTGGCATAGTACACACAGAAGTGAAAAATGAAACTATCAAAGTAAATTCACATCAGGAGTGAAAAGGGTAGATCTTTACAATTATGCATTACAAAAGTTACAGCTGAAATCCATTCCAACATTCAAAATATGTAGTTAAAATAATCAAACTACCTTAACTTTGCTAATCCACCACAAGAATAAAAATATAATTCAGCTGGATTTGTCTTAGAAAAAAAAGTCTACTCAGAGAAAAATAAGCACTATGATGACCAGTCATAATTCTGTGAAGTATGTCACTAAAAGTTAACTTTAATTAATTACTTTAATTAATCTTGTTTCTTCAAATGCAAAACAACATAAAATTTCATATATATTATAAATTTCATGGGAAATATCAAATGTTAGCATTCTCCTGTCTCCTTATTTGGGACAAAGAGGAACAGGAGCAAAGCATGGCATCTGAAGAAGTTAACACAGGACATTTTCTCTTCAAAACAATCAAAGAATATTTAAATTTCTTGCATGATCATTCATGCATATAATCAGTATAGGTGCTCATTAGCCCAACTGTAACTTTATGAAAGTCAGAAATGGCCTTCACTGTTGATAATTCAACTAAAAGTCATCTACGAGTACAAGTTTTAGACATTCCACCTAGATTAGGTATGATTCCACTTCTGGAGATATGTCTCTTGCTCCCTTATTACAGACAAAGTCTGGAAAACTTGATTAGATCAAATATTTAAACTTTATCTGGTCAAACAGGGTGGACTCAACCAGACCCTGGGATCAAATCAAGGGCTACTGTCAGTACAGGACAGAAAATAACTATCTGTGGAAAAGGCATGAGATTTTAATCAATGGGAAAGGGTGGCTCAAGAGGTCTGATAAGCTATATTGTCTACAACCCCCCCATTTACACCCCATTTGGTAACCCCTCTACTGACTTCACTTCCAAATTAGGTAAATCTAAATAAATATTCTTTTTCTAACTGATTACACTAAACCATCTTGAGGAAGGGGTAGCAAAGAAAATGAGCTGAACCTGGCTGTCTTTTTCTCCGGTGAGCCTTTCCCGTGAAGCAGTGACTGGTGGCTACCTACAATTCTGCCCTTGTTTACATCTTTACTTCTTACAAGTGTTTAAAAAATTTTAGTCGAAATGCACTAATTCTTTCCTAAAGTTGCTGGTGAGGAGGAGCAAAATGTATAGGTTTCAGACATAAGATGTGCATAAAAGGCAATGAATGGGTAAAGAAGTAATAAAGTTCTTAAGACCTAAGGCCCAAGCTTAAATTTATAAACTGTGTTTCACTTAGAAAGGGGGAATAACCTGAGTTTAAAAAAACAGAAGATAAAAAAACCCCTCATGAGTGCTAAAGTCTGTTTAGGATCTCGTAAAAGAAATTGCCCTTTGGACCTCCTCCAGTTTACCCATATTCCCACCCAAAATTGAACAGTTGCCCTTGACCACATATACTTGTTCCTGAGGATATTACGTCTGTTTTTTGAAAGTGTTTCAGTTCAAGCATGAAGAAAAATGCTGTGTAAATAAAAACTATCTCAGCATTTCTGATTTGAATTTTCTCACAACCTTTTAATCTGTCAAAAGGCTTGATTTTTTTTCTCAGTTTTCTGTTTTGTTTTGTGTGAAACATTATTAAGTATGTTCAGTTGCTGGAATTTCCATTGGACAGTAAAGCTGTCTTTCAAGCTGTCTCTTAATGACAAGATGGAATACATCCTGCTAAAGTTAAAATAGCTTTCTGTTAAAATATATCAAATGTGTGTTAAAAGTATCTTGTCTTTTAACATGTTAGTCCACAGCGTCAGTTTTTGAAATCTGTATATCTCTGCTGAAGTCAGTTGAGCAATACTAGTTTGTACCAAGTAAAGATATTCTCTGCTCTTTGAGAGGATAACAAAATCTTTGCCCAGTTAAGTTAATTCCTTTCAGCTTTTATACTACTATATTAAACGTTCCAATATTTTATTTTCATATAAGTCTGTGATTAATTTATACAAATGTTATCAATAAATGAGGGCTTTTTATACCTGTGACTTCATGATACTTCCTGTAAGAATTTAACTTGGTAAATGAGAAATAATCTTTTTTGTAACTACTTTGCAACTTTTACTATTCAAGTGCTTTGTTGGCAAGCACTTAACCATAATTGTGTTGAAAATTAAGCATATAAATTAAACAAAAAATAAATTTGCATTAGAAGTTTGTTTTGTTGGGTTTTTTTTTACCGGCTGGCTGGCACTGCTCAGAACAGAACAGTGTATCCTATAGAAGCAGCACATAAAGAGTTCTGTCTCATTATCATTCAAGGATTTGGCATAATCTGGTTGGGGCTTCAAGACGTAAGTTTTTAACTGGACTGATGTGAGGACTCCAGACTCTTGGAGGAGTACAATAGATCTCTGGGGTCTGAGGCATATAATAAGCATACAAGGACTTTCAAAACAGTGTATTTAGTGGATGCATCATTTGTCACTTATAAGGTGCAAAGTGTAAGCATCTGTAGGTAATGCACTTGACTCCTAATAACCAGAGAGGTAATAAAATTATATTGTCATTAAAAATTGTATTTACATGTTTCTGTAACCTCTACATCATAGTTAAGAAACAGTTTTGGCTGAGGGCTAACTCTACCACTGACCTTTTATGACATTCTGCAAAGCTTACTGTCAGCACTACAAGCTGCAAAGTAATGGAAACAAAACCCAAAACAATTCCCAAACACAGATCGGTTTCTTACTACGTGTAAGTTCAGCCATGTTAGGTGATAAAGTGTTCCAGCACATATTTTGCATCTGTAATTATTTCCCATCATTCCCTACACAGTCTTTCTAACGTGTGAACTAGCCATACCCATATTTAAGAGAATGTTTCTTCCTTTTCACTTTAGAATTGATACCTTGTTGATACAAATAGGCAATTTAATAGTCTCTCAGAACTATTTTCTCACTCAGGTTATATGAATACTTGTTAAGACAACATTCCCTCATTTTCACATAAATTACCTATGTTATACCAGTGTAGGGCACAAATGCAGATTTGTGCAATCCATTTAAGTCACACTTTACCCAGTTGAATCTAACATGCTAAATGAATAAACCTTTTTCACTTGGATTAAGCATGGTTGAAATATTTTTCAGTGTGTCTACACTCAAGATTTAACTTTCTAAACACTGGAAAAACAACTACGCTGACTTTAAATTCATTTAAATACAGCTGTTTGAAAAATGTAGAAAAATTTTTCAGATTTGACCTGTTTTTGAAAACACATTCTGAGTCTCTGAAAGAAAAGTGGATTACAAAGAGCAAAATAGATACAGATTCATTGCAAAACATTTGAAATGAAATTTTTAAATTTCAAAGTGATCAGTTACACAAGGTTCACTTTTTCTCCACAGAAGACAATGTATACTGCAGAAAAAGGAAGAGTCACAAAAGAAACACCGAAAGAGTAGCCAAGCTACTCTTGTAGCATGTAGCAAGTAGTGAGAAAGTGATTTGAACTTAGTTTTGATTTCTGTGGTGATTCAACAGGCTGTACCTGATACGAATGGCACCTTTAAATAGGCTCATTGATTCAGGTGAGCTGGGGCTGAATTTCAGGGGAAGGAGGAAGTTCGTGGAGAGCAAGGTTGGATTTATTAATATGCTGAACTTCTCTCAACTACACTTTGATCACTGACTTAAACTGATGTTCTTGGAGTGAAGAAACATATGCTAAAGAAGAACTTGTCACGCAGGACATCTATAATTAAAGAAGATCTTCAATGAAAGCATTTCACAACACCTCCATTAAGCTTTGTCATACTGCAAAAAGAACATGAGCCTCTGTGTAAAGAAAAGTTAAACAATTGTCAGCTGAAAGCAGATGAGGGTTTTATTGAATACCTGTATTACTAATGCATGAAGAGGTACCCATGCAGAGCACAGCAGATACAATCATTGCTTTTAATCGTTGTGCAATTTTTATTACCGATGGAACTACTAAACAAAAAGAGGGGGATAGATTTCCTTTGCTGGTAGCCATAGTTTTATTTCAAGAGAAAACAGTGACCGAGGTCACCAAGTTGTCACTGATCCTAATACCAAGGTGAAGAGACAGGTAGAATTACTGTCTTGAAGATAGCACAGATCGGGACATTCAAACCCTACTGGCCGAGGTCACATCAAGGTTAACATATGGATAACCATTTCCAAATATTCCCACTTGGAAGGAATAAAATCATCTGACAAGGCAGTTACAAGATGAAAAAAAAACCCAAACACACATTTATATAATTTCTAAAGGAATGTATAATAACAAAGGAAGAAATGCACAGTATTTTAATTGATCTATGCTACCAATTATCAAAAAGTGTTACTGTCATTTCTATACTCTTACTTTTAATTTTGTGCTAAGACCACAGTGTTTGTATCTTGAGTCATAGTCCAAATATCTGAATTACTGTAAAGTACTTTTTTTGAACTATGTGTTCAGCGTAGGCTAGGAAAGAGACAGTGCTGGTTACTTTTTTTTTTGATCAAGAGGCTAGTATCAGTTCTTGCATTTTTGAAGTAAAACAAAAAAAAAAAGCTGGATTTTGAAAGCCTACAAAGATACTTGTTGTTTTCACCTAATAATAGTTATTTCCATTCATAAAAACAGCTATTTTAATTTATAAGTGTACATGACTAGAGATCTCCAGGTATTTTAGGGGACACAGCTACAAAATGATGCAGAAGTGTGCATGTGTGTGTGTGGAAATAATTCTTTTAGAAGTTCCCAAGTTTAAAACAATTAATAAAAATCCTCTCAAAGCAGAAGTTTAAAGAAAAAAAAAAAAAATTGTTCCCACTCCTGAAAGTTAACTTTGATTATTCAGTCTGTATGAAATGAGGATCATTAACTGTTCCAGATAATGACATTTTTCTACTTTTCTCAAAATTGTTACACAGAATACTCAAATGGTTTGGCTTCATGGATTTTTTAACCATCCTAGCAGAACATAATCATGCTTCAGCTGTGAATTTGTAATTTTATTTTCTTAAATGATGGTATTGAGATAGTGAAAGGTAGCTGACAGATAGAAGCTGGTATCAATATGAAATTTATTTAATGCCCAGTGTAAAATTGTTGGTTATTTTCATTTTTTTTTGAGATCAGGGTCCACACTGTTGCAAGTACCACAGAAACCATTACTTGCAAGGGTAGCCATAGCCAAAGGAGGAATCTACTGACTCTGGGTACTGGAGATTTCCACTTTGAGAACTTTGTTTTTCAGACCTTCATTTGATTCTTTCACTAATCTAATAAGTTGATAAAATAGCTTCTAAAATATTAGACTTGAGTGTAATCCAGAACCTGACTTTGCACATGCCGTCCGGTCAGAGGCTCCTTCATGAAAAGGTAAAGAGATCATAGTTCTTGGCTTGCAGGTCCTGTTGAAACAATATCCCTTGGGAGTAAAAAGGGAGAACCGAGTGTTTCGTTTCCTTTATACTTGCACCTGGAAAACGGAGGTCAGAATATAGAGAACAGGCAAAGATCAAGATATATTTACTTGTTCACTCATTTGTCTCTGAACCAACAGCATTGCAAAGGGCAGGAAACATACTTTCATTTGTTGCTGGTTTTAATCTCTTCTATGGTTTTCTTATTGGCTCTTTTTCTCTGTCTGCTGTTGTTTCATTTACAGGTTTTCTCAAGTACCCTCATTTTCAAAGGGAACCCCACCTGGTTTCCATTTGATATCCTCAAGTCCTGTAGTGTCAATAGGACTCATCTACTCCATCCATACTACTTTGTATTTGTACATTAAGCATGGCAGAACTCAGGCATGTCTCATTTTTCAGGAGCTAAGTGGAAAAATCTTTTATCTTAAAAGGTGGCATCACATATTTGAGGTAAACATTGTGAAAAGTCAACATGACGCAAAATCACAGAGATGCTAAGTATTTCGCCTTTCTCAGGGAACATGAATGTGTCCATTAGAAATGTACATTTCTCTCCAGTTTTCAAATATCGTCAAAAAGAAGCCATTCAAAAGGCCAATGACCAAGCATAAATGGAGTCGAAGAAACAGGTAAGACATAAAATACATTCAAAACATGAAGGTAGCAAAAACTTGAAGGTTTTTTTCTTCGCATATGGGGATTTGTAAAACCAGACACGGGTGCTACAAGACTTAAAAGGTGTCCTGAACTGATTCAGAAGTTTGCCAGTTTGAGCCTAAGCCAAATGACTAACCAATGAAGAGTAACAGATGCACCTGATGACATAGCGTTCCAGTTCAAGGACGTAGCAGAAATATCACTCCAGTTCTCCCCAGTGACAGACAAAACTATTGATCGCACATTTACAGCTCAAATGCCTGCCTTTTTTTTTTTTTTTCCCCTCCTCCTTTCTAGAATAACAACAGAATTTGAAGTGTATGAAGAGCTTGTGGGTTTGGCTTCAATTCAAGGCCAGACAAAGGGCTCTGGCTTTCACCACAGTCTGCAGAAACATTTACAAGCTCTGTATTTGGATTTGTGCAAACTTGTTGATCTTTCAAACTAAAGCATTTTCAACAGCTGGAGCACAGAACAGCACAATATTTCCTTTCGTCTTCTGATGGAAAAGTTTACAGGTACCAAAATCCGTTTGAGAAGAGGTTAACTGATAACTTGAATCCAGTTATACCTTGTGCATTATGCACTGAGAACCTGAATCACTGATAATTGATCTACTGAACCCAGTCACCAGAGAGAGCCAATTAATTTGGATTACCTGAAAGCATGTATTGTTTTTCTAGGCAGGAAAAAAAAAGACAAGAAGAGAGGAAAAAAAAAAGTTCACATTTCTTTCAATTTAATTTTTTTCACTGAGTAAAGGATTTGTTGAACATCTCAAGAGAACACTTTTTTATTTGTTTATATTTAGCTTAAAAAAAAAAAAAAAAAGCCCCAAAAGCTAATTATTTTGAAATTGCTTTATTATTTTTTTTTTTCAGGTCTTTATCCAAATATTAATATGTCATTCGTACTTTTAGGTAAACTTAAAACAAACTGCTTTCCCTTTTTTAATATTTCTTTTTATTTTTGTGGTAGAAAACTGATCTACACATACATAAAGACCAAAAGTGCTTTTCCTGTCCATATTATTTCTTTTTTTTACTCTTTCTTCCTCTTCCCCTTTTCCAAAGGAGGGGGAAAATAAGGAGGAACTACTAAAACTAGAGTGAGTGCAGGACTTTTTCTTATTTTCAAAGTCATCATTATTAACTTGTTATTTATGTTTTCAGTTTGTATGAGTGATATTAATACAAAGGTTATGTAGTTTTTTAAAGTAAAAATCATGAGAGGCAAACATCTGTCAACCAGTTTCACTAAGAGATGCATTTCTGTTTCCAGTTCTTCTTGTGATAAATCTATTAAATAATTTTTCTTTTTTTATTAGACTGTAATGCACAGATGTTCTCCATTGCTTCCTTCCTCTCTCTCTCCCTCCTCCTCTTCCCTCCATTGTCTTTTATTTAATATTCCAAGGGCAAAGACAATGATTAACAACGAGCATCTCGTCTGTGTCCCATTTTCAAACACAGCAGGTCAAAAAAACCTGTTTTAGCCGGGCTGAAATATATGAAATTCTGGTCCCAGGTGAGGGTCTCCAGGCCACAGAAAATGAAGCCTGAGGGTGCACAGTATTTCTTAGGTGTACTTTGTGTGCCACTGATTTCCATGACTCTTTCAAGCTTACTTATTTTCCACATTCAATAATATTTTATCCTTATCCTAACTTCCTCCATTTCCATTCCCATCTTAAAAACCAGTAACTTAAAAGTCTGAATTAAAAAAAAAAAAAAATCAGCCTACCTCTAATACATGTCTTTTATTTCTAATATTGAACAGCCTTCTTAGGAATCTCAAAACAATATTTTACCTTTTCATTTATGCGTTGTTTATCTCATCTTTTCTAACAGCTATTTCCAGAATAATTTTATGGGAAACCCCAAAATAACTGCACCAGAAAAATAAAAGAAGTTCACAAAGTTTTAAATACCTATTAGCTTCTACACAAACCCATTATATTTTCTCATTGATTATTTCACAGCAATAATAATACTAATAGTGATAGCAACAGTTTTTATTTTCATAGCCTAAGAATTCTTTCCATTTAAAAAAATCCCAGTTAAGCTTCCCGTTGTGTCTCACATAGTAATACCTCTCCTTTCACTCCTGACTGATTGCTTCCAAAGCCTTAGGATTCTTCTAAGGTGGGGGACTGCTGGCCCACAAGTGTCTGTAAAATCTACTGCCATGGATGTTTTGAAAACCTCAGATATACCACAAAAAAAAAAAAAAAATTTCTAGCAGAGGTAAAATATGCTTTAAAGTTTTGGTGATTGTCTTCCTTTGGCAAATATTAATTCAGAGCTAAAAAAAAAAAATTATCTACATGCCTCTGAAAAAAATATATCCTCACCATTAGATAGCAAGTATGAAATGTACTGATTAATACGTCAAGCAATTGTAGGCATTCATATAAGGAGCTGAATAAACGCAGACCTCTTCATTTTTCTTTTACTGAAATTGCTTGATCATAAATTGCATAAGTGACTTGTCTTAACTATTGGCGACGCTCATTTCACTTCCTGGATAAGTATACTTCCGAGCACAAAACATTGGAGCAAAAGGGTTATATTCCTGCTCCTTTACAGAGGAACAGACAACTGGCTTCAAGGCATTCAAATTTTAAGTCACCAAGAATCATTATTGCCTTCTGAAGCAGTACCTTAACAAACAGCTCTTATTTCTCCCTCAGTACGTGCACACAAGTAATCTGATACATTTCATTCACC
The DNA here is from genome assembly GCA_035590195.1 of Aviceda cuculoides. Lineage (NCBI taxonomy): Eukaryota > Metazoa > Chordata > Aves > Accipitriformes > Accipitridae > Aviceda > Aviceda cuculoides. The sequence goes on along the minus strand of JAVJGG010000048.1, from coordinate 15,241,336 downwards.
GTTTCAAAGATACTCAGATTTTTCCGTGATTACAGTTAAAATAAAAAGCAGATGAAGATTTATGTACCATTATACGAGTCTGATATCTCTGCAGATAAATACTTTCGCTTCATTCCTAGAAGCATCCTGAGCTGAAATACAAGGTCCTCAGAGATCTCCAACATGGTCTTAAATATATCTATTTAGCCTGCCTATGTCTTTTCCTGAAATCATAAAAAGGTCACAGAATATTCTGCATTAATTTGGGACAGAGAATTTCTACAGGTACATTGAGTTTTGTAATGAAATCAAGAATACGCTTTGACAAATGAGAGCACGTATTCACAAGATCCCATGAAGATTGTAATTGCAACTAGGAAGTCTTTCTCATTCTTTGAAGAACCATTTGGGCTCTGCTGAAGTAATTTGACATGACATTGGCTCTGTCACCATAGCAAGGTCTAATGTGTCCTGGCACAAACCTAATTTTGGATTGAAAAATCCATAGTACATTATGAAAGCTACTTGCCATAAGAGTTTTAAATTCAAATGCTTTCCTAAATACTTGTTTTTACCTGCTTAAAGAAAATATATATTCTCCCTTTCAGGTTCCTCATGTGTTTTGTCTGCTTTCAAGTAAATAAACAAAAAATGCTACATTGTTATGTGACACTGATAAACAGCATCAATGCCCAGGCATTACATGCATCCATGCTTACTCAGAGCTCTTTTTGTCAGTCTCTGGGCCCAGCACAAGGAATGATGAATAAGTTTGGATGATGACATTTGTGGAACTCCAGTTGCCGATACCACCATGGATATTTTTCTCCTGAGTTCTACAGGTTGCTGTGGAGCAGCATAGCTGATGACTGAGAGGAGTCAGGAGTTCCAGTAAAGTTAGCCAGCTGTGATCGAGATTGATGGGCTTTAATAATATTCTCATCCATGAAAACTACTGATAATGCTCACACTAACTGCAGATTCCAGATAGAGTTCTACACGGCCATGAACCAAAATATATCAAAAATGTTTACACCTTCATGAGAAACTTTATATCTGATGTGGGTTTAGTGATAAATATTTGTTGTTAACATAGAGATGGCCATGATCTCCAGCCATTCCTATTCCCAGAAAGCAGCACCAATATCATCAGAATTTCCAAAATGGAAGAAGCAGTGAATGGATATTGTCATATAAGAAAATGCAATATACCTGTAACAGTAGCTTTTAAAAATATTCTTATTGTTCATTGACCATAGTGCTGGGATTTTTTATTTCTTGAAGGTAGTAAGCAAGTGTGTGTTTGTTTCTTTGTTGTTGGCTGTCGGTTTTCAGGGGAAGAGGAGTTTTGGGGGGTTTTTAATTTATTTATTTGTTTGTTGGCTGAATACAGGGAAATTTGGAATAAATCTGTGACCACAGTGGATATTTTTCACATTTTGGGGGAAGACATGGAATGAGAAATGAATAAAGCGTGTAGATTCTTGTTCAAAGTATTCATAACTGAATGTGAAATAACATGAGCGAAGATATCTTTTGGCATCTCAGTTAATAGTTCAGACTGCACTAATATGACAATGTAATATATTGTCTTTGTACAATGTAAGTCTCCTAATGTGCAACTTCTGGTAATTAGAATATCAACACGTAGAAACACGAATGGATTTCACCCAGCCTAGCAGATCTAAAGACAAAACAAGTTTTTAAGAGTTAATAGTAAAATTATCAACATAAAATTAAATTTTTATACTATTATGATGTTATTATGATGAATACAATGGCAGCGTGCCTATCGATAAGCAACATAAATTTATCTGTCTCTCAATTGGACCATGAATTTCATATGCACTGATTTCTTGGGAAAAATACATCTTACAGTCTGTTAGCTATTTGTACATATTGCTTTACATATAACAAATAAATTTTCTTATGTCATCCCATCCACTTCGCAAGGCAAAGACAAACCCATGCTAGGCTGTGTTTCCCAGTGGTATGCACTACTCACAGTATAAAGGCTTATTTGCAAGTGGTCACAGAATTAATCATGACCCAGTTATGGTGGGATCACTTAAATTTCTGCCACAAACCTGCCTGACTGTCAAAATGAATAAACTTAATTATCCCAATTGCAAGTTGAAATATTGTTGTTAAAACATCACTGAAACTTAGATACAGCTGCTAAGATGTTGGCAGGTGGTTTATTTCTCTTGCTTGGTCATTGCTCACCACGTGTATACTCTACATTGTGCAGCCTCCACCAATAGTAAGAAAATAAATTTCTTGCTTCTGTCTTCAGTAGTCTTTTTTTGGCAAAATACCTACTAAGTACTTTAAGCACACGCTGCAATTGTTTCTATTCTTTATACAATAGACTATGTTAATATTTATTAGTAATAATGTTAATTTCAACTATATTTTTTCCATAATTCCAACTTTTGCTTTCTAAAATAAATCAAGCAAGAACAGAAGGTGAGTTTTATGACGGGACATAGACTGTGTGTCCTTTGTAATAGCCTGTTTTCAAAATTGTAGTTGCCCTTGCCAGGAATCAGATATTTTAGCAGCATGAGAAAAACAAAGCTAAAACACAGTCATACAAGTTTCATAGCTATGTACACCATCTATTTTCTCTAGATAACTAATACCAAGTACTGGTAAACTAATGTCTTTGAGGAGTTCCAGGGGAGAGAGGTTACTACTCTTTCGCTCTTTAATGGGACCACTTAAGCGAGCTGTTGAAAACCCACAACAGATAATGGATTCTAACATCACACAAGCTGAGAGAAAAGGAGTGTGCAATTTACACATTTTGCTCTAGTGGCAGTATTGATTCTGTCCTGTAAACTAACTTGTCCCCACATAAGACAAAGAAAAAAATGTTTGAACTGAAATGCACCAACCTGTCCAAAGCATCTGTTTTCTGGAAGGGAAAAAAAAAGAAAGAAAGAGAGATAAAAAAACCAACCTAGAAAAGCAAGGAGGGACATAGCTTTCTTTTTGTTCTGGTAATGGTCCCATCTGTGAAAATAAAGGGTGTGAAAAACATCAAAAGCATCCAAGAACTTTTGCAAGGTGGACAGAGAAATTTGCTTTCATTCCGATAACCTTGAACTTTCAGAAAGACATGATAGAGAAGAAACTAGATGGTGGGAAATAGGAAAATAGTCAGAGGGCATTGGATGGTGGTGTGGTTTAACCCCAGCTGGCAACTAAGCACCACACAGCTGCTCCCTCATCCCCCCCCCCGCAAGATGGGGGAGAGAATCAGAAGGGTAAAAGTGAGAAAACTCCTGGGCTGAGATAAAGACAGTTTAACAGGTAAAGCAAAAGCTGCACACAAGCAAAGCAAACCCAGGAATTCCTTCCCCACTGCCCGCGGGCAGGCGGGTGTTCAGCCATCTCCAGGACAGCCGGGCTCCAGCACCCGTAACGGGGACTGGGGAAGACAAACGCTGTAAATCTGAATTTCCCCCCCTCTTCCTTCCTCTTCCCCCAGCTTTATATGCTGAGCATGATGTCCTATGGTCGGGATATCCCTGGGGTCAGTGGGGGTCAGCTGTCCCGGCTGTGTCCCCTCCAACTCCTTGTGCCCCCCCAGCCCCCTCGCTGCTGGGGTGGGGGGAGAAGCAGAACAGCCCTTGGCTCTGGGTAAGCCCTGCCCAGCAGTAACCAAAACATCCCTGAATTATCAACCCTGTTTTCAGCACAAATCCAAAACATAGCCCCATGCTATCTACTATGAAGAAAATTAACTCTATCCCAGCCAAAACCAGCACACCCCTGTATTTATGGGTGATATGGATGAAACTTCGCAATGCATATTGAAAATTGTCATGGTCAGTCAGGCCTTGTTGTAATGTATTCAGAGTTGAAGGTATATTGAGGCTCATGTCAGAGCAAACCAAAATCTTGCATTAAACTTGGTGGTTATTGTTTAATATTGACCATATTGTTGGCAGGCAAACTGAAACCAGAATCTCATTGGCAAGTGCAGCAAAACATACAGCAAGTTTTCTGTACTTTCTCTTAGTATTTCTCAAAATATTTCTCAAAATACTTTCCCAGACCTTCCCCATTTGAAAGAAGCTTCTCTTTATGTGTCCTGAAATTCTAGTTTGCAGCAGTAACATATTGCTCTGCTGATGCAGTATTTGGGGAAGCCTTTCAAAACATCTACTACTTTTTCTGAATGGCTAAAGTTTTGGATGTTAACACTGTAAGTGGCCTCAGCTGAGGTACAGTAACTTCACTGATTCTGATGTCAGTGACCAGAAGTTTAATATTTAAGGTAGTAGTCAAATAGCATATGATATCAGTCACAGAGTAGAAAGCACATACATAGTGGAGCACCACGACAGTGTCACAGTGCGATGAGCAGACAAAAGGTATAGGAATAAGGGGGCAAGGTCTTAATAAAAAAAAAAAAATCTCCTAACCACTTTCCTGCTGCAGCAGGCCACAGAGGTGCTCGAATTCCCTCATTAAGTTACTCTGGGTACATAGATCATAACTTTACTTTCAGTGGCAGCTAGGCCAACTAAAGCAGTAATTTTCTCTCTGTTCTTGACAAGAGTTTCTGTCCTCATGCTGTTCTTCTCTGGCAACACAAGTGCTTGTGTGCCCACACAAGGTGAAACGGATTGGGAAACTTCTCCGGCTGCTAGTTAAGCACGGAGTCCTCATCTGGTTTAACATCTGACAGACATTTGCATCAGCATGATGGAGTAGGCAGCATGGAGCAAGGACAAATGGCCAAGTGTGGGAGTTGATGAGTCAAGAGAGAAAGTGTGGGGGTAAACAATAAGAACCAGCAGTTTTGTGAAAGACTCTTCTATGACCTACATTCCAAGATGCTGCCTCAAGGCCACCGCATCTTGACCTAATCAGGGTACTCGGAACAAAATACTGCTGACACTATGTAAGCTATAGGTTCCTCTGCTTGTCTCACTGTTGGGATCCAGTCAAAAAGGTGTCCTCTGAAAGTGCCAAGTGGACAGAGTATGACACAAAACAGTGCCAAAGGAGCTGCTCGCTGTCTTTTACCCCAGTCCAGCTAGAACTCAGCTGAGATGTGCAGGACAAAGATGGAGGATATCCTCTGCTTAACACACAGTGATGGGATAGAAGTGGTTATGTGTTTCATATTCTCTTTCTGCTACTGCTGAAGAATATTTTAAACATTGCTGTACTGGGGACTTTAGCCTGATTCTCAGGTGTGTATTCTAGTAACCTGGCATACAGAATCTATATGTTGCCTTGATCTCTTTCACAGATACATCCTTTGTATATAGGCCTAGTGCCAACCAAGTAGAGTGAATGAGTAGGTACCTCCTTAGGCTGATGAGACTTTCTGGTCCCTGATGTGGATCAGATGAGATCAAATGTGGATCAGACGTACCAGCAATTTGGACCTTCCACATTCTACCTGAGACCTTGGCACTTATGGTAGGGAGGTAGTCCCCACACAACGCTGTCTGTATGAGAAATACTTGATACCTAATGCAAGAAATCTGTTCACAATTGAAAATGTCAAGGAAATACATGAAATCGAAGCTTTCAGACCTGAAGTCTTCCATAGTGACTGGCTTAGCTGGCTACTCCATCTTCATTGTGCCAGGTGAAGTAGTGTTTACCATCCAGCTCTTCTCAGACATTACAGCAGGGAGCCTGGGGATCAAATCCAGAATGAAATACAGGCACAGTGAGACGGTTCCACAACAACTGAAAGTTAGGTGCCTAGCTCTAGGACAGTAGTTTCACAGTTGTGAAAGAGCAAATGGGGAAGTTTTACTCAACTAAGCTGGGATTCATACTATCCAGCATGCTCAGTACAGTTTTTCCAAAACAGCCCATATGAAATGTTGGCTGTCCAGTCCATCCTTCCTTGGCTGCTTTGGTTATATATCTGACATATGATGTGTGGAATGCAAAAGCAGTCCCAGGAGAAAGTTGTCTGGTTGGCTTTTTTTTTTTGTTTTTTCATTTTCTAGCTGTATTTTGAAAAGAACCTCTCTATAGCACTTGGTGTCCTCTGGGCAATCCAGGTAAATCAAATCCTTCAGTGGACACCGTGACAGGTTTACCTTGGGACAGGCATGCCCAGGCACGCTATCTCAAACATACTATACTGGTGTGCACACCAGGCCACCAACATTTAGAAATTGTAATGTTGATCACAATTCTAAATCCGCCTGATATTTGTGGTAGCAATACAAAGCCCTGAAAGCAGTTCTAATGAACCCATCCTAAATTTCACCTTTCCATGCCTATTCCTGTCTCCTTCCCACTCTTACGTCGGATGATGTAGCTGGGGTTAGAGATATCTCTATGGTTTACACTGCAGGAGACTGGTATCACTCAGGGAAAATTCCCTAGGGAAAATGTCTAGTCACTGAACACGTTTTGTATTAGTTACCTTTGTGTAAAGTCTCCTAGGCAGACTTTGCTAAGTCAGCTGTAGGAGCTGTGGAGATACTTAACCCAGTTAGGAAATAGTAAATCCATTGATTTACAAGGGACTTAGTTTGAACCACTTACAAGAGTAAGTGCTCCTTAATGTCAATAACAGTTGCAAAAGTGGGCTCTAAATTTACAAATGTGCAATAGCTGCCTTAATGAGACAATCTCTTCGTCTGTTCAGCTCTGATTGAGAGCTCCAGGAAGTAAACAGCAAATAGAGAATGCTGGTAATATCCTGATGAAAGGTTTTACCAATGGAAAATCCCTTTTTTTCTTCCTCCCTGAACTGAAATTTTTTATACACTCTGATACACCACCCTGATACAAAAATGACAGTTACTCGATCTTCCCAAGAAGATACTTGTCAATGTTCTTGTAGATGAGCTGGAGTAGAGGCAGAAGGCAGGAGATCCCAATCACCTGCCTCTGGCATCTCCTTCCTCCTCCAAGTCTGGCTGCAGGAGGAACAAGACACCTGCGGCACCCATTTTTTTTGGTGTCTTGACTCAACATGTATTTTTTTTTCTTCCAGAAAATGTAACATTTTTTCACAGGCTAGGATTTCCATTTTATATCCAGCTTTGGTGTCAGAATGTCTGCCATATCTGACACAGCAACAAAAAAGGAACATTGCTTTTATAGCATCTGCTACTATAATGATCATCCAGGCTGGAAATGATATGCAGGTGTCACATGCTTTATGAAATATTGTAGAAATTCATGAACTGGTCATCCTGATTGTGACTTTATCTTTAGATAACCACTCTCAACTCAACAATCCTAGCTTGAGCCAGAAAATTCAGACAGTAGAACAGCACTTGAACTTAATAGGTACATTAGCAATACACAATCACTGATTCTCCCACTGAATTATTAGTTTCAGACTCACTTACATTTTCTTCCATACTCCTTAGAGTTAACTCCCCACTTAACATGGTCAGAAATGTTTTTGTGTGCATGGGAATCAGGTAGTGACAATGCTCAGTTAAAATTCAGCCTAATGCTGCAACGAAGACAAAACCCAGAAGAAGGAAAGAAAAAGAAAAGAAAAATAAAAGCAGTTTGCAGGGTCAGAAAACTGAAAAAATTGCTCTTTCCTGCTTATCTTAGCATGAGCTGGTATAGGAAAGTTGAACGGCATTTTATTGATTCTAGCCTTTAGTTTCAAACAGAATCATTGATATTATATTGATATTCTCATATGTAACTACTGTTTAATGCCATGATCCTATTTATTAAATGTACTTGTCGCAATAAAGCATTTTTAAAGGAAAAAAGAATCATTTATCTAAGTAAGGAAATGTAAGCTAAAACCTATGCAATTATTCACCTTTTGATCTTTAAGAACCTCATTTTCTGAAGAGAATGTGTGAGTGCTGTTCAGCTTTTGGTTCAGCTAAACCGAAACCTTTGAAAGAGATGCTGTGCATAAATAAAGCAAACAAACAATAGAATGGCTGATTTTCACAGCAGTGGAATTTTGTCACTGAACTGAAGCTCAGTGTTATTAAACAATAATTAAGCACTTGAAGCATGGTCTTTTACACTTGCTAATCTTGGTGACTGTTTACATGCTACTGTTTGTTAAATGGCAAAATTTATTGATTCGGCGAATTCAGTACCACACTGTATATTTTTATTCAGCCTGTGTTCCTACATGCAGTTCAGCATTTTTAAATGTCAACTGCAAAGTATTATTGATCTGTAATTAAAAGTGCAGGGAAAATTAGCATAGTAGAAGTTTATGTTCGTTAGTACAAGTACTGTTAGGCAATTATTTAACTTGCTTTAACATCTCTTTTTTTCAGTTATTGACATACAGTACAATACTCACCTGCACACTTTTTTTGTTAAAAAGGCAAGTTGAATAGTTACAAAACAGTGGCCCTTTACAGGGTTTTTGATATCAGCACTTTGTGGAATTATCTAAAAATAATTTCTCTGAAGGGTTTTCTTAAATGGAAGAATATTAAAGAAAAAGGTAGCAAGTGCTACAGGTATACTCACTATCTAAAAACACTCGTTTAAAATCAGAAATTGCTTTTCCCATATGAATGGAGCTGCAAGAAAAATGGGATTGGACTTTTCTTTCTAGCTTGAGATGCAGATGCTTTGATGAAGTACATACTATGTTAGCACGTATATATATTTTTTCCTAATAATACTTTTTTCTTCCTTAGGTACAGCATGCATCCTTTGAAAGTCTTCTGATGTGGATTGTTTTCTTTCTCGTTCATCTCAAGATCAGGTGAATAATAACTGGAGGTGACTGGCAACTCTTCAGTGGCCTGAACAAAAAGCCTTCCATATGCAAGTCCGGTTTCCAGTAATTAGCACAAATTAATGACCTTGCCGGTCCTTCAGCAGAGGGGCTGAGTAACTTGAAGAGAGGACCTGCTAGGATGAGGGGAGGAAGAGTGTGCAGCAGCTGCTGCTATCATGCTGTCTGCTACGTGAACAAATGAGAGATGGGTTCCCAGGCCCTTGCCCTGGCTCCTTCTGTGAATAGTCATTTACTAGTGTGCACACTTACTGTACAATACCAACTCACTGATGTTTAAGAATAATTTGGAGTATATGTAGACGCTTGCAAAGTTGCCCGCTGGTTTTTTTGTTTGGTTGTTGTTGGTTTTTTTTTTTTTCCCTTTTTTTTTTCCCTTCAGGTATGTATCTCATAGTTTCCAGATACTGACAACAACCCATTTTATATGGATTTTAAATTGAGAAATGACAATCATTGAGCTTCAGATAAATTCATCGTCAAGCTGCATTTCCTGGAAATGCCTGCTGGTTCCATGCCTCTCCCATGCAGCAGTTTCCCAGGCGGAACTGTGTGTCCCACCATGTCTCTGCGAAGCTTTCTATTGCCTGTGCTGTAGGACCCAACAGAAAGGTTGTATGCCTCAGAATATCACATTAAAAGGTGCAGTCTGGTCATTCAATCTTGCTGCAGAAGAGGCTGCAGGTTTCCTGAAAGTAAGGAGCTCTTTCCATGAGGCAGCGGGCTAGCATAGGAAATGAAGTTTAGGACTGCTCTGATTTGGATCCTAAGATCACTTCAGTTCCACTCAACTCTGTTAAGCACCTGCTAAGGAAAGAAATAAATAAGAATTTCCATTTGTGCTGACAGGACATCCTGGGTACTTTGGTTTCTTTGTTTTCTAGTGGCCCCTGAGTTTTTGGGCATAATTCCATTTTACAGGAGATATTTGGTAAAACATTCCAGCAGCAAAAACATAAAGTTTTTTAATTCTGCAAGAACTGCATGGGGAGCCTCATGAGAGTCATGATACAGAAGTCAAACTTGACACTCGGATGAACAATCTTTTTTTCCCATTGTTAACAACTTGTGATGCTTCTGCTGAAACCTTACCTGGACATAAAACACTTAGTTTTCACTTTTAGAGAAAGAGAAATGCCTTACCCTCTTAGTTACAAGTTTGCAGGGAAATTACAAGGAGTTATAAGGAAAGTTTAGAAAGATGGACCTTAAAACTCAAGAAAAAATAAAAATGAACATAGAACCATGTTTTAAACAACTACTGTGTTAAAGTTAATCTCACGACTGCTGTGGCCCAATAACATGTTATCAAGCATGTTAGTGGCGAGGAGAGAGACACGTACAATGTGTTACCCTTCAACATCCAAAGCTGCCTCAACCTGACTTTTTTTATCCACAGTATGGCAACAATGAAATACTTTTATGTGGTAAAAACATGTTAGCAAGATGGTACTATCTTTGCTCAGTTGCAGAATTTCCTAAAGACTGTTTCCTTTCCCCTCATTACTCTAACTTATAGAAAATGTCTTGGTACTTTTTAGAAAGAATACAAATTGTTTTGTTTTTTTTTTCTTTTTTTGAGACCATTTCACTGAGAACAGAAAACTCCCTTCAGGTTGAAAAGTTCAAAGATCAGCTAATCGTAAAGAATTACAATCATATGCCATGCCTATTTCTTGCTTTGTACTAGGATTTTCATGCAAGGGTTATCTGTAGTTGATTAATTTACAGAAATTGATTAGCACTGTATAATGTTTATAGCACAGCACTTTCTGTCCTTGCTCTCCATCAGAATTGTGGCTAGAAGCTATATGAGTTTCAGAGCATGACATTTACAATCAGTTAAGCTAAATAAAAAGATCTTTTCAGATTGAAAATTAAAGGTAATAAAAGCCAAACAAACTCCCAAACTTGTTAGTATGGACAAGGAACCATGAAACAGTGAATTCAAAATCTCTGAAACTTTTAAGCCCCCCAAATTTGAATAAAATATTTGGCCAAAAAATGAAGTCAACACAACCATATGTAATAGCAACACCGAATTTTTAGTTTTTCTTTTCTTATAGCTATAGAAAAATATTAGAAAAATATTTTGAAAATACTTACTTTGAAAGTTTATTTGGGGGGAAAAAAAAGAAAAAAGAAAGAAAGACTGTGCAAGTTATGAAGTGTGAAATTATTTTATTGAAGTGTAGGGTCTTATTCATCCAGGAATCAGAGCCTTTCTTTAGACCTAGTGTAGAATCAGCTAAAATGTAAATATCTTGTCTTGCCTTGACAGGGACCAGTGAAATTAATATTTTTTGAATATAAATTTTGGTCAAAGAGAGATTTTAGATTTCTTGCTGAAAACAGAAAGAAAGAAAAAAGTCCAGTTTCATTAATGTGAAGATAGTAGTTGTCTCTCTCTGTTGACAATATTTAAAGTAGCAGTGCAATTTCTGTAACAGCATCACACCTTGTCATCCCTTTTTTGGTGATTGGTAATTTTAGCATTAAATCAGTTGTTTTTTTGTGAAACTCAAAGTTATCAGGGCAAGAGTCCCTGTGAAATTTTCACACAAATTTTGCTTTTGTGCAGGATAAATATTTCCTCTGACACACGTAGCAAATCTAATCTACCACACAAGTACCATGGATGAATATGGGCCAGAGACACCAGGAGAGATTCCTGCTGACGACATGCAGCACTGAAGATCTTTCATAGTTAGCTTAAATTAACACAACGTCTGGAATAGTCACCGTCTCACTTTACCATTCAATGGCAATACCATATGGAGGAGGACTGGAAAATAAAGTTGGAGTAGAATCCCTGGCCCAAACCAGGTTCACCTACGTAATGCAGTTCCTGGGTTGAGACATCCCTTTGGGACAGCAGGACTGCTACACGTAGGAAGTGCCATTCCCTACACTGACTTTTTAACTTGTGCACTGAAAACTTACTTCTTCAGTAGCCTCAGATGGCGAGGAAGCATTTTCCCTTTAGTTTATGTAGTTTTCCTGTCTTTTTTGGTCTTTGCTCTTTTGTCATTTCAACTGTAAAACGTGGTAACATGGTGCTTTGTTTTTCTTTCCAAATCATCTGTGTGTCACATACTGCTTTTGATCAATATATAAATCTTGGAAATACTGGAAAATAATACTAAAAGATGATGTGGTAATATTTTTTTAGGGCTTGGAATTCAGAGGTATTTTTCCAGGTTTCGTAGCATGAGTGAAGTAACATTTAGTGGTAAGGCATGCAAAATAAATTACTGCTCCAAAATCCAAAAGTGCCTAAATAATTTTTTTTTTTACCCACAAAATGCTAACTGTACAATATGACTATGTAGCAGATCATTTCAGATCACATTATATTCTATTTCCTTTCCTTGAGTAGCATTATAAAAAAATACCTCGACATTGCAATGTTAGAGGCTTTTGTAAAGCCTTTTGAACAGTACTCTGTTACTTCGGTAAAATACACACACATGCCCATACACATACACATACACACACAGAAAATATAATCACAAGCATTTCCACTGTAATAGTAACCTTTCCATAGACTTTCCAACTTGTCTGGTCTTCCTTGAAGGTCGATTGGGTTTTCAACTCTGTTATCTGCTAGGTGTTTGATGGAGTGGTCCAGATAACAGAGGAGAGAGCAAAGGAAAAGGAATTTTTTGAAGATCAAAAGTGTCTGTTCATTTTGTTATCTGACCCTATCTGTTGTCATAGTAACAGGTTTCTTTTAAACTCTGCCATCAGATGATTTGTCTCTATCTGCTATGAATTCTGCTTTGACTGAGTAGCTGCTGGTAAGGTATAAAGTGGGTACCGTGTTTTCCAGTTTCCTACTGCAATATTAAGAAGTGAAAGATAGAAGATGAATTCTATTTTCCTATTGGGTTGTTCAAGATTCCCTTTTTCAGAAATATCGAACTGTCATCCTCATTTGGCCAAAGAGATAAAACTTCCAAAACGGCCATATAGTAGTCTCAGTTCTAGCGCTGGTAGGATAGAAATGAAAATCCAGGACCAAATCCTGAGAGGAACAGCGCAATTCCCATTTAAGGCTGCAGAGCCTGAAGTTACTCATTAAATGCTCATTGCCTCCTCACAAAAGCAGGAGCAGGTTGTGAATGGCTTAGTCACAAAGGGGTCCAGAAAAACCTTTTTCTGTGCTGGATGTGCATAATGGCAGGTCACTGTAGTGGTTCCTATTTGCATGGACTATTAATTCTTGCCTCCCTTGGGTGACTTAATCATCATCCAACATATGGAAGGAGAACACAAGATTATAGAACTTGAACTGAGTCATCATACCTGGTTGTCTGCCATTGCAGAAACCGCAACATATTGCTCCTTTCAGAAATAGAACAAACTGATCAGCTCCACCTAAAAATTGCAAGCTTTTTTTTTTTTTCTTTTCTTTTTTGCCCCTCAATTTCCTCTGCCTAAAGGCTGTTCTAGAATCTCATGGCCATCATCAACAGGCAACCCTTCACCACCTTATTTTTATTAGGTTCTCCGCCAAGTTATTTCAGTCTGCTTTTGCAAGACGGACTCTGAAGCCAAAGCAGAGATCTGTGACACTTAGAAATTGTAACTGTATGAATCAGTATATAATTAATAATGGTTAGTTAAATATAAGCATACTAATACAGTTTAAACAACAACAGTATACAAATATTTTGCAAAATTGGGATAGTCAGACACAATGTATAAGCATTTTTCATAAGTATGTGAACAATGTGACCATCAAAGGGGAAAAGATGTGTGTAGTTGTAGGGAAGAAGCACCCATGTCACAAAAAGTTGGAAGATAAAGAACAAGCACGTGGGCTAGCTGATGACAACCCTTCTTGGGAGGGGGGGTAAATAACATTAAAAATCAGGCAAAAGCAAGGAAAATTGGAGAAGACAGAAAACTAGTCCATTTGTGTTCCAACTTCTTTCCCAAAAGAGCTCTTGAGCCTGATCACCTTGTAATTGTGCACGCTCACAGCTAATTTGTATACTCACAGCTGAGAATGTAAATGTTAAGAAAGAACAGTTTTCCATATGTAGTGAAAAAAATTAAAAAATGTGTAAAAACTGTTAATAAAAAGTGTGTTATTAGTGAAAGAATTTGGTAAAGTTTTGTTCAACGTTTAAAACTAGTCTCACTTATTACTCACAGCAAAGTGATCTCTAGCACACTGATATATAGATATGGATATAGATACATAGTTACTCAGTTGCAATCAGTCTCCATTCTTCCCATCATTACAGCAAAGTTTTTGCTTCGGTTGACTTTATCTTTCTATAGCACACGTGACTAAAAATATTTTCTGCAACTGTCCCCTCAGTTTATAGACTTAATTTCTAAGACTTATGTCCACCTCCACAAAATTTCAAAGCCCTGAACTTTCTACCTAACAGACTACATTCCATGCTCCAGGCCTCAAATTCTCAGTCTGAAAGGCTGAACGTTTTGAACATTTTTTTCTCTGTAGGCTATGGTAGGAGTGAAAGAAGTATCAACCTTTAACTAATAATTAGGTCCATGTGTTTGATACTCCACTGATAGGGAATCATTGTCTATAGATTCTTTCTCAGTTCTGAGAGCATGAAAACCTAAATAGGAAGAACTCGCCTTTATGTAAAAAATACAAAAACCTTTGAAATATGTCTGAGATTACTAGTAAAGCAAATTGTAAGTTAGCAATTTATTAATAGTTGTTAAACCCAATTAATTAAATAGATCTAAACAAGCTGTACTCAAATGACTTGTCAAAACACGTGGCAACAATAAATGAGCCTATGAAGATGAGGTCTACTATTCACAGCGATGTTTTTAGGGATGTGAAAACCTAGCGGATTTATCAGACCAGTTGCCTGAAGAAATATGTTTTATAAAGTCAGGGGACATAAACATCTGTCTAATGTCTTTTGAAATTGTTAGCAAATTTCTAGCAAGTTTGGTGCAAGAATAGAGATTTCAAAAATAAGAAGTTTCCACAGGCTTTGAGGTGGCTGAATGGAGAAGGGCCTGCAGAAATGAAAGATATACCATGATTTCTAATATTAGAATCAGAAGATCCACGTGGAAATGTATTATGGAGGCATTAATCCATTAGACACGGAGCAATTCAACCACAAAACAAAAGTCACAAGAAACCAGGCTTCCTAACTTCTGTAGTTCATATAACGGTTACAGCTGCTATTGATACTTGGAGTTGTGAAAAATTCCTGATTTAGGATTCCTGAAGTGAAACCCCCCTGGGCTGTCAGATGGCTGGGCTGTGATTGTGCTCTGTGCAGCCGACTGCTGAGAGGTTCCTGAGGGATGTGCAGCAGGGAGAGGGCTTGCGGATCTGCGAAGAATAATTGGCAAAAGCGAGAAATTTGTTCTACTATGCAACGTACCCATGGCAAGAGAAGGAAGGTTTTTAGACCCTCAGATTCATTACTCTACACAAAGGAGTTTCTTGAGCTAGATATGTGTTTGAGAGGGCTTTTCTGTCAGAGAGGGCCTTTGGTGTCAAGCTAAGCTGAGAGACAACCCGTGGCTAGCTCTCCAGCGAGTGCCGGCTTTCTTGAACGCAGGACAGGCCATTGCCAATTAACATTTCACAAAACACTAGCTGACCAGAATTGTCAAAATAGCTTTTTTTTGATCACTGGATATGCTGGGGTAGATGACTAACAATATTATTATTTTTAACTAACAGGAAATTTGTGATGAGAAATGAGCGCTTTGAGTGGGTTTACAATAGTTACTGGGAACCCACATGGGAAACTTGCCAGAGAAGCTGTTCTTCATTTGCTAAGAATAGATTTTAAATAGTTAAGTGGTAGGCTTTCTTAAGACATATGCACCCATACATTTTGGGTGTCAGAAGTTAATGGATGGATTTCAACTTGACTCCCATTAATGTTAAAAAGGATTTTATGTCTGTGTTGATATGATGGCTGCTCACTCAATTTTAACCTGGGTGCCTGATTTTACTTTGATAATTGATCAAAATTATCATTTTCATAGTTTCGTTCCTAGGATTCTGGCTTTTCATTGACTATTTGCTATTTAATAACGCATTCTAGCAGTACCGATATTTTCTCCTGTAGCTTTGCAGTGGATGCCCGTTCTGTCTGGATGCTCTGAAGAGCAGGCTGACTTCAGGCTGCCTGTAAATCCCACCTGGTCTTGTGATACATGAAGTCACTAGCTTTCTGGAATGACCTCGAGCTACGTTATTCGCGGGACATCAGCCACGTGACAATGCGACACAGACATCTGTGATATACAACGACAGCTGGAGTGCGGGCTCGGTCACTAACTGTGCAGCTAGGACTGTCCTGAGAGGCAGCAGAAACCCAGATTTTCCTGTGACTTACCTAAGGCCTTGCCTCGCCACGGGGATGGAAGGCGAGATCAGGTTCTAGCACCTGTGGAGATGCTAGAAGTACAGCGGAGAAACACTCTTGTGGATGAAGGTGAAACAGCTACATCTGACTACTCGTGCCTCCAATTTTCTACCCCACCAGCATAATTACTGCTGTCAGATAAAGTTTTGATTTAGGACTACGGATCTCAATTCTGCAAATGCTTATACATGTGTTTAACTTTAAGAATGCAGATAGTTCCATTGTGGTTTATGAAACTAGCCATGTGCTTGGAGTTATGCATGTGCATAAATGTCAGGATTGCTGCCTAAGGACATAATTTACCAGTAATCTGTAGGAAAAAGAAATGTCTTCTACAGAGGGCAGCTATTTCTTTCAGAAATGCCTACATGGGATATTGTTTTTACAATCATTTTTAGATGAGTTACTTTCTAAAAATCCTGGTTCATGGGATTTTCTTTTGAATATTTTATGGATATATCTTCCTTTTTTATTGAGGTATTTTCTGGCAAGAATTTTAAAGTAGTTTTCAAAAGCAAGTCAGACCCAGCTTCTTCTCTTTAGAGCAGGCACGGGTGGGCCTGGTTCCTTTAGATCTGCAAACTGGGGAATCTACAGGCAGGTCAGATCTCAGGAGAGGAGTTTGTCATATGGAAATGTTTAACGGTCCAGCTTACATTCTGTATAGTCTCTCTTTTATCTTTTCAGGGTTTGAACATGATCCTTTCAAAGCCAGATAACCCAGAAAAATCCTCACGACTGCTTTGCTCACTCCCTGATTCCTATAATCACAGTCCGGGAGGAATAGGTTACTATGACAATATCATTGCAATAGTTTTGTAAAGTGTTTTTTAATTTTTTTCAAGTCCCTCTCAGCGCTGAAGTCCTTTTCTGTTCTGCAAAATGGTATTTTCTGTCATTTTACTTATGCTACAATCAAGAAACAAAGGAACTAGAGAAATACTTTGCTATATGAACAAGCACTGCCTCTCAGTATTCACGTAGGCAGAGGAACATGGTCAGAGACACCCATTTAGAAAACCTCTTCAGCTACATGTCCAGCTATATGCTGCTGAAATATCCTTAGACAACTTTTGTTTGTCCCCAGATGTCTAATATAACATGAGGATCATGTTGTTGTGTCCCTTTGTTATACTGATAAGATCATCATCAGGGACTGCAAACACTGATCCTCTCTTCCAGTTAATTTGTGCTTTTGAAAACATTATGTTTATTAGCAAGTGTCTTCAATAATCATGAGGTAGGAGAGAGAAAACCGCCAAGCAACAACTACCGGAAGCTGCGACCAAAATTTTGATGACGTCTTAGGTCTACGTCATCAATGTTTCCTTTTGATATATTTTTGTGAATTATGATAATGTTACCACATGTGAGCAGTGAGACCACAGATAAATTGATGCAATTTAAGGTTTTGATTTTTGAACTTTTGTATCCTTATGTTCCTAAGGTCATAGGATAATTTGTTGTAAGGTTGTAAAGGTCCTCAGGAGGTCTACAGTCCAACTTCTTGATCAAAGCAGGGCAAGCTACAAGGTCAGACCAGGTTTCTCAGGGCTTTATCCACTATGGTCTTGAAATCCCCCATAGACGGAGACTGATCAACCTCTCTGGGCAACCTATTACAATGCTTGACTCTCCTCATGTCCTGAAAGCCTCATCAAACTTGCACAACTCTCTGGGACCAAGATTCCTCTCCCTATCCTCAGTTTAATCCCCAGATTATTAGCCTGACTCTCCCTTAGTTACTGATGTGAGGGTGCGAGTTCTGATCCAGAAAAACTTTTGGGCACCAGTTCATTGAAGTAAATGGAACTTCTCTCATACTTGAAATTATCTATCTGCTTCATGCTTTGCTATCTCAGGGTCTAAATGGTAGAGTTGCATGGTGCAGGGAACATTTTGCAGATACTGTCTAAAGTGATTAATTGTTTTTAAACATTTCACTCATGAAAGTGGCTGGATTACTAGGGTACTTTCTCAACCCAAGGCAAAATTCCAGGTTGAAAAGTGTGGTTATGCATTAATGTTAGATTGATGTAAGGAGAGAAGAATATGTCTACCTGCAAGTAAAAAAAGGACTGTGCAGAGACAACTTGCAATTCCATGTGTATTTTTGAAAATATTTTGCAAATAGTTCTTCCTGATAATAAATGCCGCTGAGAAGCTAGTGGAATGTTACCCTGGAAAAACTGTATTGTTTCTAGTTCTCAAGATGTGCTTGCTATTCAGAGCTCAGATGGGGGCTATGTAGTATAACCCTTGTTTCTACCTTGACTGTAAACAAGTCAGAGTGACATTCTAAAGTTGGCTCATAGTGAAGACATTTTATTTTGCGTACTCGTGATTGATTACAGGATGTACAAAAATGCAGTATATAAAATATAACACAGTATAAGAAGTGTTTGGAAACAGTACAACATAGTTTATATTACTAGATAAATCTTAAATGATCATAAAGCCTTTGAAAAATGATGATAGGATAGAAAAGTTAATTTGAAGTCACATTGATAGAATCAGATACAAGTTTATGTTGGATTATATGTTATAGTATTAAGATTATAATGAAGACTGAATTCTACTAGCAGAGAGTGGTTGTAACACCTACAAAAACCTCATCACCGATGAAGAAGCAGATAGAAAGAGGTGAGGGACCCTGCCTGGTGACCCTGTCTGGTGACCAACCTTCTGCTGTTGGCACAATTTTGATTTTTGGAAAGACAGTCACTGACCTTGAGAGACCATGTCTCCCCCTATCTTTTTCCAGGCAGTAAGTACATTATGAGGATGACCAAAAATCCTCTATCCTCTGATTTTTTTTCATCTTTTGCACTTTTTCTTTTGATATATTTTACTGAGCAACACAGGAACTTTCCAGAAATGCTACTTTTGTTGTAACACCACAGCAAACTGGTGCTAAGCTTGGCCAGATATGTGCTAAAGATAAAATGGAGGTGGAAACCACCATTTGTACCGTGCCCAGATAACGTGTAAGGTAAGTAAGGGAGCTGGAATCTGGGTATCTGGCAGATACAGGGAGATCAAGGCATGTGGGAAAAAGGGCCGGAAACATGTGGGGTGCAGAGACCACATGGGGAGTGGGAGAGCTGGCAGGACAGCTGGTCCCCAGATGATACTGAGATCAAATGACTGAGTACTTCAGCATGGCTTAAATAGTTAGGAAGTGTGGAGATGGAACTCTCTCTCATACACAAGAATGTGCGTGTATTGCTGCTCTAATTAAGTCTCCTTCCCTGAGCATGAGTATCAGAAGAAAACCAAAGTCATTGAGATGGTTTCCCCATAAAGATCAGGATTTCCCCAACCAACCTATAAAAGTCTCTGAAATCTCCTAATCCTTGGAGAAACCATGCAGGTGACAGGCTATGAACCTGTAGCTCGTATTGCACTTACTCACCCCAGCAAAACAAGTTTATTTAGTGTTACTGTTGTATCACTGAAGACACACAACAAACAGCGTTACCCTGGCAAAATCGTAGAGTTTGTTGCTTTTAATAAAAACTGCTGCAGCTTGTTTAGGCTTAAATATTGCATAGCTCTGGCTGTTTTTTTCAAAGACAAACTTATTCAGAAGTTCTGAAGAGAGAAATCACACTCTACATGAGGCAGAAATCTCACTTTCCTCCTTTTCCTAGTATGGTCTTTTAAAATCTGCTGTTAATGTTTGGGAGCATAAGAATAATTCCTGTACCAAATGTACTCAGTGAAAAAGACAAAGCAAACAGATATTGCTGATGAGGGAAAACCAGAGCTCACACAAAGTGATCAGGCTGGAGATTTGCCTCTCAAACATATAATAGACACCCTTTGTTCCTTCTTAAACTTACTATTATTAGTCAGCTAACGCTTTGTAGGCATCGTAGTTGGTGAAAATGGGCATTTCAGAAGGATGTGAAACCGCATTGTAGGTTAGGTGTCCCTCTAAGCATCTACAGACTGTGAAATTAAGGCCCAGAGGGGAAGCGGCTTTCCCAAGATCACATGGCAACCTAGCGAAAATTAGAGATAGATCACAAGACATCTGGACTGCTTCGTTAGGAGCCTGTCCACTGGCTCATGCCGTTTCCGCCAGGAAGCCCGTCTCATGCAAATCTTTGCTCCATATCCAGGCTGCTTCAGTGCTTCTGAGCAGACCTCGTGCTTGCACGTTCCCAAGCCTACCCTCACTCCCCACCAGCCAAGAGGTGAAGTCCAATGCAAAGCCGTAATTCACACGCCTCCAAGTGTCAATAAGGCACTCCCGGTAGCCTACCTCTGGACAGAGAGCACGAGTGGAAAATTTCACCTACGAAATGGATGAGAAGCTTAGATATCGCCAGAGAAGAAGGAGCTGGAAAGAAAACAGTTAGGTAAATGCAAGTATGAGAGCCTCTGCCTTACCATTACTCTAACCGCTATAAAAATATTGCCGGTGGGGTGATGAGGTCAGTCTGGCCACAGCTGTCATTGTCTTTAAAAGCCAGCCAGTAAAGCATGTCTGTTTTTACCTTGCTGCGTTTGCTATTGAAAAGAATTCTTTAAATTATACTTTTGAGGTGAGAGCAATGGGTGGAGGGGTTCTTACCTGAAGAGAAAACAGGATCTGTAATAAGAGGATTATGAACAAACCATTTTCATTCCATTATTTTTAGTTTCATCAGTGAAGGTGATTTCATGCTCTAACAATATTCATTCTACTATTTTCACTTCACAGTTCATAACACCCAGGTGACTAGTCTTTGCAGGAAGATTTCACATGCTATCCAGTTACAGCATATTTATTTGCCCTCTTGAAACCATGTACTCCGTTGGCGGGATTCAACTCCCCCAGGGGAAGACATGCCTGACCAACTGACATAGACAGGGCTTAGTCTGCAGGGACGGTTGAATTTCCTTAGCATGACAATGGCCCGGGTTTTATTGGCACAGGAGGTTTGTGTCAAGCATGCGAACACTTATTGCTGAGGTCTGCAGGAGGAGCAGTCATGGATTTCTCAATACCCAGCTTGGGTTTTACACAGGCCTGATCCTCCAGCTCGGGAATGATTCACTATGGGTCTGAGTTTACTGGGGACTACCTCCTCCAGAGAACTGGTAACTTGCCTGATTATGCATGGAAGTACTTGTCAATAGCTTCATACTCCATGGTTTCATGTTTCCAATTTACACTGAGTTTAAAATTTCAAATAAAGTGCCCTGAAACCCTCTAAACTCAGAAAAGAAAATAAGTGTACATTTTTTCAGTACAATACGCAGGTCCAATCACTTCCACCTGACTCCTAGTTTGATTTCAGCCCAAACAAATCTTACATTTCAGACCAAATCGAATAAAACATCCAAACATCTAAAGACAGAAATCAAAATACCTAACTTTAGGTACCAGCTTTCTGGGTTAAAATTAAAGTGAGGCTCCCAAATAAGTAAACAGACTTCTCAAGGTGGATGATAGTTGAAAATACAAAGAAACAATGTGCCTGAAATCCTGTCCAGTTCAGCCCTAAAGGACACAGAGACCATCATCAGCTCAGGATCTGCAACCTGAAACTGAGTGACCGAAGTTGGGACTCATTTATCTTAACTTGGGTATCTAGAAGTAGGATAGACATCGAAGTCTGAGCCAGTAATTCTGGGCTCCCCTTGTAGTTAATGGAAAGAAACAGACACCTTCAGAGGACTATTCATCTCGTGTTAACAGAGATATCTGGAAATAGGCCAGATGAATCGCACTCAATGGGTGTTTCTTTCTGTTTTCTTACTCTCTCTCTTGGAGCAAAAAAACAAGTGTCAGGGCTAGAATGGTGGATTCAGAGAGACTTGGCTCACGCATGCTTCAGTGTACTTGTTGCCGAAGGCAGGGGCTCAAAGAACAAGAGATTTTTTTCTAATAGACTTGACCCTTATGGAATGGAAGAATGATAATTTATTTCCCTTTAGGCAGAGCGAGATGTTGCTCATGATAGGAGGCTGTAATGTGTACAAAAAACTAACACCAGCCAGTGAAGGACAGAAGACCAAGTCTATGATCTGATATAAACTCTCTCAGAAGATGGTTACTCTGGTTTTTGAATGCTTGGATGAGGTGGGCAAGAGGAAAAGAGGTGCCAAATCTACGGGTATCCTGTATCCATGGGTATTGTGATACGTCAAAAGTCAATCTCATTTTCTCTGACTTTTCACATCCTACCTTCATGAAACTTTAGACATGGGAGTAACTTTGGGCTCGTGAGATGGATGTCCTGACTCAGAGAAGCTATCCTCACACATGATTTCTGATTACAGGTGTAATTTTTCCAGGGTTGAGACTTTGGGAAATTTCATTTAAAAAAAAAAAAAAAAGCTTGAATTTCCTAAAAGCTTTGGAAGCATTCAATGACATACTGATTAAAGCTGAATAACTCTTTAAAAAGACATACAGCAGAGATGTATGATTAGGAGGCTTGTTGGAATGTTTTTATGCAAATCAAAGGGAATAACTACTTCTGCTAAAGAATATAAAAATTTTGCAGTTGGCTTACTGGGAAGAGGATCAGAGGGGGTTTTTTTACAGTAGAAATAATAAGACCATTAACAAATATAGGCTAATACAGCTATGTTTCCTCTTAAAGTTTCCCATTGACTTCCATCCTATTTTCTGCAATTTAATTTTCAAAAAGTTACAAATAAATCTCCTGATTTTCTGTATCGTTTCTCAGCAGCAGCCTTTGTCTTATACTCCAAAAGCCTTCAAAAGTATATTTAGGGCTGTCATGAGAGAGTTAATAAAAGCTTGAAGTTTAAAGATGTAGGAGAGAGACAGGATTTAAGCTGGCACTTGATTACTGTAGCATTTTCCTACAGATGAATGGACTCTTCTGGGGTGAGGACAAATATTCTCGAATTTTTCTGAAAGGTGTTTGAATTATTGATATTTTCCATGAAAACACAGGGCTGTGCAATGAGGGCAAAATAGTTTTACCAGCCTTGAAATGATGCAAGCTAATACAGCTTATATCTAGTTAATTGGAAACAACAACGAACCTGTTAAAATATTTCATTGTAGATAGTGTGGCAGTTATAGGAATATTTCTTTCCTCAGACCTTCACTGCTGATGATTTGTGCTTGTGACTTAACAATATCGTTGAAAGAGAATATTTGTTTATGACACCTGCATGTCTAGGAAGTCTGGCCACTGCACACTTGCTGAGACTAAGAGAGATTTCTCATTAAATCTACTGGATATACTAGTTACATATCCATTAGAAAAGGTTTGGGATTTAGTGCACAGATATAACCAGAAGGAGATATTTTGGTTTATATTGCTAGCTTAAGTAATTAAAAAATAATTATATTAGTGAAACAAAAAAGAAATTTTTTTTAATGAAAGATAAATAATATGATCCTTTAATACTAAAAAAATATACAGAATGTGGTCTAGTAATTCCTGAAAAAAAAGAACAGAAGACAAAGACAACAAATATTGTTGCTGGACTGCTATTAATATAATTTTGTAGCATTTGAAAAACTGTCAGGGTACTTTCTGTTTTGTCCTTTTTTCAAAGCATCCTAATGCTATTTTGGCAAGTTTGATATTTCATTTGAAGGGAAAATAATAAAGTGTTTTCTTTGTATTGATTGAAGAAATATAGTGCTTATTTTTTGCTTGGTTTTCTAGTAGTTATTCAATAGGTTAAAGGGCAATACCATCTGTTTCCTAACAGGACATTTTGTGTAAGATTTGCAAGTCCTACAGGTACCTTTAAGCATGGATAAATATGCACTCATGGTTTCAGCTGGATAGTTTTTCACCACCAAAGGATGATTATGTTGTGTGCCTTGAGACATAGGCTATAATATATTTCCTGTCCCTTTATTGCATTTTGGAATCATAAACAATGACTGTTTGGCTCAAAGCCATTTATTCAGCCCAAAAAGACATTATTTGCACAACAAAAATCAATAAAAATGTTACTAGGTCTGGCTGGATACTTTGCTTAACTGTGATATTTGTCTGTCACTGATGGCATGCCATCTCTCGTAGGAGACTGGGGCCAAAACAGAGCTATTGATCCAGTCACCAGTGATGGATACTGGCATTTGGAACGGGCTGCTGCAGAGAATCTCGATTAAAAAAAATATTTCTATGTTTTGCCTGCAGCAGAGTCAAGATAACCTGAATGAGGAGATTTTCTCTTTTATATTGGGTTTCTCCTCTTGTGGTTGTTAAATGCTCTGGACCAAAGTTCATTATTGAAAGAATTAAGTCAATCTATGTTTAGCCAAAGGCTTTGACATCATATCAAGCTCTCCTGATTTAGACACAAGCTAGTTGTCCTTTTCATCACCTTAAAAGCGTAGGGGAAGTGTTTTATACACACCAGTGATAGAAGTGATATGCTGGGGTGCGCTTACACTTTTTTTCTATTGCAAAACATCAAATTATGTCTAAGAAAAACAAGACAAAAACTGATTCTCACACGTTGTTATATAAACAGTGACCTATCCTTTGAGGCACTGAGTACTCTCTGCTCTTGCTTTATCAAAAGTTTAAGGTACTCAACACTTAGAAACTCCCAGTGTTTAGCTCTAGGTTATCTAATTGTGAAACATCACTGTGGCTGCTTAAGAAAATGTATTGCAGCTGAAATATAGGAATGTTTTAGCCTATTGTCATTAAACATTATTTTAAAAGGCTACCTGACATTTTCAAATGCATTTTAATATTTTCAAATCAGTTTTCTTTCACCAAATTAACTGATTTTAGAAGTGTAATATTTTATGGTAGAAAGAAGGGAATAAAACAGTCTCTTAGAAACATCTTCAAATTAAAGGCGTTCAGATTCTTCTCATTTATGTCCTTTTTGTCTCAGAGGTCAGAACTTTCACACAAAGTATCGTCATGCAAATGTTCCAAGAGTGATTGAAAGGAGGTACACTTCCTAGAAATAATATCATCATTCAGAGCATTGATGGGGTTCTGGGAGTAACAGATCACTTACTCAAGTCAGCTGATTTATATGTTACGACTTCAGTTCCGAATAACTTGCAGGCATCAGAGTAGCCACTCTGATTTTGACAGGACTGTTTGAACTGCATGAAACCAAGCACACATGAAAGTCTTCTCAGGATCACGGTCATCAGAATGGTGGCCAAAGACATGTAGGCAATGTAATTTTCAAAGCACTGAGTGCATTTTGAAAGCCTTATCCTTCCATCATGTACGTAATTAAGAAAACAAAGTCTTTATTTAGAGTAAACTAAATTCCTATCTAATATCAAGGTTGTGGCTACCACTATCATTCCAACTGCTGTAAGACGAGAATCCTGTTGATGGTTAGAGTGGCTACCAAAGTAGTTAACTTTGGTTGTTTTGGAAGCAGTTGGTAGCAGCTCTGTGGGTTTTGCTTAATTTCTCTTAACTATAGTTCTCCGTTCAAAGCTGAAATACTGGGAAGAAGTATACAAACCTATACAACTTCTGCAAAGTTGTAATTTTCAACCAAGGGTAGATGGAAGGGAAAGTCATGAATAATATCATGTCTGAAGTTTATTCTTCATATGTAGTGTGAACTACGAACTTGTAACTGAAGGTGTCATATGCCAGCCTGATGAGAGAAATAATAAGAGTCTATTGGCAACTGGGTATATCTAAACAGGAGAAAGGATGCTGTTTTTCAGAAAGAAAAGTCCTGGAGCACTTCCAATGCAGGAAGTTGAAGCAATGACCACTACATTACGCCTCGTGCAAGTTATAAGATATATTTGGCAATCACTATTAGTTCTAAAGAAATAACGTGGTAACGACTGAAGGAACATTTCCTTTGTCTTTGCAATGTGCTTAGAGGTGAAACATCTAAACCTCCATACTTGTATTCACTATTGCAGAAATTAAACGTTTCATCCAGGTGGGGGGGAAATGGAAATAGACTAAAAAAATAGGAGTCCGCTGACTGGGTTTTTAATGTGGCCATTCAGTGACTGTTGACCTGCATTACCCAGTTTACGCTCAGACATGGCTGCAGAGGGCAAATTTTATGAAGTGCAGATTGCATTATGATTTGCTGTATAGGTTTCCCTTCCGTGCCTGCTCAAAAGAAGCAGCAACAAAAAGAGCTGATACATAACTGGTACTCTAAGACATCGTCCATCTCCCTTACCACCTAAACCCACTTGCTATTATCCTGTCACATATAATAAAAATGAAAATCTGACTCTCAATTCGCATAATTTTAGAAATGATAAACATTTCTCTTCCACCTCAGAGAACTTTCTCTGGATGCATACAGGGCTTTTACCGCATTGAGTGCTTCATAATTTAATGAAAAAGAACAGCAGTAAATTTCTTCTCTTTGTTTTCTCTCTGAAGAAGCAGTTTGAAGGTAGCAATATGTTTAGCTTTTCTGTTTCCAAAACATAATTATTAATAATATTATTAATCTCAGCAATAAAATGTTACAGTTGTTGCTTTGTCTCCTGATATTTTTGCATACTTCTACAATGCAGTTAAGGTAAAACTGTATCATCTGAAGGTCTGACCCATTTCAAAGAGAGGCAATTTGGCTTGAATGAAAACTCCAGGCTTAAACATGATGTGTGTTGGGAATGCACTTTCATGCTTGCCATCCTGCTAGAATTTTTAAAGTACACCTCATACTTTGAAAACTAGATTGTACACATTCTGCTAGCCACCACTTCGACAGGCTTGCCAGGACTGAAATCTTAGATGAAATTGCAATTATTGGCAATCACGGTGCTAGAATTTTTTTCATTCTTTCTTAGATGAAAGCTAAAAATGACTAGCATTAAGGTTCTATGTTTTAACCGTAATAAATTATAGGTATTTGCAAGCTTAGAATGAAATGTTTTCCATATTCCCTCATATCAAATGTCCCTCATAATAAAAAAAAATATAAATTATGAATATGATACTATAGATGTCTACACATATGTTTTTACATTAGTTGTCTGTGGAAATATCCTATTATTATTTAGATTTTTTTTCCTATTAGGATTGTGTGCTAACTGTGAAGACTAATGTAAAAATCATGTATGTTAAGTGAGTTCAGTTCTTCAAATGGAAATAGCATAATAAGGTAGGTGAATTAACCTTATCTGAAATAAAATGTTCAGTGAACTGAAATTCCTCTTGTAAAGGAATGAGAGCATTGATGCCATCTGATTTTTTCTAAGGTACAGCTGTGCTTTCAGTAGCAGGAGAATTGTGTTGCAAAAAAGCCCAATATTTATGACACATAAGAAATAGGGGCAAATCTCTAACAAACTACAGAAATGCATTAAATATTTTTTAAGTTATTCTCCTCAAGCAGTTGAAGTACTTTAAGCAGGTGTTACATACAGATTATGCTTAAGGAATCTAAATAGGGATTGTAGCGCATGGCAAAGATTTAGTAAATACTTTTCTAGTCCAAAATCAATGCCATCGATTGTCATTAAAGCGGCAAGCTAAAAACAATGAAGTGGTTTCTAATTTTCAGGCTCCTGCTGGAGTCTGCTCTATCTCTTCCTTTTTCCAGTTAAGAGCATCATTAAATGGTAAGAGCAAACAGCATATTGAGAGGCCAAGTGTTTTATTAATTCATCATCAGAATTATCTCAGCACATTAATATTAATAGCCTCAAATTGGATTTCATTTAGGAGGTGAAATAAATATGCTGATAGTAAAAGCCTACATAGCCAATGAATCTTTTGAAATGGCACTTACACAGAGCAATACTCAAAACAGATTTGATAAGTCATGCTGACTTCCTTTAGCATAGGGGCACCTTCCAGGTAAAATTTCATTCTGGTCTGGAACTCACTGAAATTTTAACTTCTAAAAAAGCCTTGCTTTCTCTTTTGGAAGCTTGTTGCTTAAATGACTGAGACAAAGGTGGATGTGTATCTTTCCCTTTATCTGACACCTTTTTTCTTCCCTTTGTTGACTGTAGTAGACAGTCACCCCTAAAACCCCTATGTTTTTCATAACAGTGTGTGACTACATATCTAAGAATTTTATTTTGTGTTTACATTTGCTTTGATGCACAGCTAGTGCATATTTTTTTGTCTTTTTCATTATTAAATCCTCTAGACCCATAGAGCCACAGACTTTGTGGCTGTTTACAGGGAGAAGTACTATTCCGAAGTAAGTGCTGAAGAACGTGAAATGTCCCCCATTTGCAAGGATGCCACACAGCCCAAGGAGGAGATGAGGGGAAGAGGAAAAATGAAGCTGTAGCTGTGCATGGACTTAGCTAAAGGCACCATAAACACTTCCTTACTGGTGGGTCAGTGGTGATAGCTCAGGCCTTCCCTCTCCCCTCCCTCCTCCAGTACACCAGGCTGGTTCTATACCTTCCTGTTATGAATGCTAATCCATTGGCTAATGCCAATGCTCCTATGCTAAACTGGAAAGAATGGCCACTCAGGAGGAGGAAAATGCTTTCTCTTTTTTTTTTTTTTTTTTTTTTTTTTTTTTTTTAAATAAGATGCCACAGCTGCGTTCTGGCATCCTACCTAATACAGCCTTTTTGCAGGAATGCCAGATTCAGCCAGATTGAGATCATGCAGACGACTCCACAGCCACATTCACCACTCAGTTATTTCCTGCTGTTTGTGGCTTCGAGGGCACACTTCCATTTGTTGGGGACCGTTATCACATGGAGGTGACCCAGTCCCAGTGCCATTCAGCCATTCGAGCAGCCTGTCCTGGGTTCCCAAAGCAGCCAGAAGGCTTCCTGGCTTCAGGATGCTCCTTATTGCTAGCAGGGAGTCACGGATCAGTCAGACACAGGCACAGCATGTGCCTAGGGGTCTAGTTACTGGAGCCACTGGGTACTGAAATACTAGTTTGATTTTTCTATTCTACACTGCTTCTCAAGAGAAGCCTTAAAACAACATTGCACCATGGAGAATGTAATGCTGCACAGAAAACTGAAGTCGTGTTCTGAGCCCAAGCAAAGAATCCATTCACCGCAGCGAGTCCTGCACTTTGTAACCAGCATTTGGGGACTGTAGAGTCACCCCCACAGAAATGTGGGAGCTCTTGATCACGGGTTGGCACTTGCTAATGTATCCATCCACTGGTGTACACCTCCCTGTATGGAGGATAGGGACAGGGAATATCTTCTCACTCCTCCACCACGTAGCTTATGTGAGAAAAGGCGGAGAACGCAGGCGGGGCAGTAACCAGCTCCTCCTTTCTGCAGCCGTAGCGTGACAGTGGGATCGTGACACTGAGCGAAAGTGTTAGGGCCTGGGCTTGCTTTTGCTTTGGCAAGTAAAGAAACTAAAGCAAACTGGAGAATGTGGCTCAATTCCTGTGTTTCTACCCTGGACTCTTTCAGTTCTCTGGGTTAGTTGGTAGTAACATAAAAATGTTAACACAAAGTAAATACGCTCTTTTGATGTTTTTGTATTGTTCGAATGTATTTAATCTTAATACTTCAGGTGGGGAAAGCAACAGTGATCAGAAGAGAGCAAAACTAGCCACGTGTTTTGACTTCTCCCAGGCAAATGATGGTCAGCCCGCCCTGAACAGGAGTATCACCATCAGGAGAAATGCATTCGAATATTCTGCCTTCGTCTTGC
Source organism: Aviceda cuculoides (assembly GCA_035590195.1). Taxonomy (NCBI): domain Eukaryota; kingdom Metazoa; phylum Chordata; class Aves; order Accipitriformes; family Accipitridae; genus Aviceda; species Aviceda cuculoides. The sequence continues at coordinate 15,211,664 of JAVJGG010000048.1, read as the reverse complement.
AAGCTCCTCTACCGTAATGGCCATGCATGAGGACTGAGGTGTAACTGGATGGATTTTGGCACTGCTGAGCCGTGCAGGGGCAGCTCTGGCAGCTACAAAGCGCCCATGACACGGTGTGGCTGCCTGGCCACCTTTCAGCTAAACTAAGAGAACGAGTAGCTTGAGGAAGGGTTTGCCCTCAGCTCCTAACAGACCAAGTTACTTTTACAGCCATGGATCAACGTCCTGCGGCTGAAGGTACTGGCTGTCCCGCCAAACAAATGAGAGAGAGGCACGAAGATTTGTTAGTGCTTGAGGCACAGCTGCTAGTGAGGAACAGAGCCCGTGTTTTGAATCGGCCTGGAGTCTGAATCTCTCGTTTCAAACAGCCCAGCTTTACATGTTGTGTAAGCATTTTATTGGGAGCTTAGTTCAACAGCCTGCTACAGTCTACATGGGAAAATGGGCTGGTTGTTTCCATGCGTGATAAAATCCATGTTAAATAAGAATGAAGAGGCTTCTGTGAGGGACTTTCCCCCTCC
>JAVJGG010000048.1:15182525-15211043 GCA_035590195.1 Aviceda cuculoides | reverse complement strand
GTGGGGGTCAGCTGTCCCGGCTGTGTCCCCTTCCAACTCCTTGTGCCCCCCCAGCCTCCTCGCTGCTGGGGTGGGGGGAGAAGCAGAACAGCCCTTGGCTCTGGGTAAGCCCTGCTCAGCAGGAACCAAAACATCCCTGAATTATCAACCCTGTTTTCAGCACAAATCCAAAACATAGCGCTGTACTAGCTACTATGAAGAAAATTAACTGTATCCCAGCCCAAACCAGCTTAGATGGATTTACACGTACAGAGGCGTATGCGTGAGAAATCTATTCTGGATAAAGGTCTTATTTCTATTTTGAGCAGCACTAGAGAAAGGCAAGCCTTATTCTCAGACGTATTAACATAAATTTTGTCAACAAACTTGCCAAAATTAAATAAACAAAGGTGATGTAAAAGTCGGATTTCTGGAAAACAGCAAGAAGAAATAATAAAACTCTTTTAAGTGCCGATAAAATAAGAATAAGATGAGAAGCAGCCTACACGGATTCATTAAGAACAAATCATGTCAAACCAATCTAATTTCTTTGTATGAAAAGTTAACAGGACTTGTGGATGAGGGGAAGTATGTCACACATGCTGACTTCAGTAAGGCTTTTGACATTGTTGCACATGACATTTTCGTAAGCAAGCCGTGGAAATACAAACTAGATGATACTGCTGTTTGGTGAGCATAACTGGTTGGAAAACCACATAAAGAATAATTATCAGTGGCTCACTGTCAAACTGGAGAGATTTATCAAATTGTCCTCTTCAGGAGCCTGTCTTTAATTTAATATGATTCAGTATTTTTATTACAATGTTGGATGATAGCACAGAGAGTAAGCCTATTAAATCTACAGATGACACCAAACTGGGACAGATGCAAAGACATTGTAGGACAGGATTAGAATTTGAAATGGTCTTGTCAAGTTGGAGAAAAAAAGCTGCATGTAAACCAATAAGGGCAAACACAAAACTCTATACTTAGAACAATAAACTCAACAAATCCATAATGGGCAATATCTGGGTCAACAGCAGTATTGCCTCTGCCAGACCTGTTTCTGTTTAAACAGGAAAACTGCCTTTGTCTAAGTACTGCTGCCCTTTCCCACTTCAGTATCTATGCAATGAGACCAATCTGGCTTACCCCAAAATCCACTGTTCATTTCCTCCTCTTTGTCACAAAGTGCTTTGGAACAAGTTCCATGACCCAGAGGTTTTCTCATTTCTTCTGTCTCATGTGCTATACTCCTTACCAAATGAGACTGCCTCTGAATACTGACAGAGAATTCTCTTGTTCCTACAGTCTTTGACTCTCTTCTCCATTCAGTACACTGGTATTCTCATCTTCCACCTCCTAGTTCTCACCAGCTTCCAGGTGATATAAACAATAGCCCTTCTGCAAAGTATTTATTCTTCCTTTTCATCTTATCTTTCCTCAATTCTATCCCGCTTGTTTCTGGTTTCTCCATTTATCTTGGTAAGCATATATACATGAATTAGTTGCACGTCATGTAGGTCTTTGTTGCTCCTGGTCTTGCGATGTAGTAGCATTAGTCAAAGACCTATGCATTGGCTTTCTAAAAAAAGAGAGGGAAACCCCAAACTCCTACTTAGAAATTTTAAACTCCAAACTCCAAAGACTGAGGTTTGTATTAAATAACTGGAATCTAGTATTTATCTTGATAAGTAGATTGGCTCCCAACCAGAAATACACACCCTGACAGTTTCATGTGGTCTTCAATACCATGGAGCAAGCACTCAGTTGTTCAGGTATTTGTTAAAGGCATATAATTGGAGCAGCTGTATGTTTTGACAGCAAGATCCAGAGCAAGGTGGAAAGTGATTTTAAAGACCCATATCTCTTACATTCCAAATAACCCACAGGCACAATCTGGATTTCTCATCAGCCACTCATCTCCAACCCATCTCTTCTACTACATGGAACACTTGTCTTCTATTCAGTTATGTTGACCAGTTTAAGTAGTCTTAGGTCCCAGGTTTGGCAAGAAAAAAGCTTATCCATTCATCACTTTTCCTTCAGCAAACCGTCATAGATCCACACACCATTCTGCTCCCACTTAACCATGTCCACAGAGACATTTGAGTCAGTCAATAGTCATCAGGCTGCTGAGTCTGGATATGGGTCTGAAACAGCAAACAAGCTGAATCAAAGAAACACAGGAGAAGGGTTGACTGCCAAAGTTTCAGTTAAGCACCAAGGATGTAAGACTGAAAAGCTGAAAACGAGCCACCAGTCTCATGTTGTAACAAAAAAATGTGAAAAAGCTTTAGTGAGATGCAAAAATAACAGTCTTTCTCGATAAAATATGCACAAACCCTTAAAGAAGTTGTGGATCGAGAGGAGGGAGTCCAAAGGGAAGCAAGGGGAATGATCAGTGTAAGGAAATATGTAGGAAGATACAAGAGTGAAGTTGTTCTTTCTAAAGAAGTGAAGATTGAGGAAGCATTTTTCTCTTTTATTTTGTGACTTTCTGTCAGTATCAGCATATGCTCATGAATTAGCTCCAGAACCTTCACAACCAACACATACCAAGATAAATCCACTCCAAAAGGCAAGTCTCTGTGCATTTGTAAGCCGTACTGTATTGCAATATCACTATAGAACTTGGGTCCTATAGAGCAGGCTTCCTATCATGAAATGCTTTTATTGTTTCTTCTTGTTCCAGATCATTCTAAACATTTGTTATGTAGATTTCTGGGGGAAAAAAAATCTCAGTTTTGACTGAGAAATGTATAAATAACATCTCTTCATCCTCACCAACAGACTTGTATGACAGTTTCGAAGCACTATGCAATAACTTAAAAATAAGTAGAAGTTACACCACCATATTTAAAACAAATGCTATTTGATTATTCACTGGAAAATGACAAGTTTAGATGCCTCTGTGAATCATTTTAAGATGCTTTTTTAAGAGCACCTGAGGGCAAATATGATTACAAAACAATGCTTTTAATCTTACAAATAGTTTTTAGCCTTGTTTCTTCACAATCAAAAATAAAGAAGTTATGCCCTTTCCCTTTTAATTGTATATATTTCCTCTTCTGTCAGAAAAAAAGAGAGAAAATCACCTATGTATCCTGCACTATTGATTATAAAGGTGAGAGTATAAATCTCACTTAATACTGTAGTACAGGAATGAATATGCAACCCCTTTGATTAAAAGGGAGTGTCACATTAAGAAATCTATAAACGATTTCTCACAAAGTTAAGATAGTGCTAATGCTAGCACAGGGCATGACAGTCCCTGAGTCTGATCTTATTCCCTACCTTTTGTTTTTACACTGAACGTAAATTTAAATGAGTCAAATCACAAGGACTTAGCTGACTGAAGAATTTAAATACAATTGAAAATACAATATAAAAATATAAAAATATACATAACATATAAGATTTGTTCAAGTAAAGGCTGCAGGATTAGTGACTTTAATGATGACATTTACAAATACTGGTATTTTACAGGTCATATATATGAAGAAGTGATTAAATTGTACATTTCTTCCATAAATATTTTTGCTCCACTGTGAACTAATGAAGAGTATAGTTATTTTGCCTGTCAGTAGTTTCTACTGGATAGTATAGATTCATACTTAACAATAATTGCCTGAGATTTTTAGTTCCAAAATAATTTATAAGGTTAATTCTTGATTTTTTTTTTTTTCATCACACACACATGTATCTAATTTGTATGTAAAATTGCTAAAGGGAAAACCTCCCACATCAACATCTTTAGGAAAAGTATTCTCACTCAGATAAGTCAGCTGGGAAGACTGAAATCTAACTGAATACCTCAACTAGCATGAACATGTTCATTTAAATCAGATACGAATTAGTATCTGTGTGTTCCTTCTATAAAATCAAAAGTGAGGTAGGATTATTACATTGCATAGGTGGAAACAAATTTGTTAAACATGAGGAGTTTTTAATGTTGAGGATAAAAAAAAGTATAGGACTACAAAGCATGTTTGTGCCAATTCTTTGTTAAACAAGATTCACTTCAGCTAGAATCTACAACCCACTGTTTTGGATATATATACCTTCATGTTCTGTGAAACTGCTGGACATCCACTACTAATCATGTGTTAAAATCTGTACTTAGATACAGTTACTTGACACATTTTGAAATTCTAAGTTTTACTTCCTGATCATTTTAGAAATTGAATTAAAATCAATTGTACAAGCTACGTCTCTGCAAAGATACAGTATACACATTAAAAAATGAAAAGCTTTGACAAAACAGGTGAAAACATGTTTTAATAAACGTGTCTTGAAAACTAGTAAATGTTGGAAGATCTTGCCAAATATTGAAGGTTTGCAGGGCACCTTTTCAAAACATAAAAGCCAAATCAACCAACTGTGCATGTTTTGTACAGACCTGGCTCTCATCATTATAAGAAAACTTTCAGAGTTTAGGATGTTTGCTGCTAACAGACCATTTTCATAATAAATGACATATTCTTAAAGAAAGTATTGCATTTGAATGTTGCTGGCTTCTCAGGCTCAAAAGTAACAAAAATAAAGCCAGATGAGTACTGTGATGTTATGAATCATAAACAGCAGAAATAACCTTTCTATGGTGCCTTCTGCCTTGGATTCTCAAGATTATTATGAACAACATTAATTGATAAAGTTGTGCGTGTTTTGCTATTTCTTTTTGTATTACAGACAGCAGAGAGTAAGTACGCTGAAGGCATTCTAGAATTTTGCTAGGAAAACAGTAACAATGAAAGAAAAAGTGTACACTGAAATTAAGCATGTTTTCTCTTTTTCTAGCTAGGGTCAAAAATACGCATTAGAGTCAATGCCTCTACTGCCACCCCTTACTGCACAGAGTAGGCTTAGAGCTCACAAATTAGACTTATTTCAAATGAAACTAATTTGGAATAGTCACTCCAAGAACACACCTAGTATCCTCCAGCTGCCCATAGGCGTCCAGTCCAGGAGACAGACTAGAGCCAGTCTGAAGTAACCTTCCCCTCCCAAAAACATCTATATAACATGGACCCTGGGTTCTTGCCACTAATTGTTTCATACCATAGGTTGATTCCCACCGTGGTGAGCTGCTTGGTAATATAGTCTTAGAGTCATCTATCTTCATTGCCAAAACTGCTTCAGGCTGTGGGATTTTGAAATCCAACCACTAAGTGCAAGACACCGCGGAGATCCTTATTGGTGTAGCTCCCCTGTGCAACTGAAGCTTTTGAGACTCATACCACTGGTGACTTTGTTCCCAGAGGTGGACATATACAAACCTACCAAGTCCTGACGCCATGTGTTCATTATATTCATGGTAAAACAGCTTCAGCAGAAGAGAACTTAATCACCAATAGCCACTTATGTGCTGAGGGGTATACTCTACTTGCATGAGAAAAATCTCGGTTTAGGTTCCTGCTTCAAATCAGGGAGAGTGATGATGAAAAAGTAGGTCTTCCAGTACCTAGATTTATCTTTTAGCACACCCCATAAGCAATTTCTTCACTGTCAACTGTTAGATTTGCTTTAGTCCAATCAAAAACACAGGTGAAAACAGCATGAGACACCTCAGCTGTAAATGGAAACTGAGCTGGGACAAAATGGCGTTGCCTACTTTAAGATGCCAGAATATGTTGACTGAGGTTACTTCAACAAAAGAAAATGTGCCACTTAGAATTTGTAATCAGATAAGTCATATGTTTATTTCAATATTTGTATTATATGCAACATTCATTTTCTAACAATATTTTTGTCATTATTCTTGATTTGCTCTAATTAGGCAGACAGAAAAAGATATATTTTAGAAAGTAAGCACTCTCCAGTGGAAGGCAGGGAGAAAAACAGCTGTGATCTTCCCTGGCTTGCTCAATGACACAGCAAATCACTTGTGCAAGTGAGAATAGAGACCATATTTTCTGAGCCATAAGCCTGCAAATTTAATCAAAAAGTTATTTTTATTCTCTATTTAAGTATAATTATCATTGGCTATGGAAAAACACTTTACTAAAATAGTTTGAGGAGTAATCAGTAAGGAAGAAAAGAAACTCGTAGTTAGTTTCTGAATTAATAAAAGGAAAAGTTTAATATATATGCTTGGAAAATATCTAGCACAGTTAAACACGATCCATGTGAAATATATCCAACCGTCAAAAAATGAAGGCAATTAGCAGCAATTATAGAGCTTCTTTCCCAAAACTATGTATTGTAAATCCTTTTAATCAGGGAAAGCACCAATAACATCAAGCCATTGTGTGTCTGAACAGGAAGCCTAGTATGTAAGAACATTTTGCTCTTAATTAACTTTTGGATACCACTTTCTGCAGATTACTATCGGCAGAGGTGCTGCATAGAGGAAACTATGTATTTTAGATTCCTATTAAAGGATTAATTGTATTTTTAAGTGCAATATGGTAATGAGAAGTAATGGTTGTTTGCTGGAGGTATACTGTACTTAATAGGTTGGTGGATTAAACAGTCCCTGCATTAAAAGGAATTATTGTATTTGTCATAAATACCTTTGAGGATAAATTTGCTTTCAACTGCTGGAGGAATTCTTTGATACAAAACATGAAGGATTACATGAAGGTGACAGGAGAGGTAGTCTGCATCTGTCAGGTGTGCTCCTGATCACAGGCCAAGAAAACTTACAGAGTAACCTGGGGCACATTACATTTAGAAACCGAGCCCTGTTATCAAAAATCAAAGAATCCGATGCAGTTGAATGTTTTGTATTTGGAAAGGAGAAGGGAAGAAGTAATGCATTTGGAATTTATTGTGTTTCTGTACTAGCACTTTTTCTACTGGGCTCGCTAACCCCTCAGTTAGAGGGCAACGGTGTTTATAACAATATCTGCTACTGTAATGTAAAAATGAAGCTGCAAAAGTTAACTTCTCAGTTTCTTAACACAAGCCCCAAGCCACGACCACAAAGGGCAATTTAAGGGGGGGGGGGGGGACAAACCAAAAAAACAAACCAAGAAAAAAACCTGAAGGACCTATCCATAGTGAAAACATTTCATCTGCTGCTTCAAGACTGGGTAGTTTCATATGAATTATTTTCCATGGGAATTTTGCAATAATCTGTTCTAACCCCACCCACCCTTTCATGTTGGATATGGTTGGTAATTGTGCAAAGGCATGGGTGGGGGGAAAATTGCTACTGTGATTTTGGAGTAATTTAGTTTCTAGAGACTGAAGGCTTTCATTTTTAGCAAGTGTATAATCTAGAGTAAGCCTTTTCCTATAAAAGATGTAGACTTGATATGCTTCCTTGCAGCTGCACTGCAGGTACTGGGAGCTGACGTTGCTGGAGAGCCAAGGAGGGAGACAGTAGGGTTAAGGGGGGGCTTAGCTTTGATTTGGTTGAGTGGGGAAGATTGTGCAAGAGGACAACCATATTATTTTGCGAGTGTGCACACATACTGGTATAATGCCAAGGAGAGGGAGAAGGGGACAAACAAATTTTAAAAGAACCCATAAGAAGGAAGAAAAACAACAGCTTTTTTGTTTATAAACTGTGATTAAGGTTGGAACTGCAGAGAAGGAAACGTAAAAGAGCATAATGCAAGAGAAAAGATGTTTAGATGCTAGCAGAAAAATAAAAAATATTGTTCGCAGTTATAGAAAACACATGCAAACAGACTTGTGAACAAAATTATTTAACTTAATTTAGGTTTGAATACCTGTGTGCCACTTGTTGTCGTGTCAGTTTTCAAAATAACTCTTCAGTGGTCCTCTAGGTGTTGAAAGCAGCCAAGACCCTCAGTCTCTTAAAATGCTACAGGATGAAGAGAAATTAAGAAGGAATGCTACTGGAGAGAGTATGCATTTGGAAGAGCAACACTGTTCTCATGACCTTCTCCCTGAAAGAAATGTCTCCTCCGTAGACCTGAGACACTTCCTTTCCTCTTTCAAGAGCTCCTTCAGCCCTCATGCTTCATGACAGATGCTTTTTTCAGGAAAAAAAGCTTAAGCTTCCCTTAAGTGTGATTAGACTTGTAAAATATCAAGAAAGCTACATTTGTCTTTATTTGTTTATTTATATGATGAGGCCTTAAGGTCCTTTTCATGCTGAAATTAGCTTGTCAAAGAAAACAGATTGTGAGGCCCCCCAAAAAGTTTAGTAGCTCTTGATGAATGAAGTAATTCCTTTTTCTTTTTCCAAAGCTCTAGTTCTCTGTTAGATGGAAGGATACAAGATCACGCAAGTATTTTTTACTTGTCAGCTTCTCCCATGATTTTTCCTATGAAGTTGGAAAAAAAATTAAAGTGTAAAAATTCTTTTTTGTTACAATATTAAGTTAAAAGTCCTACAGCTGTTTCTCTTCAAAATATGCACATAAAATGCTACTATGCTTCAAGATGTAATTTATGTATTATTGTTGTCTTGCATGGAAATTACTAGAATTGTGGTTTCATAAGGTATGATGTTAATTAAAACTTAGTTTTAAGTATATGAAGGCCACCAGAACCAAACTCTTAAAAATTCTAATGGAAAAGAAGTTAAAGTGGTAACAAGTCAGTCTAATATGCGCTAAGCGTGAATAAGAGCTTATGACTCTATGCTTTACAAAATGCAAGAATTGATAGAACATTGATACTGAGAGATCTAAGAAATAGAATTTGTTTTCTCAACAGTTTAGAAATAAACCATATGCCAGGGTAAGTGTTAAGTCTGTTCCTCAGTCTGATTATCCTTTGTCATCTGAAAGTGTTAGCAAAGGAAAGAAAGTCTAGAATATTCAAAAGAAAAGGCCAAAACTATTGATATTGACAGTCAAGGTCAGCCTGTCAGTGCAAGTCAGTTTTTCCGACTCATAAGCCAGTGAGTCAAATAAAGAGAAGTGAGTCTGCTAAGATGGTTATTCCTGAACCCAATTAAAGACAATTCTGAGGTTCTTTCAACTTATCCCATTACAACCTTCAGTAAACCACCACCTAATTTTTTTATTATAATTATTTGTGTAAATGCTAGCTCATAGACAATTAGTCTTCTCTGTAGGAACTCACATGAAATACTGGATTGGCTTTGTAGAAAAGCATTGTGTAAAAGTTAAATGGCTTTAGGAATAAAGGAACTTTAAACAGTATGGTTTTCTGAATCAATTCAGCAAGCCATAAAATCCCAACTAGCTAGTTTTGAAAAGAGCATGTCTGGCTTGTGATTTTTAGTGGCTTGAGAGTGGAGCTAGTGGTAAATCTGATTATACTGAAAAGTTATTTACAGTCTTTGAAATTAAATAATTGCATTGGTCTGCAAAGTTGGGGATTATTTGTTACAGTTTCAGCACTAAAATATATTTATCTGTTTCAAATTCTTTGTGTTCTCCCTAGTAATCACAACTCCTTCTGTTCATCAGCTGGATAGATTCACAGTTCTAAGTCTTAGGACATTAGTTTTCTCCTTTGCATTCACATGGTCTGTGTGAAGTTCCTCAGGATTTTTTAAAGGTTTTGCACTAACAGCAGAGAACACTTTCCCTTAGCCTATCTGCATATTCACACCTCTTCTTCATTAGACATCATATGTCGCTAATTTTTCATCTTCACTAGGATGGCTGACTGATCTGGAGAGAACCCCCAGAACAAGTCATATCTCAGTCTAGGAAATTATTTACCTTTTCATCTTAGTTTGTCTAAAGCTTTGTAGAGACAAATTGGTTCTGATACCAGAGATACAGAGGAATGACCTCCCAGTGGAGATATGGACCTTTACCCATTTTGCCCTATTTCCTGTCTCTGACAATGATAAACCAGACAACAGAGATATTTGGCTTGGTTCACCCATCCAGAATCCCATAAACTGTGGTTTAGGGACATTTTTTGATTGCCAGTTTGCCTGTATGGAAAACACATGTCTATATTTATTCTTCTGCAGAATGATCAGAAGATCCCTGAATTCTCTGTTGGAGTTATTTTTAAGGACTGGCCTCAAACTCGACACTTTCTTTTCTTGTAATACTCAGTTCAGTCTAAGAAATATATAGCTCACATCAGTAGCTTTTATTTTTAAAATCCAAGTTCCTTTTGAACTCTTTGATTAATTCCACTTATTCTAGTAATATTTTACTATTCATATAGCCAGTTTGCTTTAAAAAGTCTTTGACCAGCTCTTCATTCTTCTCCAGTTCATCTCCTGAAAAAAAAAAAAAAAAAAGACATGGATATAGGAAATTCCCTGAACTCCATCTTAGTGCATGTCAATGCAGATGAATTAATTAAGTTTTATGCTGTAGTCCTATTGAGCTAAAGAAAGTCAGAGCTCAGTCCAGGTGATTCTTTGCCTCTCCAGTTCAACAGGCCTTAAGGACAATAAAGTCAAGTCAATACTGATACAAGTGTAAACCTCGGAATTCTTCTCTGTACTACTGGACTCTAGATCAGTGGAAACATATCTTTCCCACTAATTTTTCCATACCGTTACACAGAGGATCATGTGTTCTTGTGCATATCCTAGAACTGTAGCAAATAGCATGAATCTGATTCGGACTACAGCATGCAGCCTACATTCAGTTTAAAATGTAAATATTTAGAATTGCAAAATTAATTTCACCTCGAGTGAGCTCTTTGTGGAGAAGCACTTGCAAAGAAAATAACAGTTAGGACTTGCAGTTTCACTGTGGCTCTTCAAGACGTGAAGACTGCACAGATTACACAGCGCACTGGTACTAACTAGGAGTCTGGCTGGCTTTCGGGGAGGAAAGGGGCTGGTGAAGGTGGAGAGTGAGTATTGTGTAGCCCTCGCTATGGGAATAACAGGTGTGCTAGCTTGATAGGCTTCAAGATCAAAGTGCAGCCGTAAAGACTCCGTTACTCAAAGTGAATGCGATTTCTTGTTGCGAGGATTCTTGTATATCAGGAACGCCAGGCATGGAGGTGCTTAACTTAGTCTTTTTCACAGCTCTTCATCTCCAGATGAGTTGAACCCCATCCATGTCTATAAATACCAGAGCTCTAACTGGCCGATGAGGTAGAGAATGATATCAAGTAAGAGGTAGTTCTCAAGAAAAAAATACATGTATTGAAGTAATTATTTTAATCTGGCATCCCCTTTACAACTAAGACTGAAGGAGAAAATCCAAACAAGCTACTGATTTGCCTGTTGCAAAATACTGCTATGAATGGTGACAGTACTGACAAAAAATGAACACATATACACACACTCGTAAGAACAGCTTATGTTTATATATTTTATGTATGATATGTATTAACGCTAGTACCAGTGCAATAAGGTTATTACAGAAGTCCTTAAAACACATCCCCTTTCCTCCAGTGGTGAACTTCATACTGATGCCACTATTTTTCCAAGTATTAGAAAAAAAAATCTCTTATACCAAAAAGCAGGGAAGCTGAAAGTCTCTTATGCTGGCACATAATTTGAAAAGGAGCTAACAAGACACAGAAAAATTCTAATAACCAGCCGCAGAAAAAGCCACGGTAGGACATCGAGGTATTTTTGGAAACAGGTTTAATTTTTGAGTTCTTGCACCTGTTTCCTGTGCTGTTTCATTTCATCTCCCTGGTATGTATCCTGATAGTATATCTTAAATAGTGGCTGGCAAAATATTAAAATAGTGCTTATTTAATAGCAGCTATTCAGTGTTTTGGTTTGCCCACCCATTGTTTAAGGCATACTTCTCATCATATTTACAGTATTTAATTGAAACAAGAGTCTTCCACCAGTGAGAGAGAGTAACATCACCCTGGGGTCGAACTTTTCCAGACTGAAGTCAACCTGAGTTCTTTTGCTTGTCCATACTGCTAAATGGGTGTGATATAGAGAACATACAGAAAGTGTATGCATCATCTAGAAGTGTGTGGCACAACAAATTCTCCCTGACAGAGTTACTGATTGACCAGCAACCTCACAGGGTAGTACACAGGACAGTTTGCGTGACTGGATAGTGCAATTGCCGTGTGCCAGCGACTAAGAGTTTTGGTGTTATTTTATAATATATAGAATCACTTTCCTATCGTGGCACTGGGAACTTATCACAGCATTGGCATCTGTCACTAATGGCCATTGAAATATTTATACTGAAGCAATGGATGCACTGATCAGACATGGTTTAGAAGGAGAACATGCAACTACCTAAGCAACACTTAAGACATTGAAATAGACTGTGAAAAGGTGAAGCGTGAATATTCAAAATGGTGAAGGCTAAAGCAGAAGATGCTGAAGTACTGGCAGTGTCTGCAAAAGAAGTTGGGTTTGTGCTTAAGCCAGTACAGCCATCTGTGTGCTCATGGTTAAGATCCAGCCTCCAGTCTATCCATATTTCTTTCACCCACAATTGCATTTCACCCATGAAGGGGGAGGGGGGGGCTTAAAAACAAACAAACAAGCAAACAAACAAACCAACCCCCCCAATACTTGCTACTCTATTTTCAAAATAAACTGACCAATAATTAAGCTTGGAGGGATGATTTCCTTAACAATACCTACCTGCAATTTGTTAAAAAGATATGAATAATTAAGATGACAATGAAATATTTCACTTCTAGACAAATTAGACGTTTTGTTTGAGCCAAAACATATATATTACTTCCCATCTTTATGTTCCCGTGAGAAAAATGAGAGAAAATCATTTCAGGTTGGTCCAAAATTGATTTTTTCCACAATTTTTCAGGTCAGCCAATGAAGTGAAAAATCAATTCTTCACACAGCTTTAACTCAAGCCCTTCTTGAATATAGAATTATTACTTTCCTCATGAGCATTTTCCATGGCATTCCTCACCACATAAATTAATTTATCTTAATTTGGCATAGATTAATTAATTTATCTTCACAATACTTTTCTAAAAGAACCAGGATTGCTATTTTGATTTCACACAAGAGAAGTTGAGGTATAGTTAGATTAGAGAGCAAAAATTACACTTTTGGATGCTCCCCGCAACTACAATCTAATTTAGCAGAGTAGTTAGCTGTTGCATAAAATACAGAGCTCAGAGTACAGACTATCTAAATGCTCGAAGCACACTTCCCACAGACACCAGCTTCCTCTACGCTTCCATAGTGCCTTTAGGAATAAGGTTGCAGGGTTTCATACTGGACACCAGAGACAGGAATGCGGTTAGTCGTTAGCTGTGAAAAATTTACTTTAAAGGAGCATCACGCAGGAACCAGTTCAGATGCACAACAGAGTTAGAAAGACTTAATAATGATAAAATAAAAGAACCTATTTCCCTCTAACAGTAAAATGTTCGTACAGTGTTGGATTCTGCCATTTTCCAATAGAAGGGAGTCTACAATACTCTGCTACAGTACTCGGCTACAAGCCATCAAAAGCTGCTGCCAGAAATAAAAGACTACACAATGGGGAATATAGAATGAGACCATACATCTTTAGATCTTGAAGACTACTACGCTAAGGATCAATAACGTGTTAGAAAACCTATCTGCATCCAGATACAACCGTGACATTCCACTGACAGTAATGCAGGTCCAATGAAATGCCAAAAGTGGCCTATATTGTTCACCTCCATTCACATTTTTTAAATAGTGCTGTGGCATATTACTTGAGATACAAACCAGCAACCCACTTGAAATCATATGGGCAAAACCCCTGTATCTTTGTATCACACCATTAAAGCGAAACTATATTTTGTGATTTGTCTGCCTGAACATCTTCCTTAAGTCTCATTACAGGGCAAAGTAAAGTGATTTTCATTTCTGAGATGTGATTAAACTCACATTCATGTGCCAATTGAGGTTTAGAATCTTTTATTGGGAAAAAATATAGACTTCAGAGCTAGCAGTCTAGTGCTACAGTACGACACTCTGTGAGACCATTAAATTTAATCCTTCCTTCAGACTCACTCCAGGGGTGATTTCAATTAAATTTGTTCAAAATTTATCAGTTTCCTGCATGTAGGCATAAATGATTCAAAGGCACTTACATATTCACTGAGCAGAATGTATTGAAGGGTACATATTATTGTTATAACTTTTCACAGTTTTTTCATAAATTTACCTAATAGGAGCTTCTATTATTCAAAAGTCTTGTCCTCTGCATTAAATGCTCTTGGTGTTCATTTGGAAATAAAGTCTATTTTTCTATGCAAATTTTCAAAACATTCCTTAGCCATCAAAGCTGCCCTTTTCTTTGGCATGCTGGTACAGCTATTTCCTAGAGGAAACATAATGGCATTTAGCTTACTAATGACTTGGAAAGACGTTTTCTGTCCGCTGCTATAGAACATGACATTGTTGATTCTGACGTAGTTTTCAGGAGATGTGACAGAGTCTGTGCATGGAATTCATCATCATTTCTTTATTTTCTCAATTATCATCATGGGAGGTGTGCTTTTACACTAAACGAATACATCAGTGGTGAGAAGACAAACAAGTAAAACAGCACAAGTATCTCAGAGATAACATTGGATAAGAGGGTAAGTACTTAGTTCACAATAAATGTGTTTGCTCTTATCTATCTACAAGAACCTATTAGACATCTTTGTGCCCTGAAGAATTTATTTACAGGAACCCATTGGGCAGGGTCTTTGCTTCTAAATGTGTATCTATACCTGGAAGTACTGCTGGTGTACTTATTTACCTGTTTAGGAATGACAACTTCATGTATTTCATACTTACAAATCTTTCAAAGAGTGTGTTAAATCTACCTTTGGTTTGGTAGCTTCTCACGCTTGCCAAATGGAAAAAGCAGAAAGGAAACTAAGTAATCGTTATGTGCAATTTTCTGAGTAAATAGCTTCTACAGTCTATGTAAGTTAACTGTTTTAGCAGGAAGGGGAAAAAGACCATCAAGTTGGTAGAAAATACATATTGCTTCCAAAATATATTTGAGCATCTTTGGATGTAGCCAAAGGCTCAGTTGTTAGCAAGCTCTAAGGATTAAGCATTACGTTGTACTCCTCACCTGCTGGATTCTGCAACTCTTCCTCCTACAGAATAGCACCTACTCAATGGCTAACCAACCCACTTCAATAAGACTGCTTATTAAATAAACTATCATTCAGACTGAGTAGGAGTGGCAGACCAGATTAGCATAGTAAGCATTTTGGTTGAATTACCTGCTATAATTCAATCTTTTTATGCTTTTGTTCTGATTTCTTTTCATCATTATAAACTCAGGGAGAACACAGAGCCTTTCTTAAATTGTGCTGTATAGCTTTCTTTCAAATGAACTCAGACTGTATTTTAAAGATGACATCAGATGTCATCCTCTGCTTCATCACAAAATGTATGAGCCATAAACCACAATGCAGGATCCGACTGGCTAAAGCTGGCTTCTTGGGGACACCTTCTCTACTCCCTCCACCAGGGAGCAGGGCAGGATAGTGGCTTCAGATACTTAAGTGGTTCCTCCCTGATGCTGCCAGGACAGTCACGGAAAATTAGCCTGCGTTCTCCTATCAACCAACCCTGAAAGTCAGAGTGGCTCAAAAACCCCCTGAAATAGCAGCTTTAATAGAAACAAGAAAATTCAAGGTAGTGTACACCAAGGGTAAGAAGTAGAAATCACCACTTTGCTCTCTAGAAACTAGAACTTCTATGCTACTCAATTCACTGTATTGTTTTACTTATTTCATGCAGTAATTCCTGCAGAAGACTAATGATGTTAGTACTCTAGCTTTTAGACTGCAGCAGATACAGCTACAGTTGTTTATTTTCATTAATTTGGTCTTGGCTGGCATTATAGGGAAAACACAGCTATACATAATTTGTACAGTGACTAGCACCAGGGAGTATTGGCCCATGACTTGAGCTTCTAAGAATGACAGTAATGAAGATGATTCCCAAAGGAAGGTCTGCTTGGCAACTTTCAGATCTAAGACAATAAATTTTTCTACCTTCTTTGGAGATAGAAACCATAGGGAAAGTGGGTGGTGCAACTGCTACACATTTTTTATATATAGCTGAGAAGTTTCCTGGAATAAGCCCAGAGAAATATTTCATGGCCTGATCATTACTTATATAAAATGAGCTAGTGCATTAAATAAATGCTTTTGGTCTTTACCTAAATCACATTCTAAACCATCTGAAAATTAAACCTTGTGATTTTTCTTACCTTTGTATTTATTAATAGTTTGGATTAAATGAGCCTTTAATATTTTTAACTTCTAATTTTTTGACTAGACACTCAAAATAAGGTATCTGAGGCAGCTATTAATTTGCTCATTTAAAGTCTTTATCTATTCATTATGGTCCTAGTTTCACAATTTATGACAAAAATAGCTTGATAAAAACCAAAAGTTCGGAACACAAGTATTTAACCTGAAATTGGGAGGAAGCTTTGTCTGTGTAAAGTATGAAAATTCTGGCATCTTAATTTTTTGATAAAATAAATTAAAAAGTGAACATTACCATTAGAAAGAAGTTTAAATACTTTATGGGAAAAAAAAAAAAAAAGAGATTTACATGAACTTTTGGGCAGATGTTTTTCAGTAACATTTGAAATAAAATTCCAGCCATTTTTAACTTACAAATTTCAAAGAAATGGAGTGTTTAAACCTATAAGAAGCAGAATATTGTTTTCAGGTCATATTTGCAAAATGCATGAGGTTTAAAGCCCCACAGTGTATTAACATCTGAGAGGTGCTTTGTGTTGTCACAAGATGTAAGACTTATATGAGAACCCTGTGTTAACTCTCCTGTGCTTCTGTGCACTGAAGCTAAACAAATTAGGTATTTCACAGGGTAGATTAGTAGAGCCCTTGATTTTAATACCTTAGTATATAAATGCTAATACTGGAACTCTTAAATAAGGTAAGCAGGAGAAGAAATAAATCTTAAAGGGAAAAACAGTTGTCTCTGCAACCCCGCAGGCAAACCCCTCTGCAATTTCAATATGCTAATTTACCCTTTTTTTCTGATAAGTGAGGAAAGTAATTCAAATGCTTTAGCAAGAAAATAATTTAAGCTAATCAATCCAAGACGAAAAGTGAAGGAAAAAAAAAAACCAACCCCAACCCAACCAACCCTATTTTATCCTGATGCATTTTTATGGTTCCGTAAATGCACCTGGGCCTTCATAAAGCATTGAGAACAGGTCCTTGCCTCAGAGAGTTCACAGCTAATGATAACAGTTTACAAATCCACTTACTATTGGACATGCTGAAGCACATCCTGCCATAACATAACTCCAGCTGTATCACTCCTCCTTCCTAACAGCCCACTTGAAAGAATCGCATTTTAAGGCTGGCGTAATGTATTGTGTTAGGAGAACTTGCACAGTTCACTACAGAGGGGTTACACAAAGGATATTGAATATTCGGCATGAAATGAGTATCACGTGCTGAAGTATTGAAATCACATCAGTGATAATTCTCAGATATGTTTTATACATCTTTTTTCTTTCCCTGTTATATTTGTTAAAAATTTAAAAAGCAAATTTCAACTGAAAAAATTGAGACCATATTCTAGTCAGCGCTGTACTTCTTACAAGAGCCTGTGCTGCAAAACCTGTCATACATGGCACTGAAAATTTCTTTCCAAATACAAACAGTTACACTGCTTGCTTTAACCAGGTTGTTTGGTTTTTTTTTCCTAAGGGGAAAAGAAGTATTTTGACTAAATGAAATTTACTGAAATGTACTTAAATTTAATTTACCTCATTTACTTATTTTCAAATATCTGAATGTTGCTATTTTTCCTTGAAGTGAGGGAAAGCATGTAACTCCCACTCTTAAGTTACCTCCATCTTAAATCTTCTGAAAGGCTCTTGACACATAACAGACACTTGTACTGCCCCCCTCTACTGAAAATCAGAGGATGCTGAAGAGAAACCTTATTGCATGCAGCCTCACAAAATAACTGCAGCTAAGATGAATGCAATAATACTGTGCTTGGTGCAGACACCAGAATACAGACCTTAAGTGTCTAGTCAGAGAAAAGTGTAAAACATGACAAGCAAATTAAATAACATACCTTTGTTACTGTACTCCTTTTACTCTTGGAAAGAAAAAGAATTTGTCTTATGCCTTTGCAGTCAGTCAACAAAATAACTTTAAATCACTTCCCTTTATCCCAGGTCTTCATAATAGGATTTAAATAAGAACTTAGTTAAATATGTAATTTGCTGTTACTTCAGAAATTATTAAGTATCTGGAGAAGTTGAAAAATGGTAAAATAAGGTAAGAGCGGTAAGGCAGAGAGCAGTAGATTTTGCTGACAGGGAAATTATGGGATTGAATGGTGACAAACCAAAGGCTAGCCTTCTGGTTGAACTGCTCGGATGGTCTATAAGTGATTTAGGTAAAAATATTGGTTTGTTACTGAAACAGCTGATGATACAGATTGACAAAACATTGTCTACAGAGAGGACGATCTGTCTGTTAGTCTAGCACTTGCATTGATCCATTCCTCTGCCTGGCAAATCCAGAAGATTGAAGAGTAATGGAAAAAGGGTGAAATTCAAATATTCATAAGGCATGAACCTCATCTTTAGGGCCTAGTAAAAATACATGCTACAGACAAAGGAGCTATGAACTTCTAAGCAAGTGAGGAAGAAGAAGAGCAGTGCTTGTTTACCCGTCACAACATGACTCCGATCTACGAAGTACTGGGGGTGGGGGGAAGGAAAAAAAAGTAGATGTATTCTGGGACAGGTGGACATTAATCTCTTTGTACACGGCACTATGGAGAACTCATCCGAAATGCTGTTATCTGGTTGTGCCATGCACATTCAGGAGAGCTGAATTCAAGCCAAAACACATAATGCCCAGTGGAGAGGAGAATCAAACCCTATATTGTAGCAGGAAACCGAGTTGTAGCAGGAAAGCGAGAGACCTGGGGCGATAATCCTGGGAAAGGAAGGGCTGAACAGATGAGGAAGTAGCTCAGAGGACCACTACCAAGTCGTCGAAATTCAGGCAGGAAAAGACTGACAGGAAAAAAATGACCAAAGATGTTAACTCTTCATGAAAAAAGTGTGGGCTGAAATTATCAGATGATGCTTTGCTGTCAGAGAAGTGAGGTTCTGAAAAAGTCTTCCAATGGTAGAGGAGATATAAATAAACTTCAGCCAGCCTTAAGGCCTGCAGACTGTAACTGCTTACAATACTGCTTTAACCATATTAGAAGAAAGCTTTGCCCTTCCCTCTGTGACATTAGGAATTGAAAGGCAAATTTTTCTGCCTCAAAGTTTTAACTTAGGTGACAAAAGCTATTAAAACTATCTGTATGAAAAATAAATGTCCTGCTTTTGGAAAACTGTTTCTAATATGGATATTTCCCACAGGAAAGTCCTGCTCCATGGCTGTACCATGGGGAACTTTTGGCCAAAGTTATGAGAGCGTGTCACTACTCATATATGATGTTACAAGAAATTCAATCCCCATTCCAAAGAAATTAGACATGTCTTTTTCTTGTCTCATCTAAACCTTCTGTGCCAGTAGGTCTCAGAAATTTTATCTATCTTCAATATTTGAGAAGGCTGAAGTTTGATGACCCTGCTGAAATTCAGATGCGGCAATTTCAGGCATTCAAATTAAAGTTCTGCAGAAACACAGAGTTTTACAAAGAACAATATACTTTTCCATTGCCTTTGGCACACAATATACAACAGCAACTCTTAAAAAAAAAGAAATGTTAGTGAAATCCATATAAAGGCTCAACAGTTTCATTACAAGAACAATTTTAGACCATGGGAGGTAAAAAATCAGACATACGTTGAGTCCAAAATTTTTTTCAGTCTCACAGGTGATCGGTGAGAGTTGAGAAGTCTTCATACTCCATTGAAGATGCGTCTGACATTACTATGTTACTTGTGATGTCAAACATAGGCCCCTCTGGTTTGTTTTTCCTGTCAGTTCGTGCACAGGAGCCAGACAATTTAACCACTCAGGGGACAAGCTTGGCAGATGAAGAACGCAGATGCCAGTTTATAGATTTTACTTTTCCAGCAGTGGCATCTGAGTCTGGTTGGCCTTTGACCGATTTTTATTGCAGACTTTGTCAAGCTGCTATGTAGCTAGTCTGTTACAGGGGTACCTTGTCCTTCTGGAACAAGTTTCTTCAAAGCTATTTCTCATTATGAAGAATTCATATACTTTTTAAATATGGTTAATGCTATGCAACATGTGTAGCTACTGTTTTGTTTGTAAGTGGAAGATGGGAATCACTGCATACAAACTAGATATCATAAAATACAGTCTTTAAAAGAGTAGAAGATTATTTCTCAGGTGGAAATAAGACATGTTTGATAACTTGTATCATACCAACTTCTGTCTATCTGATGTAATCTATTGGTTTTGGTGTTCACTTAATAGATTTGAGGGAAAAAACCCAAAACATCCATGTATTCATGAATTACTGAGCTTTCCTGCCATGAATCAGTCCTTTGCCTCCTCTC
Source organism: Aviceda cuculoides (assembly GCA_035590195.1). Classification (NCBI taxonomy): domain Eukaryota; kingdom Metazoa; phylum Chordata; class Aves; order Accipitriformes; family Accipitridae; genus Aviceda; species Aviceda cuculoides. Next base: position 15,190,749 of record JAVJGG010000048.1, on the reverse strand, counting down.
CACCTTATATAAGTCAGTAAGTTTTGTGCATCTGTTATTGTTCCATTCACACGGCCACCATCTTGCTGTAATATGCAAGCCACAAACAAACTCTTCCAGCTCTCCAATTCATGAATAAAGCCTTTATTACTACTTGAGCCAACAGGAGAAATAAAGGCACTTGAAGAGAAGGCTTGAATACAGACTATATGACCGAAAGAAATTCACAAGTAAGTGTAAGTATGGATAGAACTTGGTCTCCTGCGTAGACCATTGGTCCTCCTGAGACTGAATGTTACTGGTGAGCCCAAAGAAGATGCTGAACCATTGCTGGCACTGCCTGAGGGACAAAGGCTGATCAAAACAGGTAACTATGTGCCTGGTATTACATGTGTTATGCTTCCTAACATGTGCTAGAGGAGGGGCTCACAAAATGTCCAGCCTTTAATCAATGGTATGGCTACATCTAACTGTGCATTATTAAAGAGAGCCTGGAGTGCTTTCACCAGCTTACAGTTACTACCACAGAGCTGGTTTTGTGGGTTTTTTTACAAGGTAAATGCTCTGGTATATCTGAAGCCGGTGTAAATGTACATACATTTGTCTACATTACCAGGGGAAGGTTTTATTCTAGAGCTCTGTTTTTGTTTAACTGAAGTAGTATTTCTTTGAATCATTGCCTAAACATGTATTAGTAACTCCATTTATAGTTCTTACACTTTTACAAGTATAACAGTCAAACATTTTGTGTTCTTTCTACCTTAAGATAATCTGAGGTATATGATTAATAGAAAAAGAAACTCTCTACCTCTTCAGACAACCATAAAACAGACCTTGGCACATGATTTCTATCAGTTACAGCAGCAACACTCAGATGAGCACACGTGTCTTTCCATACAGAAATTGCAATCATGTCATACAGACTTTAAAACAGATTTACTTTAAAAATTCTTCTCCTATGTATTTGGATATAAATATACATTAATAATCCTTTCTTCCTTCCTGAATTATAAGTATCTTTAAAAATATTTGTTTTTATTAAAATATAATCTTCTAAATCACAGTCCTTTTTTTCTGTTCCTATGATGTTTACTTAGGCTCATGCTTTCATCATAACCTAATCTGTCATATTTCAGCTGGTTTTGCTTGTCATTCAGACTTCTCCATTGTCCTGCCAGTATTTAGAGCAACTGAAATAAAGCACCATTGATAATATTTTTCATGCTAAAATGTTAATTTTAAATATTTGTGGCAGTATCACACATTAATTCTATGTATAATTGTCATACAGATTATAAAATTGCTACAGTAAGCCAAAGATTATGTGGTCTATATTGACTGTTATATCCAAGTGTCTGAGAGCTCAGCTGAACCATTCTCAGTTTTGAAATGAAGAAGAATGCAATCGTTTTCTTATTCATTTGCTTGGTCTAAACCTTACCACTGGGTGGTTTTTTAAATATATTGGAAAGTAACAAGGTGAGCGGCTCTACCAGCACAACAACTCTAGGTCATTCTATCACTGTTGGGAATGCTGTTTTAACTCTCCACAACCTTAACATCTTAAGGTTTTTTTGCAGGCATTAGCAAAATAAACTTTGTAATGCATCAGGGATGTCATTATTTTACAAAAGAGGAAAAGGAAGCACAGTTAAACAACTTACTTGAGTTCAAAGAACTTTCCATCAGGATCTAAAATACAGCTTCACACCAGCACTGTGCTTTGACTTGAAGATATTCTCCCTCACAGTGATGAATGAAAGTGAACAGTGAAGAAGACGGATGACTTGCTTCACAGTTAAAAAGTATACAACTAAAAATGATCTGTTCTGAACGGAAATATTCAAGTAATGCACCACCTCATATATGAATCATTCAGTTACACACTCTGAGAGCCAGTGAGCTCTTAAGCACAGTGTAGGTTTCCCCAACTGTTTTGGACACCAGGCAACCTGCCCTACTTGGCACCTTACAGCATAATACAGAGCAACATCAGATGAGCAGGATGAAATTTTATTTTAAATTCTCTTATCTACTCAAACTGTCGTAGAAAGATCAACACATTGTAAGTTGTCTTGTAACAACCAATGAGGCAAATACTCAAACGCAACAAATATATTTGTTGGTACTTTGCCATGGAAACAGACACACATTCCTAATTCCTATTTCCTCATGGTATGTGATTGGTAGGAGACAAAATCAAAAGTGATGGAAGATACTGGTCACGTCCACACTGGTGAATTTCAGCCATGTACAAGCCTAGTTCTGCTGGCTGGAAAGAAACTCAAGGCCACAACATAACATAGTGCCTGCACACGTAAGGCCACTGTCATATAACTGCGAAGACAGGATTAGCTATTCGTGCAAGAAGTGGTGTTCATGCTGTGTGTTCTCTAGATTTCCTTAAAATTGTGCTTTGATCATCAAGGGTAGCTCTTGGATCGCTTGCTGAGGCACTGCCACTTCACAAAGACATGTGCAATCCTCCACCTCCAACAGATTCTCAAAGAAATACAGAACCAAACTTACTTTATTGCAAGTAGCTTGTTTTTGTTAGTGGTTTGGGGCTGGTTTTTTTTTCTGTCTAAACCCCCTTCTACTGCTTTGAAAATGTACTGATGAAAAGGGTTTATCGTGTTCAGCCCGATATTCTCCAGAAGCCTGCGGAGTGCTGCTGCACGCTAGGACTGGTGCGTTTCACACAGAATTGCAACGAAGCAGGTGCACGTGTGGCACGTTCACGTGAGGCACCTTCACGTGAGAAGTCTACCTGCGTGAGCGATTGCCACCAGTGCTTTGCACTTGCCGCGATGCAGAGAGGTTCCTTGACCCAAACTTTTCTCACAGACATTTTTTCTCTGTCCATCTAGCTTTCTCTTTCCTTCTTTCTCCTTCCTCTGTGTTTGGTTCTGATAGACAAAAGAAAAAACATATTTCCGGGCAACTTGCTATATTTACAATCAAGTGACATGGCAGCCAGACCATTACTTATCAACTCTCCATTAAACTTTAATAGATTAATCATCAATTATTGAGGAATTAATGTTCAGATCCAGCTGTGCTGTCCCAGTTCAGTTCACAAGTGCCAGCAAAGATACTTTATGGCCTACGCTGTTGAGCATTCAGATTCTCAATCATCTCTTACTTTCACATCTCAGCTTTCTGAAGCAGAAAAAAGAGATATTTTTTTAAAGTGAGTATGCAGACAGAATGAGAGAGAAACAGAAATCTGAGCTGAAGAATAATTTTCCAGTGCTTGGGAATATTCTGATACTTGAGTTTTGTGAATAAACATCTACACTTAAAAACTAAAAAACCCCACCACTTGAAAAGAAGCTTTTTAAACTAGGTATATAATGCTAATCTGAAACATATTATCCACAGATCCCATAACATGAAGAAATGCATATCTGCCACACAGTGGCAACAAAAAGTGACGGTGACTTATTAGTATACAATAAAAGTGAAACTACCTTTCTAAACATAGCTGAGCTTTGGATCTAAAACCAAACCAACTGTTATAATAGCTGATACATGTTTTTAAAAGCCCCTGAAACACAAGGACAGGTGCTAAGAGGTGGTTTGGAAGTGGACTGATACTTTCCCCATTAGGTATGAAAACTGGAATTCTGCACTGTATATATATTTTGTCAGCTATAAGTACTGAAGCACAGGTCAAGAGATAATGAGATTTAAACTAAAGGAATTGGTACTTATGCATACCGTGCTTTGGAGATCACTGTGCATATGCCGTAAAGACAGGCTCTGTCAAGCAATCTTTTCCTTCCCCTACCCCTGCCAATATCAGTCTACCTGTCAATCCACCTACCTATTAGTATGCTGTTCAAGGTTGAAAAGAAATACCAAAGCAGTGTTTCTCAGTCAGTCTTCATCGCCACAAGGAATAAACAATGAACAGAGAAACTTCATCACTAGTTCATTATAGTCACTTGTAAACAATTTAGAAGCATAAGCAGACTTTGGGAGTAGGCAGGTAATTACTGAGATAAAATTTATATAAATCAGGGTACTGAAACTGTCATCTGCAAATCCTGCAGGGGAAAGTGAAAACATGTATTGATATATAAGGAAGGGAGCCAATGTGAAATGATAAGTGTATTACCAAGTCATTTTGTTAGCTGATTGCTTTCTTTGATGAGGACAGCCTGGGACATATCAGATGGAAATAATTTTTACTTTGACTTTTACAGAATATTCAAGCACGTGGAAGAGGAGATTGAAAATAAAAATTCAGTGCTGCAAACATAGGCCCCATATGCATTGACTGTGGCTGGGGTTTGAGGTTCTAGGCATGATTTGTATTCATTTCATTATCGTTAGGAAAACACCAACCATGGAAATAAAATCCCTTTACCCAATAGGCCTCTAAAATCATCGTTGTTGCTATATCCAGCAGTTTGCTTCAGTCTGTTGTGGTAACCATCACAGCCACATGAGAGGTTATTTAGCCAAAATCTACTGTCCTCCTGAAATGACAGGTTACCTTCGTGTCGAGACTCCATGAGCTGCATGCACTGCTCTCGCAGATACACTTGCACAGGGGACATGCACTGATATATTCTTGGTAGGAGAAGAGTTTGACATGCTGAAGCTGCACACTGAAGGCCAAGGTCTACCTGCCTGGGCACAGAGGAATATTTTATCAAAGTGGGTTAATAATTTGTACACGTTTACTTAATTGTGGGTGGGATCATTAGTTCATTCTGTTTGCCATTTGGACAGAAGATGGCTCCACCAAAGGATTAGCAAAAACATTGGGATGGTGTCAGGGAGTGGTGAGTAATCCGCTAGCACAGCAAATAACGTTCTGATAAATAATGGATCGCTGGATTCCTTGGAGGCCAAGAGAGGATGTGGAGCCAAGGGCTTAAATCTGAGAGGAGTCTGGTAACCACGTCTTTAGGACTTGGACCGTAGTAAATAAACTCTTTCTTTCCTCTTACCTCAGAGCTTGCCTTGTGAGAAGGGTGATTTCAAGCGTCTGGCTGACATTAGGGCTTCTGTCTCCTTTAGATATGGCGACGGCTAAAATTGGGGTATTGCACAACTCTTGTTCTGCTCCCAACTACAACTCCCAGAAGACACAAGATTTAGGGGTGCTCTTACACTAGGCTTCACGCGCTGTCTTGCTAGTGACTAATACAACGCGCTGGTGTGGACGACTGGTCGGCGTACCAGTGACTACCACCAGCCAGTGGGGCTTGGGCACGTTCACCATCTGTGCATGCAGTAAAATCGAGTGCACTTGTTACGACATGCTCAACCAGACTGGTCCCTTTAAAGTAAAACACCCTGGAAGAGCAGGGGTGGACTTTGCTTACAGCAGAACCCTCTGATGGATATTACGAGGGAGAATGAGTAATGTTTCCTTCTGTTCATTTGGCAGTGTATTAGAAGACTAAGACAATCTGTATTAATTCTAGTAGAAACAAATGTATAAAAGGACACACATTAAGGCTGCCTAGCTGGTTAGTGTTTCTGACTGTCTTGATGCTTTGAACAGTTATTTTAAAGTGAGTAGGAAAGCATATTGGTCAAAAGAAACTTCACATGTGTGTCAAAATAATTTCACTAACATTTAATAGAGATGGTCTCCTTCCATTTCCTCACTGCTGACAGTAGCAGAGAATAGGGCTGAACAGTCTTTTTAGGGTGAAGAAAACAAAAGGAAGTTTTGTGACTGATGTAAATTTATTATTTTTCTTTTTAGTTTTGGAACAATTCTTTTTTTTCTCTCTCTTTCTTTCATACATTCACACACACGTGACAACAATGTATCTGGCTAGAAATCATTCGATACATGTATTTGACATAAATTTGCTAGCAAGCCAAAATACACAAGACAGTATAAGTCTGTAGCTATACCACCTTGGGCTTTGATCTTGTCAGATCTCATAAACTAAGCAAGATTGGGCCTGCTGTGTAATTGGGATGGAAGACCTCCAAGGAAAACCCAGCTGTTGTAGGAAGTGGTGTTGGTCACTCAGTAGGTGGTATTCTTCGTTCTGGCTCCGTACTGAATCAATGCCGTACTAAGATGCTGCTGGAGGTATTATCTGTGCACGATACATAAATCTAAGACGCTGACCAAGTGGGCTAATTAGATATCCCCTGGCACGTTTCATAAGAGCTAAAATTGTTAACTGCAGCATCCTGGACAAAGTCCAAACTGAGTTAATACATTATGCCAATTTAAATATTCTCTACAGTTGCAACAGAATGAAGTATTTAAATACTTTTAATTCACTGTATACTGTTTTGTATCATTTATGTACATTGTTAAACAACTCCACATTTTACTCTAGAGGTGATGACATTTCGCTGTTGGTTGAACTAATTCCTGCATGGCCTATAAAACACAGTCGCAATGAAAAGCATCTTGTACAAGTAAATATTTATACAGAGTATTTTTCCTGTTATACAGCTTGTTTCTCAGAATATATCATACGCTTTAGTTAGGCCAAGCTCTTTTTGTGAAAAATTAAAATTAAAAGTATTGTTTTATATTTTCATCTCCTTACTAGTTCATCAGTTAGGTAAAATTTATAATCATTGTGTAAATTTGGGCATATGGAGAAAATTTTCCTTTACAGGCAACTAAAATTAAGAACAAAACAAAACACAGCTTTCTAGGTCCTCAGATCTGCAAATATCTGAAGATCAGACAGAACTGTGCAAAAGTTTGTACAGGGTATTCTTCAGCATATATGACTCTATTCCACGCTGATACAGAATTCACTGAGCCGTTAAATAAATTGCATTATTAAAATCTCAATGTTATGTGACATAATTATGATGAAGTTTGGACTACCATCCTGAATTTTTATTGCTCTAAGATTCGCAAAGTTAAAATTAAAACTCCATACTCAGCTCTGGATTTTAGAACTCTGATAGCACTGTAGGTAAAACATCAGCAAGAAATGAGATTAATGGCAAAGTAATTTTCTCAGAAGAAAGAACTTCTGCTGTTAACATTCCAATTTAATTATTTAACTGTCATTTTAAAAAATTAACACATGATATAAAAAGCTATACATTGGATTACATTTGTATAATTTTGCCAAGACTGAAACCATGCAATTCAACACAATTTTATTTGGCAGTACTCATGTGAAAGGAAGAATGTATTTAAATGTTCATTTTAATGACATCTTGTTTGAACATGTCATAATAATTAAAGATATAATAATTTTATCAGCAAAATTAGCTGTCAGATCACTATTTTATTGTTGATCCTAGAATATGATGAAATAACTCTGTAGAATATTTTTTGAAGGAGGGGGGAGTGCTGAGAAAGTGTCAATGATTCTTAATCATTTTGAGATAACAGATATTTTGGAGAAATGCGGGCTATCAAAAGAAAAGTAGCAATTCCTGTGCTATTCTATAAACTGACACATTTCTGGACATTCTTGAAGGAAATATTATTCACTTGGGTGGACAGCCTCAAGATTCACACACAAAAGGGGTCTTTTTCACAAGGTAAATGGGGGTTTTGATTACAAAGTAATTCGGCAACTGCAGATTCTTAAAGTGAGTTTTATTAACTAAAATTCTGGAATAAAATCTCTGACTGGCAATAAGAATATTTTAATGATAGCAGTTCATCTCACTCAAGGCTTCAGGGAGAAGCCTTAACTCATTTGTGAGCCAAATCCCAGAACATTTTCTCTCAGCTAAGCAGCCGAGCTCATCTTTTTCTTTTTCAAGATGTACTTCAGTGTGTTCTGGCACACTTTGTACTGAAAAGAGTGTACAAAAAGAGTATCCAAAAAACACACCAGGAGCAATAACCAGAAGTGAAGTCTCCAAGCCCACAGCGAATGCTCTAAATGTTAAAATGCAGAGTCTAATGCTGCTGGATTTATTCTTTTTCTTTCATGCACTTTCAGGGGAAAAAAAAAAAATCCATGCATTTCTTTCTTTCCTTTGGAAAGCCTTAAATAGGTCGGAAGTGGACTACAACCTCCATATACATATACATACATACAAAAACTAACCCACTCTCACCCTTCTCAGCTGCTGCTCAGAAGAGTGGAAGTAAGTGTTTAACTCATTTTGAAATATAAGATTGAATTGAACTTGAATACCCAGCAACCAAGGGAAAGTTTCAGTTACAAAAGTTGAACAAAAGATGAAGCGAATACCTCTTTCCAGATATTTTCTAAAAAAAAAAAAAAAAAAAAAAAATTTTTTTTTACTTTGACATTACTTTTACGTAGCT
>JAVJGG010000048.1:15151657-15182425 GCA_035590195.1 Aviceda cuculoides | reverse complement strand
GGCCGGCGCCCCCGCCTGGCAGAAGCCGCGGGTGAGGCGCGGTGCGGTGCGGTGCGCGGCTCCGCGGGGAGCGGGAGTCCCAGCGCCGGCTGCGCTGGGCGTGCGCGGGGGGAGCCGGGGGGGGCAGTCACGTACGTGGGAGAGCGATGTAGCGGGAGACCAGCCGGCTTGTTTACTTACGGGGAATTTATCTACTCTTTGCGTTCCGCTTTTTCCATCGCTGCGTGGCTCTCGGCACTGGGCGTTTATGTGCTGCTGCTTTCCCCCGGCTGCCTTTCTCTTTTCCTCTCTTGCGTTTGGGTGCGCGGAACTTACTGCAGCTTTTCCGAAGTGACGATGAGTGTCATTTTCTTTTTATCTCATGCACAGGCTTACCCTATTTATATTTTACAGTTTTTCCAGCGTCTTTTTCCTTTTGGCCGAACTACAATAGTAGTGGCAGTGTTGAATCTGCAGCCCTGGTCAAAGAGCTATGATTTCTCCCTACACTGATAATTTTATAAACATAATTTGTTACTGATACACTTCTGCAGGAGGTAGCAATGGAGACTTTCAGAGACAGAAGGCAGGCATTTTTTTCCCACAACAAGGCTAACATAATACAGTGCAGAAAGCGTCTGATTCCCGTAAATAATGTTACTTCCAGTACTGATATTATCAGCAGAGCTGTAGCATCGATGAATTATAATAATGAAATATTTTAGTGTAAAACACAATGTAGCAACATTATTTTTCTTGCACAGAAATGAGCCATGAATCAGTATACCACGTGAGGGAAATTTTCCTATAAGTAATGAATGTTAGGTCTTGTTCACACTAGAAGAGTTTGCCAGTACATCTAGACTGGCCAAGTTGTTCTGGTAAACTCCTAACATCTAAAAAAGAAATGTCATATACATAACTTACGTCATTCTCCCAGCAAAATTATAATATTCAAATCATAGTTTTGCCCCGCTTTAATAAAAAAATATAATTGCTAGGTTTTATTTTGAGATTTTAGCTTTCAATATATAGGCACATATGTCTTTTGGTGCATTTATATGATCAGGTAGTGGTCAATTTTAAAATTCTAATAGTGTTTTGTTTTGCAAATGTACTCTTTACTTGCACTTGCATAAATCCCTGATACAGTTATGTCGGCAAGGGAATAGAATAAGAAATTGTATCTGTGGTAACTGAGTAGTCTAGATAATAGGATAAAAGAACAATAACAAGGTGTACAGGTTTAATCTGCTATTCCATAAAGAACAAGTAGTTACTATAGAAACTGTCACATTACATGTGTCTTTAATGTAGTACTTTATATGTGAGGGAAAGCATCTTCCACGCTTTAACCAACTTTGGCAGAAATACCAGCATCAACTACCATCATCCTGGGTAGGAAGATCATCATTCACACACTCTCTACAGATTTCATCACTTCTAGGTATTTTCACTTGATATAACAAAACACTTGCTTTCTGGCAGTTTAGAGGGAGGCACCTAACCGTAGATCAAATTTTGTCAGGGAAGGAATTACAAGCATGCAGTACGCGAGTAATGGAACAGGTCTTTCTCCAAGAAGTTTGGGTGGTGTTATTTCAACACCGCAGTACGGGAACTTGCTGTTGATTAATGGCGGAGCTAAAACCCAACTCATGTGAAAAATAAATCAGACGATATGTCTACGTTTTACTTCAGTCTCACCTTGTCCTGCATCCAGCAATTCTCAGTTAAGGCCTTTCAGTATACATTGATTGCACTACATGTAGCTAAGCTCCCACAAGAATTTAAAGAGAAATATATGTCTCAAAATGGCATATACAGGTATTAAATGCCAAAGTCAAATGGCATATAAAACCAGTTCTTTAGCTCAGTACTCTCTACATGTTGTTCTTTGTATATGGATAAATCGAAACACACAAATACGTATTGGAAGTGAATAGTTTGCATTGCTTTTTTTGCCTGGAAATAATAAACAGTAATGTGAGAGAATCGTGATGATCCAACTGGATTCCTGCTCCCTCTTCCATGTCAGGCAGGTCACCATTTTTTCCTCTATCGGAGCAGGTTTTGATTTGAAGGGAGTAGCATTTGACTGCCGAGGTGTAACATCTAACACGCAGCTTACTGGAACCCTTAACTGCACAAGTTTCACTCAACTTGCCAGTGCTATTCATTGACCAAAAGCCAAATCCTTGCCTGTTTACTGTTGCTTTCTGTTTGGGATCAATCAAAATAGATGCATTCATACATGTTTAGTTTGAAGACAATAGTGCTAAACCAGAAATGTGCTCTTAAGTGGAAAATCCCATAGGGATTTTTCTAATCAATTACCCTTTATTATACCATGACAACATCAAAATATTTATATGCACACATGCAATGTTCTTGGTGAATGTACATCTCCAAATGATAGAGGGTAAATTGAGAGGCCACATCTGGTCTGTAATAAAAATATAATAAAAGACATTTTGTATTTCATTCAATTTTCTACCAAACACCCTCTTTTTAACAAGCAATTGTAGATCTGGGTTAGATATTTATAGATGGGTCTGTGATTCTGTCAGCATGAAGAACTGAACAGAACATTTAGAGAAGAATAAAAAGGCTGTATTTTTATTTTTAACCATTTCTCTCACGTGGAAGAGTTTAAAATAGCATCAAGTACAGATGACTGGGTTCTGATATTTGTAACTATCTGGCATATTGTTGCTTTGTACCAGTGATTGTGAGATGGTGGGGAAAAATACCCATGAAGGCACCTTCCAGCAGGTGGTATCAGCCTGACCTCATTTGGCTTTATCATTTAGGATGAAAATTCACTTTCTACCAGGATTGCACCCTTCTATCTCCTGCTCACATCCTTCAAGCAACTGAGGGTTTCATTTGATATCAACTGTTTACTCTTCCTATGAGGTCAAATCATGGAAGACATTTGAGAACGTGAATCCAGATAATAAGTTACAGCTAATACCGCAATCAGCCAAAGAGGACTCCTGTAGTTTTTCAACAGACAAGAAATTTAAAAAGAAAAAACCAACCAAACCCTAAAAACGTTAAGTGCCTTACATACCTTCCTTCGCAGTTTTATTATGTACCTACTGTATTTGCAGCTCAGTCATTGGCTCAGCTGCTGAATCAGCAGTTGCCACTGAAGCCAAGTTTGGAAAAACAAGCATTAAATCCAGCAGCTGGTGGACAGCTGCTTGGAGGTTTGCCTGGAGCCCTGGAAGACCCGCTGGCCTTCCTGTGCGGTTAACTTTACGTAGCAGTCCTCACCTATCCTAAGCTTTGTGATGGATACATGGACCCCAACTCCTTCAGAGCCTCTATGGGAAGAAAGCTGCAGACAGGGATACCGTGAAATAACATAAAGGAATGGAGTTCTTTGTAAAGGACCCATCCTTCAAGGCTGCATTATGTTAAAAAAAAAAAAAAAAAAAAAAATAATAATTTTTTTTTACATTACTTTTATCTAGCTTCAGTTCTTCTTTTAAAAGTCAGAGGAAACAATATTTAGTCCCAGAAACAGAATTTAGATAAAAGTGGATATTAACATTAATTTGCCTATTATTTGTTAATTCATGTACTACTTAAAAATGGGCTGAGGTAGGTGGATTGAAACATTAAACACAGTTGTGGGAGATGGGGAAGAAAAGGGGAAACCCAAAGTTAGGAATTTTAAATTCAGACCTCAAATAAGCATGAATTACTCCTCCTGATGTTAGCGGATGTTTTAAAATAGATGTGGCCACAGATTTCAGATGCCTAAAGGTAGAGTTCTAAATCCACATTTAGGCACCTAAATAAAACTGACTTGATTTCAAAATATATGTAGAACTGTAACTCCCACTGTTTTTGAAATAACACTTCTGTCTGGTTAGTTTTATTAAGTTATCTCAATGCAGAGTTGGAAGCTTGGATGTATAAGCCTGAAAGTTATGGACATTATTACTTAATTTGGCTTTTGCTGGACGTATAGTGATACATTTGAATGTGTGGCCAAAAATTGTATTTAAGGTTCTTTTCTAATTATCATGCACACATGATGAAGACAGACACAACAGAGAGATTGCTCTTGCCGGAGGTAAAACCAAAAAGAGGGCTTGGCAGTAGCCAAATGTTGCTGAGGTCTCAGGGACACAGGTGCCTCATCCTTTGAAAGAGAAATAATTCAGGTGCTTAAATAAGAGTTCTAGGGAGCGACCGTGGGCACTTAAAATAAGATCAAGAAGTTGTTTCTTGGTTAGTCAGTAAGGGCACATCTTACTTTGTTTTTATTGACCTGAGTGGCACATTCATTGAGAAAGTTAAAAAAAAAAAAAGGACACAGCAATGCTTCTACTCATTTACCCAAAACTCTGGGGTTGTAGTAATGTTCCAAAAACTTTCAATGGGAAAAAATAAATGCACTTCAGGAGATGATATGTTGAGAGCATTTGAGGATTTGATTATAAAATTATGTCCATAAATTAAAAAGAGGCATGGATTAAAATATCCTATTTCCTATCTCTACATATGTTATGTTGAACTACTTAAGTATAAAAACTTGTCTTTTGCACATTTGACACAATTTTTCTTCATGCAGAAGTTTTAAAAGTTTAGGCTTAAACATGCTAATGAAAAATGTATTTCTTCAGTTGTACGTTAAGTAGGACTTTGTCCTACAGCCATAGAAACAGGTACTGAAAACAGTGGGACATATGTTTAGATGCTGAGACTCTGCATTTTTTGGTGAATCTGTAGTGAAAGGCAGTTACAGCAATTTACATCAGTTTAAAATTTGATATTTTGACTGATTTTATATATATATATATATATATACACACACACACACACAAACATCCATCCATCCATATGAATAAGATGGAACTTAAATTTATCAACAAGTTTACATTCAGTGATCCAAAAAAAGGGAAAGGAGGGAAGAGATGATACACTACAGCAGACTTTAAACAACTATGCTGAATTTTCGGGGCTCCGAAAAAAAAAAGTCTATAAATGAAAATCAAACTTCCTTTAAAGGCAATTCGTGTGCCCTCAGGTCCACAGTATCCTAAAGTGGATTAGAAGCATGAGCAGACTCATGTCCTTTCATTTTAAACAAGTATGAAGTCAAGAGTTTAAGGGTTAACCCAAAGACATGTGTTCCACATGATACAGAGAAGAGGAGGAACAGGAAATTGGCAGCACAGAGAGCAACAAAGCCTTAAATTCAATGTTGTGTTTAGAAGAAAAGTAATAGCAGGACAGAATAGCAGCAGGAAAGAAGTGCTTATACAACTTAAAGCAAAGATTTTAAAGGACTTGAGAGCTACTTCAGTTGTGGTAAATTCTTGTACAAAGCTATACCTGTACAGGGTGGTTCCAGAACAATTTTTTTTTTAAAAGATTGTTAAGATGTTCATATACAGCTAATGTAGACATCCTCTGCAAATCTAGCAAAATTCAACTTTCGTGTCTATAGGAGAAAAATTGTCATGCACCCTCCATTTGCAAAACTCTGATGAGCGACCGAATGGGTGTTTTTCTGAAGTCTAGATACATTTTCTGTGCTTACTTTTGTAATTATTTGATTTTTAGCATTTTATATCAACCCCCAACTAAGCTTAGGACCAAACCATTTTAATATAAACCAGAAATACTTACATAAGATGAATCTTACATATAATGAATTCAAAGGCTACATATTTCTTTTAATTGACCACAGACTAAGGTCACAGAATGCTTGAGATGGAAATGTACCTCTGTGGGTTTATTCTTGTTTCCTCATGCACAACGCTCAAGATATTGCACACAGTCTAATGCTGATATTTCCCTAAGATATTGCTGTTGAAGACTTAACCTCAAATCACTTGCAGTAAATTGTCAGTAAACAGAACAAAAATGTTTTGATGTTTATGAAAAGCTATCCTGAACTCTCTGAAGTTATGGTTTTTTCCAGATTGGTTTGGAAGTGCTTCAAATAGAGCCTTTCTTGTGGGATTTGACTCTTCAAATTCCATCTCCAGGCACAAAACAGAAGTGGAGATGTTTTAGAGCTTTAAAAATCATATAACTCAGAGGCAGTTCTGGAAATCAATGTTACCAGAGAGAAGGGAGTTATGTTTTCCAAACTGATTTTTTCATCCTAGTTTTACTCTGTCTTACAGCCTTAATGTCAACACAGAGGCAGTAATTTTTCCCCTTTCATGCAAAGTTCTGAGAGAAACTGATTTCAGCATTTTAGGTTTGACCCGACTATTGCGGCACAGTCATTGGCTGAGTTCTTCTCAGCTGGAGGATTGGCAGTTACATACAGTTAAACGTTGGCTCATTTCCTTATTTTGTTGGGTTTGTGTATGTTGTGTGGCCCCCCCGCTAAATTATATACTGCCTGTTTGTTGTGTATTGATTTTTTTGTTGAAGTGCTCGGGAGGTTGCATGACTTCATTTCTACAGAGAAATGCTTCATGAAATCTTAATCTACATCAAAGTAGCTGCTACATTGTCAAAAAAGGAACTCACATTTCAGTTTTCACTGTTCCAATTGAAATTATATTTTGGTTTGCTTTTCCAATTTTTTTAATGTTTATTTTTTTCTTTAATTCTTGTGTTTGCAAATTCACCAGTAAAAAGCAGGCTTTCTGAGAAATCATTCAGTATTTTAAGATAGACTATGAACTCCTTGAAAATGCTCTGCCATTTTAAGGGCTCCATTCTTGAACCGGATGAAGAGTTTACAAAGACATTGCGTTTCACTGAAGTTGTTCACTCATTCAACACAGATTTCCATCCAGCATGCAACATAAAAGTCTGTCTACTAGCAACAATTAATTAGTCTTCCCACTCCCTCTTTTGACGCTCACATTTCAACAATTATTTAAGTATCAGACAGTGCTTAAAAGCCAGCTGAACACGTAGCAGAACACTGTTCTTTCCTACAGTCTTCTACGATGATGAAAAACTATTCTTGGTGCAAGTCATGAAGGCAGCCCCCAGTGGTGGATGCATTACTGAAAAGCGTACAAAATATATTTTGTTTTCCTCTTCAAAGCTGTTAAAAAAAACAGCGCAAAGGCCTCAGCCAACACAGAATGATGGCGATGGGTCGAGGGACTGCTCGCCTCCCTATTCCCTGATTGTAGTTTGTACTGAGGATACTGCTTATGGCGGTTCAAGTCTCCCATGAGAAAAATGGATTCTGAGCCCGAATCTCCTACAACTCCATTGACAAAAATAGTGCACAATAGGAACTTCCTCTTCTTTCTGAGAAAGAGCTGGTTAGGTATCTACCTGGATATGATCACTCCTCTCTGCAAGCACCAGCAAAAGAGAGAAACCTCACTCCATGCTACAGTTAGATACTGGACACTAGGGAGGACAACTCGAATGATAATGCTCACACCGACCTCGAGCCGAGAGGATGCTAACGCCTTTGGAGGGGTTCCCTGCTTAGCGGCAGCCATGTGGGACAAAGCTCTAGAGCCAATGCTCCCTCAGCATACAGGAATCGCGACATTGCCCACGCTGGCCTCCCCAGGAGCTCCTGGACAAAAGGGTGATGGTCACAGGGTAGGTGGGCACTCTTCATCACCCTCCAGGAGACAAGCACAGACCACGCATGGTATGTAGAAAGTGCAGCCTATGATGTGCCGGGGGTGAGGCAGGAGCAAGCAGAGCGGATGGCAGAAATGAGGAACGATAAATGCAGTCTGGAAAGATACTCAGATAGATGAAGGGATGCGGCAGGTTTGGCAGTAGGACACGGGATGTCCTACCAGTGATAGCAACAGCAGGAGAGCACAGAGCCATGACACGCTCTTCCTTCCCCTGATCCCCGAGTCAACTCTCAGGTACATTTTTCAGAGGGATCTCTAGCTGACAGTCGGCCTTCTCTAACACTTTAGTCCCTGTTTACCTCTTTGAAGTTAAGAGTGACTGACCTACTAGGACAGCCCTAATACCTCCAATTTGTACGAGTAGCATTAAAAAACCCCCAGATTTCAAATTGTCAGAATTTTTATTAAATTCAGAATGAAATCAATGTTCCAGGTGTCAGGAACTCCCCATAGAACAAAACCTCCATTTTCCAACCCAGATCAGTGAATTAATATGTCCCTACAGTTTATTAAGTATATAAAGAAAGCTCTTCAAAAGTGTGGTGAAGCTTATTTTATTTCAATAACAATCTTAATTGTACCTCACATTCATGTTAAACTCCATCTAATAACTCAGAAATGCTCAAGCACTGTCACATGCATTTCTAACGTGAAGAAACAGACTTCTGCTCCAGACTTTCCCATTTTTACTTTCTGTTTTAAAACAAAACGAAAATCCAGATTTTACACTTTTCAGTCTTTGATTGCATACATGTATTTAATCTTGGAATAGAACATGAAAATTTCCTTTCTTGGGGACCCCAGCTCATGTTTCTAGTATTTTGATCTGCAATGTACTGATGGATTCTGATTGCCAAAATGTGATACATTGTTAAGTATATACACAGACAGTGGTCTTATTTTTCAGTTTTTGGGATACTGATGGATGCATAGAATTAGAACTTGCCTTTGGGAGTTATGCATAATATTGCGGCCATTATCTAACCTGCTTTGTAAACAGAAAAAAAAAAAACAACCAAAAAACCAGATTCAAGTTAACTAGTCATTTAAATGTATATAAATGAAACAGCAAGAAAGTCATAAAAAAAGAAACAGTGTAGTTTTAGAAGAATATTGTTCACCAATCTGTCAAGACATAAGAGGAAAAAAGAAAACTGCGCAGATGTGGGGGAATGAGAAGTTACATAACTGGGAAGGAAAGGAGGAGAAAGGAAAAATGATAATATACAATCTGAATCTATATAACAAAATATTAAACTGCTAGTAGCACTTTAAATGGAGGGCCTTAAATACTGATTTATATGTATAATTACTGAGTTTCCATAGGACCTTTTTTATGTTAATTGAATTTCCATTGATTATTAAAAGCCTGCTTATATAAGGTGAGCAACTACATAGATGTTCTATTTCTATTACATAGCTGTTAAACCTCAGTAAATACCTTTTTAGGAATGATTTGGTGTTTAATTAGCATACAATATCTCTCCTCTTAAAACTAAATTAAATCCCTATTTGAGGCACTTAATTTAAAGTGTTAACCAAACGTGCATACCTGCAAGGTGGTAATTTCAGATTTGTGGTAGTAGTCAAGGTCTAGTAATTCTGCAGTGCTGAAGGTTAGAAAGTCTGAACTCAGTTCTCAGCTAGGTGATTTTTTAACCTAATTCGCCATGTACTCACACACAAACTCAAGACAAAAAGCGATCATGCTGCTGTTGTTTTTCATTCTTTAATTAATTTTGAAATATAATCACCAAAGGAATCAGTAAAATAGCATGAAAATAGTTAGGCACTATTGGTTTTGATGATGTTATAATTCTAATGTGTTTATGAATATTTAGCCAAAACTAGCGTTAGCTGAGGTTTCATTTACTTTTTGGACAACTTTTTCATCTCAAGAAAATGAAAACTTCTTCAGTATGCCCAATGGGATTTTCCTCATATGCTAAGCTTAGTTCTTTACCTTACAACATGCACAAAGAGTGCATCAGGTCTGTCGCTATTTTGCAGACTATCAAGTGCTACAAGTAGAAATAAGAGCTAGAGAAAATCAGAACAATACCGCTACGCGCTTGAACTCAGAGCACATCAATCTATTTCGAACTTTATCATTAAACTTATTGCGCCAGCTTTGATCAAGCCAAGTATTCGGGTGCAGATCCGAGGCCAAAAAGAAAAGGCTGAAGCCTCAAGGAGGTAGGGCTGAGAGAAACCCAAGGCCAACCCACGGCGCTGTTGCAGATTTCTGGGTTTCTCCGCACGGCCTCGTACGCCGTCGGCAGACTGCCTGCCAAAAGGGACAAAATCTGCCAGAACACCGTGCCTAGACCCAACCAGTAAGCAACCATGTCAGCAGGGAGGAAATCCCTACCCCATCTCGCGAGAGGTGACGCCGTACCCCCTGGATCCCTCTCCCTGGGGAAAGGCTCTGTCGCACAGCCAAAAGAGCGGGTGGCGGTGGCACTGTCACACCCCTCGCGCAGAAGAGTGAGGAAACATTGAGCAATGCCTTCCGGCATCTGTAATTAAAAGAGGAAAACCTATTTTTGCTGTTATTTTTTAAATGGCATGGAAGTAAGGTTGTGTCCTTGACTGGTGATAGACTTACGAGCTACGCGTGGGCAAGGATATTTCAAAAGTGGGACTGAGCTTGTTGTAAAGATAAAACAGGGTGAAGACTGTGCCTGACTTGAGCATTACCTAGGGTGGGGCATCGCTCATAAAATAGTGGGGAGAAGCTTTGGCAGAGGCCAAAAGGGAGGGAACCCTGCATTTTGCAAGATTCAAATGTATGCTGTACACCTGCTTCTTTTAAAACGTTCCCAGTTTTTTATTAATAATGCATCAGTTTTTACTCTGAGACACAGTACTAGCCAAGGTTATGTTATTGAAAAAAAACCCCAAACAACCCCAAACCATGTGAATTTTCAAAAGTCTAGCACTGTGAGAACCTGAACAAGGCAGCAAAAAGTATCACCCATTAATTTATGAATTGTATTTCAAGTTGCAGTGACATAAGCAACAATAACTTTTCTAAAGCAGTAAAAGAAATATGTCTAATTAGTGATCTTCAGCCTGTGATTATCATGATTTTTTAGGTGCTTGCAATCCCAAAACATCATCTGATTGGTTCTGAAAAGCTCACAAGATGTATCTTATGCACATACCAAATCTTCCTGGATGGTGTTTTGCAGAGTACACAAATAGATCTTAATCCAGGATTTGTTTATAAAATAGTTCTGGGATCTGGCTCCTCCAAACTAATTTTCTCAGCAACTTACTTGGTTAATAAATAAATAAATAAAACGACCCCAGCATTTTACTACATATGGTTAACAAAAGGAGTTTAAATAGATTTCAAACTGGTACTTACTTGGTGTAAATACAGATATCTTTTTGTCACACTGCAGTTTGCTTTTTTGTTTGAAGCAGCTACATATACCATTTGGAATACAACAGACAACATAGTGAAGGAGAAGCTAAGGTTGTTGTGGGGAGTGGAAGGCAAGGATAAAGATGCGTCTATAGGATGTGTCTATAGGCTTCATTAGACCTTTCATGTATGTCATCCTCTTTACATATGTCAGTTGTCTGAACATGCAAATGTTATTAGAAAAAGAAAGAAAACTGTTTGCAATTAGCTTCTTTGCCTGTGTAGTATAGAACTGAAACAGAAACATAAAAGTACTGTCAGTTTTTATGTCCCATCGTTTCTGTAACTTTGTTATGGCTTCTACTTAAAAAAATAAGAAAAAGGAGTTTCTGTAGCGAACAATATTAGGAGTAAGATTAAAATTATTTTTCTTTTTTCTTCTTTTTTTCTCTTTAAACCTTGACGAGCGTTGAATCTGGTGGAAAATTTTTCTTTTATTCTGACAAATTACTTAGAACTGGATCCTGCAAAGACTAGACCAAATGAACATTTAGTCCACAGGGAAAACCAGATTTGTCCTGGCTAGCAGTTCAACCCTTACGAACTGTGAAAACTTCCACTCCTTACTTCCGTATGTGTTTATGGAAGTAATAAAAGCTCTAATAAGAAGACGTAGTAAGGTTTTCAAGACATTGCACGCAGTTCTTACAGAACAATCCCTGCTGGAAAGCTTAGTTAGCTGCTTCAGTGATAGGAGGGTGGATGACTACGTCTTTAGCTCCGTGCTGCAGCGGAGTTGAAGCTGGAGCTTAGGCAGGAGGGGAGATCTGGCACCAAGGAGCAGAGTCCCAGCCCACCCATGAGAAACGCTGAGGTAGTCGAGCGCTGGTGGGGGGGCTTACAGGAGCAAAAGACATGGTAGGGTATGGGGGACAGGGTGAGAGGACAGTCAGCAGAAGGTGGAGGATCCATACAGAAATCTACCCTCAACATCTCTTAGCAGACCGGTATGTTCTCGCATGATCCTAGGGCACCAAAGCGCAGGTCAGCTCCTTACGTACAAGGGAGCAGCAAAGTTGGCAAAACCATTCAGCCTTTCCAAACCAAGGGGCCTACAGCCTGGTTGGAATACGGCAAAGTAGGGAGGATGGGCTGTAGAACGGGAGGCCAAAATAAGTCCCAGCACTGCAGAATAAATCATTGAAAGTGAAGGAAGAGAAGGTGGACTTTCAGGCTCTTGGAGGTGACGAAGCGGGTGGAGGGAGTTCACGAGGACCAGAGGCTTGAATCCTGAATATGTGCTGAGCAGAACAGGGCAAGAGAGAGGGACTTAAAAGCATCATCTGATCTAACCAGATGTCTAACCTTTACTAAACAAAACTGATGTTCCTGTCCTTCCTTCTGTCCTGAATTTTTTGTCTTTCTTGTTCTCTTTGCCTTTTTTTCCACAAGGTCGCTCTTCTGTTTGTTTGTCTTAAGAAAAGCATTTTAGTGTACTGATTTTTTTTTTTTTTTCAGTAAGAAAAAAAGCAAATAGAAATATCTCAGAGTTCACCAGATTTTGGAGTGGCTGCTAAGATCCCATGCTCTTCCTTTCTCCAGGCACAAAGGTGTGAGGAGGTACCAGAGCCAGATTTTAAAATCTTTGCTATCATTTTCACTGACCTTTTACGTGAATTTTCTTGTGTCTTAAAGGAAAAGGAAATAAGACCACCTAAGCCATCTGAGCTAATAATTCCCTCTTCAATTCTTGCTTCTCTCCTCTAAAATGTACCATCTTTTAATACAGTCTAAAAAGCTATTAGAAGAAAAAAGATGTCTTTATAAAGACTCTCTGCAGTTCATAGGAATGGGAATAAAGATTGATAAGAAAATGGAGGACTCAGTAATTTTGTTTTGTTAGCATTTTAACTAATTTACTTTTTTTCCCTTCTGTATGTTCAGTGAAAAGCCCAAGAAACTTTTAAGAGTCAGTATTTGCAATGAAAATGAGCTAGGTTAGTTCTAGAACTTTCAAGCCCTTGTAACTCATTTAACTCTTTAGAATAATGCAATCATGTTAACACCTTTAGCCTTCTGAGCATATTTGTTCTACCAAAATTAACAAACTTAACTATTAAACCTAACAAATAAATAGCTGCACGTGTGAGGAACCAGGAAGGGAAGAGGGCATGTTTCAGTGTTTCTAACTGTAGTTCACTGCTTGCCAAGAAGTTGCTCTGTAAGGAGAAGACCTGAACGAAAGTGTCACCAGATTTTAACTTTAGAGACATTTTACAGAAGCCTTACACAGAGTATATAAATAGATATGCAGTGACCGCTACATGTATTAGTAAAGACATTGCTGAATAAGCAAACCGAAGCCACAGAAGTAGGTTTCAAAAACAGGGTCAGCTCACATCTTTTTTTTTTTTACTGAGTGAAATAGCTATCATTACACTTTGCAGAGTTTATTCTGAGTTCTGGAAACACCTATGAAATTATATGTTATTAACACTGGCTTATTGATTACAAAATACTTCACCTGTTATTAGCACCCTGGAAAAGATACGGAACAAGATAAGCCCTGATGAAGAATACATGCTCCCATTTTAAAACTAATTATAATATTTAAAAGGAAAAATGTCTATTCTTGTGACTACGGATAAAATTTCGTCTCAACTACAACCAAACCATCATTATTAACACAAGACACTTGAGTTAATCTGCTTTTTCCACCATGACCTATCTGACACTGTATATATTTAATGTTATTTGCCAGTTTTTCTCTGAAATGTATCTTGGCATAATAACTGCCTTTCTTGACTAATGGAATGAAATGTACAGTTGAAATCCTGTGCTGCAGAGCCAAAGGCAGAAAAAATTTTTGTACAGCATGTTTTAGTTTGGTCTCAATCAATCAGACTGAATCTTCAATGGCACAGGTAAATGTATTTCCTTCCTTCAAAAATTGCCACTAATTTAAGATTTAATCAGAAACTTGAAAGCAAAGTTTCTGCGATATATTAGCAGATTTGTAAATGTCGTACTGTCTGTCTCAAGAAAAATGAACAAGCCTTTCATGTTAAAGGTTTTGTAAATTAACCAGGTCACTGTGGACCTAATTAATTATGATATTGTTAATAAAGATGGCAGAGAAATTGGTCATTTTATGTCCATAACTCAAATTCAAAATAACTAGCAATAAAGGTTATAACAACAAAGCCAACTCCAATTCATAAAATAGGCAAATTATGTGTAAGCTTATGTAACCTCACATCTAAGAAATGTTTTTAGGATAAAAGTAAACACTTATACAATTCACTCTGTATTCTCAAGCCAAGTATTCTCAAAAAAAAATAGGTTCAACAAAATACCATCATATTGTCAGATCCTTTGATAGCCGTTTTTTATATCCAGATAGGTATGGATCCACTGCACAACACTCTTCAGACAGCTTTAACTGGGGACATATGTATATAATGTATTATATTATTGTATATGTATATATTGTATTATATTATTGTATTCTAAATCAGATAACAAACCTTTGGCTTGCATTTTATTTTCTCACTTTTCTCTTAGCTTCCCATTAAGCATAGAGAAGTTGCACATTTCTGCTATGCCATTAAGTACCTTGCATTTACTCCATCACAGCAGTAACCAAATGCTTAAATTAGCCAGCTTCCCTGGATTTTGTTTTGCTTCCTTTCTGCTGATACCGTGAAAGCTGCATGCAACCAATTGTTCGATCAAAGTTTCTGCAGACATTTGTGAAAAATAAGATTGTGCACATTTTTTGCAATATAATCCAAGGTTAGCTGACATATAACTTGTTCCACATTGTATTTCTACCTTGAAATATTTAAGAATACCCTGTTTTTTTCTGGTAGTGAATCCTACAGTTTAGAGCAGCCTACCATTTTCCATTGTAAAGTGCTCTTCTGTTGCTTTTAAGATGTCAAACTTTAACTGTTTGAATTGCATTTTCTGTGGTACTCTGACTAGATACTTTTTTAGAAAAACTCAACTCTTTCACCACAAAAA
Source organism: Aviceda cuculoides (assembly GCA_035590195.1). NCBI lineage: Eukaryota > Metazoa > Chordata > Aves > Accipitriformes > Accipitridae > Aviceda > Aviceda cuculoides. The sequence goes on along the minus strand of JAVJGG010000048.1, from coordinate 15,167,443 downwards.
GCCTAACAGCACTCTTCTGCTGCCATAAGAAAATGCCAACATTCATCTCACAGAGAGACCTTCAGCATATTATAGCTGAGTTTCAGATCTACACCCATTAGGTAGAGCATCACTTTTTGTGTCAAGACTATCCTCAGAAGTCCACTTCAGGCAAATTAAAAGTATGCGAGCCAATGTACATCCTTTCTTCCAACCAGGGAAGACCCTGAGCATGCTCCGTCCAAGATGTAGAGCATGTCTGGGCTCTCCCTGCACACTAAGCTGAGTAAGTCAGCGAATCAAGAAACAAAACAGAGTTTAGCAGAAAGGCAGAAATCAACTTGCCACTTGAGTAACCAGGGCAAGACTAGAGTGATTTGTAGTCATTACAAAAGCGGTAGCTTTTAAGGAGGAATTTAAATGAGGAGAAAATTGTGGGTGTTAGTGCATAGCACCAATGTGCTTGAAGGGAAAATGGATAAGCGGGTGATCAAGGCACTTGGTCGCAGGAAAATTACCACTGATGAGACTACTTGAGTAAGTGCTCACGGTCATGAACAAAGGATTGCAAAATTTAGCCTGAAGTTTGCAAACACACACCAAATAAAAATTACCAACCTAATCCCTGCCAAAAGAAACATGAGGAAGATAAAAATATTAATTAAAATGTTGCATTAAAACAATTAATTAATGATGATACTGAAAGATAAATGTTAAAATATAAGATAATATAATATTTTTAAATTACATACTAAGTGTAGTCATTAATTTAAGAAGGGCTGTAATGCACAATGCTCTATTACAATGGGACTATTTGTAAAGTTATTAGTCAACTTCATTAAGCAAGGAAGAATTAAGTCCTATATAAATCATGTATATAAAGAAAGTTTATATAAGCTTAAAGATAACATTATTGACATATAATGTATCTATTGCAATTCCATGGAAAATTGCATATTAGGGAAAAAAAATCCAAACAAAAGTCTTGAAAGTGCAACATTAAATTCGCTGTAATGAAATTTTTAGCTGTAGCTTATGTTCTCCTTCAAAGCTAAATGCAAATCATTCAGTTAGCTTTTAAGATGATTGTACTTTGCAGTCACACATGTGGGCAAAGAGTCTGTTAGTTAATTGTTGCTTCAGAGCCACTAAACTGTAAAACAGTTGCCAGTGGTGTTTGATTCAAGGACAGAAATGTTTTTTATATAAACACTTCAGTTTATATAGTTTAATGAAGTCTTTTAGCATGTATAAATGTCAAATAGGAGCATTTTCTTTTGGATGAAGACTTGGCTTTCCTTCTCTTACGACACAGAAAGAAAATCAGCAGTGATATACAACTTTAAGAAAAACAGTTTCAGTGGGACAAGTGTGCAGGTCCTGCATTGATCCTACATTGTTGCCCAAATCCAAAATTCAAATCTTCAAAACCTTCTGGAGATGCCACCTGCTCCAGAATTATTTCCATCAACATTCTCAGGTGTCTGTTACTACGAATGCCCCAAAGCCATTACAAAACCTGAGTCTTGGCTTCGGAAACCAGAATTTGACTTGTACTGTAACCAGCAAGACAAATATTCTCAATATACCTACCTTCCTTGGGTCAAGTTTGCTGTTAAAGAATGATGGAGTAGGAGTTCTCTGCATTTCATTCACAGACTAATGAACTCACTGAAGAAGCAGAAGATCAGTCTTCAGAAAAAAGAGGTAACTCTCTAATTCTCAAACTCATTGGCAACATATCGGTGATTTGAAGGTATCTTGCCAAGGTCTATATATATTGTTGTACATGCAAAGGTCCATATATACCAAGGCTATATTTTGGTATATACCAAGATACCAAGGACCTTGGTATCTTGCCAAGGTCCTCCATTTTGTGAGGATAAGAGCCTATTGAATGGAAGCACATTTCTCTAATAGTGAATTACTTTATCCAAGAAATATCTCATACTTAAACTATAGCTCTCAAGATACAAGGCATCATAATCAAAAAATGAATTTTGATGTTGGTGTGAGGTCTGTGAATGAACAGTTTTGGTTTGTTCCAGGCATGCAAAAGGAGCCTTTTAAGGAAATTTAAACTGATAATAAATACCTTCATTTGTTTCAAATAAAAGTCAAAACTGCCATGTGATATCCTTCAAACTTGCAAAATATCCATTCCAGAAGGGAAAGAAATCTTATCTGGGAGAAATATAAAATATTGAAATGGCAGAATCTTTTTTAGGTTATGTCTTGGATATACCAAATTTTACTAAGATCTATATTTCATTAATAATTTATAAGTAAAAATTAGCGCTTAACTGAAGAAAGTTTCCCAATGAACAACTTCATTCTGTTTTCAAGATTTTCATCTTAGTATTGGCCTGATGATGAAGAATTGCTCATGGCAAGACTATGCCAACAATAGTTCCACAGGTTTTGTTCTTTTTGGCTAAGCTGTAAATTATTTGGAATAACAGGTTTGGAAGGAGCAGGACTTAATTATAACATCCTTTCTTATATTTTAAAGCAGCAGAGATTACAGCTTTTACTGGGGAATGAACTATTCAATGGTTTGATTTTCCAAGAACCAGGACTTCAGTAAACAATTCCTTCTAATAAATATCCATTCTCAATTTGAAAATGAGATGGAGAGTAGGTACCTACCTATGAGCGTGTCAAATCTGGGCAATGTGTGATTGCTAAGAGAATTCATCAAGGCATTTAGAGATATTTTCAGGTCAAAAGTCTTATGTGTTGTGGAGCTTAGGACATGCAGAATTCACTGCTACTTAGCAAGGGTTTAAAACAAAAAAAAATTTACATTTTATTTTCCTGTTGTTTAAGTCTTGCTTGTGGCCTTACATTGCTTTGTAGGCTGAATCCAGATTTTATGCTGGTGTCTAGTCACCCTTCTTTTAACATGTTAAATAGTTTAAAATTTTAAAATATTTCCATATAAAGTTTTCTTTAAGAATGGGTTTTTTTATTATTTTCAAGGGTCTCTAATCCTTCAGCCTCCTATAGAAATACGGGTTCCATTTATATATTCTGGTGATTCACTATCAATATCATGAGTACCTTACCCAGAGGAGTCATTATTTCTTATTACTATCTAAATAACAGCTTACCCTCCTTTGATATAGCAATACACTGATGGTGTTCACAATGGGCTGTTTTTCTGTTATGGACCCTAAATCTTTTTTAACCTGTTCTCCTGGATGAAAACCTGTGTTCTGGCAGCAAATTTTTTTTTATAGTATCATAGATGTCTGACTCTATTTTTGGCTGTGTTGAAACAGATTTTTCTTTTTCATTCATTCATCTGTATGGATTCATCTGGTCCAGATGAATGGACCAGTTAGGTGAATATGTCCATTTATTATCCAGTAAGCCGAGCCTCTTCAAATTATTGGCGATGATCTACAATCTACCAGTTTATGTTATATATATGGTTTATCCACATTTTAATTCATATTTAATTGCGAATGCTAAAATAAAATATTGGTGAGAATTAATCCCTGAGAAGCCTCAGTTGAAAAAATCCCACTTTGACTTCCCTGCTGACAAGTAATTTTTGGAATCCTTTGTTCCATCATGTTACACCATTTCATTGGAGTTATATCATGCTATTTTTTTTTTCAAAATATCATGTAGTATTAATTCAAAAACTGATCCTAATTCCACCTCCATTCCATCTTAATGGTCATCTTTTATCAACCAAAATTGTTACTGCTGTTAAAATTACAACAAACCTACCTGAAATCATACACTGATAAGACCTATTCATAGGCTATAGAAGGTCACTCAAGTTCTCACAAGATCATACTTGTCCAATTCATTACTAGTACAAAAAATCAAATAAATTCAATTGTATTTTTACAGTAGACATGTTTTAACAGTATAAAGCATTTGGCAATGCTCAATAAAAAGGTAGAAATACAGAACAGAGGAGGGTAACATTAATCACTTTGCAGTATCTGTACAGAGTGAGGTAGTTCTTTAGCAGTCTATTCCCCTGCATGTGAACTGAGCAGACATTTCCCCTTTGTTGATACCTTTTCTCTCCTACAGTTCTGCCACAATTTCCCATTCTTTTCATGTGTGCTTGTGATGCAATATAACAAATAGTTAGTATGTTACAGTTTATTGAGGAGTTTGGTGTCCTAAAATAATATTTCTATGGAAGTTCTTTTTATTTTTCCATTCTCAACAATAATGTATAAACTAACATAGATGTATATTCTAGGTGATATTAAAGAAACTCATTCTTATTACAAAGCCAGATTTTTCTTAAATTTATCAATGTGGTAATGCTGTCAAGCCATAACACTAAACCATTTGACAGTATTAAATCAAAGTCCCTTTATCTTCCAATCCATCAGTACATTTCTTTGCTTAAAATTTATTGCCCTGGCAGTTGCAAATATGTGGGGAAAGCCAGCTACAGTAAAGATTTACATCACCAACATTTTTTTTCAGGATAAACAGTACAGAAAGAAATACTGTGTGTGTTAGAGAGAGACAGAAACACACTAAACCAATTACTTTTAAAAATCAGTTTACTTTTCAGTCTATTATTTCATTTTCATTTTACATATTACTTTGTCTTTGTTTTCCTTTAACACTGAATATTGACCTAAACCAACCTTTATTTCATTTTTAAAAGGACTATTCCAGCCAGAACTACCCTTGCCAATTTCAGAAGAAACTCAGCAAGATACTAGCCTGGGGATCTAAGGAAGGCTAGGAAAACAGGACTGGGGATTGAAGAAAGATGTATTTGCATAGCCTATGGCTATAGTCTAGGTCTTTTTCATAATAAATCAAAATAAGTACAGAAGTTCTCAATACTGGGTGATCGACAAGGCAATTCTTGTAGCCTAAACCCAGTGGTGACCTCACTTTTCATATCTTACTTGGGAAAGAAATTATTTCCTGCTTTTGGTGGGTAAGGTTCATTTTTAGGTGCTTCCCCATCAGCCTGGGTGAGAAAAAAAACAAACCTTCAGTCTCTATTCAATTAGTTAAGTCTGAATTATTTCTACTGTAGAAGAAAATGCAGGCTTATGATTTTGCAATGTATAATTAGTATCTATAGAGGTAGTATGCAGGCACTGATTTTTAAGACTAATTATGTGTTGCCACACCCATCATTTCAAGGCTAAGGTAATTTAGGACTTAAAGTTGGGCAAGAAAGCTTTTATGCTCCACTGAATTTTTCAGGATTGCAAAATAATTCAGTTCAACAAATTAAGCTCATGGCCTTTGCATTTTTGTGGAAAAAACCAAAGAAGAAACCCAATGTCTTATCTCCATCCCACCATACAGCCAAAATCTCATCCATATCCAAAGCTTCAAGCACTGCTTTCCTTGAATAAGTCTAGAGTTGTGAAATTCATCTTGTTTCATAGCAAGGAACCACCCTAAACACTAGAGAGCTCATCGTTCTGGGGTTAGGTTGACTCTGTACATGATAATTCATACTTGTTTTAAACAAATCAACACTGCCTCTTGCAAACGTGGTCCTTTCTTTCACTTGCATCTATGGATGCGTACCATACCAGTTGCCTCTGGGAACAGTGACCCCCCCACAAAAAGGAGCATGGTCACAGGGCGGCTTAGGCCGGGGATGGAACTTACGCTCCGATTTTATTATGAAAACCCTCCCAACCCCCAAAATTCACTGAGGTGACACTAGTGCAGGCACGGCAGTGGCCTCACCTGCGGGGCGCAGTCCCCCACGATCCGAGCGCAGAAAGTAGAGCAGGGTGTCGGTAAAAAGGTCCATAAACTGACAGCGCTGAGTTTATTTCTGCAGTGGTGGAAATAGTGGTGATGCTCATGTTTTCATAAAAAAATAGTGATTACAGCTGTGAGCAGATCATGAGAAATATGTTTTCTATATGTTTGGAATGGCAGTAACTTGTCATGTTTTAACCATCTGCCCAAAACCCAAGTCACTTTTAGGGGTTTGTCACACTGAGTAGACAACTGCACTCATGTTCAGAGCTTGTAATGTGTTTCTGCTTGACCTTCCATTTGTGTCCTATTGCAGCTGGCAGTTTATCCAGTGATGTCTATTTATCTTGCAATTTAATTTAGATTTATCTTGCAATTTAATTCAGATTACAGCCTGTAGTTTGCAGTTATGAATCTGTAGAAAGAGAAAATCCACTGGACCAGTAAGTCAGGCAACTGGGTGGGACCTGCCTAAAAAACTTGCCTATTATTACCTTGATAACCTAGTGTCGTCACTGGTGGAATGAGCTATATCACATGTCTACCATAATGTAATTATTCATTATTATGAGTTCTACCACTGGGGTGCTGTTTACAGAGATATATTCCAAGCAAATGTAAAAACACATCATTAAAGATGGACTCTATATCTTCTGGCATATAGTAGGAGACCAGATAGCTCATGGATAAAGACATGTTCAAATGAAAACACCTTCTGAATCCAGTTCCAGCTCAGAGGAATCTAAGTTTAACAGAGCAATCTTCCACCTTACTCCTTGTCTTTAAAGTTCCCTTAATTTTACTTTCAGAACATTTCTATAATTAATAAGATTACTCCTACAATGATTCCGTTTTGTGTATATTTTCTTCCTCTGGCTCTGACTTAAAGTGGTTTTATAACAGTAGGAAAATACTTAATGTCTTCAGGGGGGGTCAACCTGGTCTACTGTGGTAATTTAGTTTTGCTTTATTGTATTTTACTTCCTCAGTATGTTAAAAATTCATTTTCCAGACCTCTTTGCTGATCATTGCCTTGCCTAGAAAGTTTTGTTGCTCATTAAAATTATCCTCATATTTACATGTCTCTAAATATTTTCACATGCATTTTTTTGCCCTTTCTAGAGTAAAATCTAGTGGCATTTCAAGTCCTTTTTTGCAGTATGCAAAAGAACTTTTTGAAAAGAAAACTGATTGTATAATAGTCTTTAATACTTCATCAGAGAACTTCAGCTGCTTCTGAGTTAAAGCTTAAAGTGGCGCTGGTTTTAACTATAACATGCTTTGCAGTTAAGCAGGCCACATCTTAAGACAGCTTTTTAATCCCTGTGCTTATGTCTTTTTACTAGAAAGAATTGCCATTAAACTAACTTCTGTTCATACACATTTCACACTGCACAAATGACAGCGTAACTTTCATATAAAATAGACTGAGAACTAAAATGAAACCTCTAAAACACAGAATTTCATAGATATGTTGAACTGTTTCACTGACATATCAGAAAGTACATATTAACAATTACACTACAGTCAGTGGCAAACACTTTGTATAGGGTCCTTGTGATCTCTGGCACAGAAATGAAAGGAATAACATTAATCAAATGTCAGCATTCATCCCAGCAATGTGTTTTGTATTATCCAGAGTATTCTCTCCGTGACAATTATATCCAGGTTATCTTTTGCAATTTTGTACCTCAAGGTGCTGAATGTTTAAAAGGAATAATAATAAGTCTCCGCATCTTTTTTTTTGGTCCCCTAAGGCCTTGATTTATTAACAACACAAACTGCAATACAAATGTACGCATCAAGGTTCTACCAAAACCGTAGAACCTTTGCAACGGTACCCAGGAATTGGCTAGATTGCTCTGCGGATAGTTCATCAAGGTCATAATCAAATGTGAGGTATAACCTGCTCAGAAAAAAATAGAGGCAAAGTGTCAAAAGGCTAAAAACTGCAGAAGCCCGAAGAGAAGAGCTTATCGGAAAGTAGGTGCTCAAGACCCTCACACCTCAGCCGCCTTACGGTCAGGTGCAGTTTCATGGGCAAAGGAAAAGGAAGACAGTGACGGATACGTCCAGGTGGTTGTTTTGTGGCACAGCTGTGTTGGAAGCTGTGCTGTGCTGAACTGAGCACCCGACGCTCGAGGCCACGCAAAGCCATTAGAGAGCGGAAAAACTCACCAGCTGTGGGCCTCAGCTTATAGCCACCTTGTACTGGTAGAGGCAAGGGACTTCCAAAAGAGCTGACTTGTCCTTAGCTATCCTTATAGCTATTCTATAGCTATATTAGTTGTATTTTGAAACATATTCACTTGAAAAATGTCAACCTCAGTCTTTGTTGTTTGCCTGTGCGCTTCTGAAAACAGCTGAATTAGGAGCATACCCCCAGTCTGGCACTTGATATCTGGATCCTGTAGGATGCAAAAAGCTGAAGTGAAAGGTCTCCGAATGACAAGAAATACAGTTAATCACTCCTTTTGGGTCTCTGCAGTAGAGAAACAGTCTTCTGTCGTGTTTCCCTAAGTACTAACTCATGCAATTTGATGCAAACTGGTATCATACATTTCTTGCACTTCAGTTTATGGGTGGTAAGTAAGTTCTGAAACAAATGAAAACATCATTCAAGTACTAGGATGTACCAGGATGTTCTCGTGCAAGTACCGAAATTTGAACACCCCCAACTTGTCTCTCAAAATTATCTGCTATTCATGATGACACATGAAAATCTTATCAGCAGAATGTGCAACATATTCCTCCTCTCTATGCTACGAAAGATACTCTTACTCCTGCATTGTGTGGTACATTTACCTCAGATGAGAGGGCAAACTGGAAATGCCAAGGTGTTACTTACCTAAATCTTTGACTCCTTTTAGCGTTGCCCAGTTTCACTTTTTGCATCCCTACCATAGATCATAGGCAGGCAACGTACCATAGCAAGATGGCAAATGGATTCTTCAACCTTCTGAATGCTCTGTGGTTTTCTAGCAGAACATCATAGTCCCAAAGCCATTTTGAGGATTCCCTGTGGCAGGAACATTCCTACCCAGTGTTGCACAAATGACAGACTTTTTCCAGTTGCATGCGGGCTTTCAAAGCAGGAGGAAGGGGGAAAGGCCTAAGCATGCCGAGCTCTGGATGATAGGAATCTCTGAATAGCAGATAGCTTAAAAGAGCATTACATTGATTATAAAAGTAATACAAAGCAATAATACACCATATGTCTCTGTATAGGACAGGCTCTTTTCAGATGAGATATGTAATGCAATAGTAAAAACTAAATTACTCTCAGGCTGATAATAAAAACAAGGATGACCCACTACAGAGAATGTTATTTGTTATAAAAGAACCACATACACTTCATCTTTGGACAAGTTCTGTGATTTAGTTCCTCCCTAAAGAAGGAATTAACCTCGCTTCAAATTGTTTAAGATATTTCTTTTCTTACAGCAATGTCCTACGTCCTTGCTAAAATGAAACTCCTCAACTCTGAGAAGCCTTCGATTTATAAGAAGTGGCCAATATCTTTTGCATCAGAATATTTGATTCAGTTTGTTCACATGTTCTTTGCAAAAGCAAAAGTGTGGCCTTCTGACAACCTGGTTCAAACCGCATTCAGCAACCCGAGAAAAGGAGTGTAGTGCTCCTCCCCTCATAATTGGGCATACGGCCTGTGGCGTGGGACACCATATCCTCCTATACCACAGGAAAATATTCCTGTATAACAGAGGCTTCCTGCTCTCTGCTTTCTTGTCTTTGTACACTTGACACAGAGCAATAGCTTTCTTAGTTCTTGCTAGGTCCCAGTGAGGGTTCCATTCATCGACTGTTGAACTGGAACAGTCCAGGAGAGAGACCTGCAACTGGGGATCTTATAGCTGGTGGTTAGAGCACTCTCCTGGGATACCTGAGCCTCTGCCTCAAAGGAGATAAAGGAGCCCAGATATGGGTGTTCTCCGTGTCAAAGGGCTTGCTGGCTGGTTTTGCAAGTGGGTTTACAGATAGGCCTACAGCCCTGAAATTAAACTGGTCATTCTGAAATTCACTGTATATGTAATTTTGTTCATTCAATTAGACGAACAATCTGAGGAAAGATTGATTTGGTGCCTACCTAAAAATTATGTATGTATGTTTGTTTGTTTAAGTCTCCTTATTTTAATGACAAAGTCATAGTGAGGGAAAATTAAAAGGATTTCAGGAATTGGTGCTTGCTTACTGTTAGCTGTCAGCTGAGAAGTCAGATGTAAGTCCATGTGATTTTTTATTTTTAATTCTGAGTTGGTACAGCTTAGCACCACTCTATTTAAGTCTTAGTCCCACAGAGTTATAAACTATTTTGAACTACAACTGTCTAAATGGAAATATTCTATAAAATGTGGAATTTTAGTGTCAGAGCCATTTGTTGCTTAGAAATTAGACTATCTCATAATACCTCACGTTTTCCGTAGTACAGTTTTCAAAGTTCAGCTTGATCAAATTGCTAGTACTAGAGATAATTCCAGGGAAGGGTGTTCTAGGTCTGTTGGCATTTCTTTTTCTTGCACATTAGCTTTGCAAAAGATGCAAAATATGCCATAATGAGTCACCTATCAAAAAAAGGAATGAAGGAATGCAATAGACTTTTATTGAAAGACAAAAAATCCCGAACCATTTTGAATATGTTTCTTCACAGAATTCCAGTTTCAAAGGTAATGATTAGTACTTTCTTCTTTAGATTTCAATTAAAAGAGAGGATTGAACACTACGTTGTTTCATTTTAGAGAGCATGGAACAACAAAAGTGCTGGCACATTTTTCCCTATTCTGTGCCTTCTCACTTCCCGAAGCTTTCTGATGTCTTTCCAGTTTGGAGCTCCTGCTTAGATAAAACAGATGACTTTCTGGGCCTGCTTCTGCTAACAGCAGGCAGGAGCAACGGTGACTGATTGGTTGAAACATGAGGATTAATGGGTATTTATATTTCATTAAATTTTATGCTCACTGGAGAATAATGTATCACTCGCAGATATTGAAACATATGTCAACCCTATCCACTTACATATAATTCAATTTGACTTAAATGCATTGATCAAATTTTATTAAAGTCCAATATATCTTCCAAAAAGGCCTGCTAACACAATATTGCTGCTTCACATTCATCAGATAAAAGGAGGCAATTGTGTTGTAATTCCATTTATACCATTTTTCGGGAAAAGGGAGATTATTGTGAAGCGAATACTCATTACAAGGTGACTGGCGCTGGCTGAAGGACTTGAGTCTGAGATTATTAAGCGAATTCTCAAGTGGTGCCCTTTAGTTAAAATTACCCCAGGGTGGGTCATGCCTGTTTTCATCCCCAGTGGAAAAGAGAGATCAGCATTGTTAACGATATTATCCAGGAAAGTTTGCCATGTGAGATTTTGGAGTATGCTAACAATTTATTCAATTTTTTTTTCTTTTTTTTTTTTCCTTAAAGCTCAGTTTATGAATCATGCATAACTGTCTTTGAAAAAACTACTTCTGGGTATTTATTCCTCTTTTTTTCTCTGCATCCTTCCTTTTTATTCAACTTTTGCAATTACTCTTACTGTGATGATTAAGAAAAATGTAAAATGTTTATTATTCAGTTCTGCACAGAAAGGGAGGGGGTGTTTTATGTAAAGCCCCTTTCTTAAAACAACCACAGCAAAAATGGGATATTTATCAAGTGTTTGTGTTTAGACTAAAAAAACATGGTTACTTCATGTGGGATCTACGCACATCACCTAGACTAGTGTCCTTTGAAATCACTTTAAGGTCACTGGGAACCTTACTTCAATAAAAGTATAATTTTTCTAATGCTAATTACCCTGGAAAGCTTCCCCCAAATAACAGGAGTCTTATCCCCAACTCATGTTTCTTCCTTTTGCCACACTTTTTATTTCCCATAGGTGCTATTGTGTTCTGCATTCACTATCAGCCTTCTCTTGTGAACACAGTAAAGATTGCTGTACAGGTTGATTACAGGTTTTGTCCAAAATAATAAATAATTTCAAAATCAGTACTTTCACTCAACTTCTTTTAGAAGATTAGAACTTTTCTATAAATAAAGAAATACAATATTAAATGAAGTAAAACTTTCATGAACACTTCCCCAATAAATTTGTTTTCTGATCAGCTCTAATAAAGTTACTGTCCTGGTTTCTACACATCAAGCAGAACTTGAAGATAATTTTTCTTCACTTTGGGGAAAAAAAGTGCATTTGTACAAACACGGGATTTCATGTTGATATACTGAGATGCGTTACATACATTCTTCAACAGAAATTTTAAGATAACATCAAAGTACTGATGATATCTTCCTGTTATCCCTTGCAAACCCATTAAAAATATTTTATGCAAATTATCAGCAAGACTCTTCTCCTGAGGCTGATACTTCTGTAAAGACGCTTGGTCCTACTCTTCTGAACTCGTGTATTTAGCTTCTCCACAAATAAACTAAAGGTCTTTTGTTCGCTTGTGGAGGAAAGTGCTCATTTTTTCACTCTATAAGATGTGATGGTCAGGCCTGCTCTAGACTTGAAACCTTATAGCAATTTATATATCTGAAAATAATCTTCCCCCTTTTAGACAGTGAATGAGACAATTTCTTGACAATTAGTCAGTTCCTTCCTTCCTCTGTATACCTTTAGGTTATTTATCGCTCACTGCAAGCATTAGGACTTTCATAGGCACACTGGCAATGTTTCCAAGATTAGATCTTTTTATCCTGGCTAAATCAACTGAACTCTTTTCAAAAACATGTCCTATGGGTTTACATAGGCAATGGGTTTATGCAGGTCATATAAGCTCACATTTTTGTGAACATACACGTTATCTTTAGCATGCCAATTTTTTATATGTACTTCAGGAATAATGTGGCTTTACAAAAACAAGAGGAAAGGACAAGTGAAATACTTTCATTTCGAGAGATCCTGATGGGAATTACCACCAAGGAATGCAATTCACCACTTAATGCAATTTGATTGATGGAGATGTGGTCCATACTTAGATTTTTTTATAGTACAGAAACTATTTACCAGGTCAACATATTCTCATATGTAAATATGGTTTAAAATATATTTGCAATATTATTTTATGGACTCCAAAAGGGAATAAACCAGCGCAAGAGAATCTCCTACAACTACTTCTGCACTATTACTTTTGCCGGACCACAGCTAGAAGTTGAAGCACAAAGTTAAGCTTCAAATCCTTGTCACAGCTTGGAATCCTGGAACAGCTGAGGTGGGAAGGGTCTGTGTGAGGTCAAATTGTCAACCTCCTGCTAAAAGCAGAGTCAGCTGTAAGGACAGGTCCGGTTTCTCAGGGCTTTATCTAGTCTAGTCTTGAAAATCCCCAAGAATGGAGATTCCTCAATCTCTTTGGGCAACCTACTTTCCACAGGGTGCTGCAAGCAAGCGTACAGGTATACGTCGGTAATATGATGTACCCTGTCACAGTCAGATGTTGAAACAGAGGCTTAAGTGTGACATCCAAGGCATAGTCCTGCTATTCAACCTTCTGTGTTTAATAGGAAAACTGCTCTGACAGCCCTCCTCCTCTGAAAGTGTCAGCATCACGTCATATTGTGATATATAAAAGAGAAATACACATAAACGTGAGCTGCCTCTTCCCCTGTTGCCGATAATTTAGTGCTAAAATATTTGAATGAAGAGCAGCCCCAGACACCTATTATATAGACATCCCTTTAAACAAGGATGGTCATCTCTCCTGAGATCCCTGTGCACCATGGAGTCTGCTGTTACTGCATCCAGGATGAGGTGCCCTTTTGGCAGGAAAAATTACATTTGCCTCTATTTTCACCTCTCCTTGCTGAACCCCCATGGCTTTTTCTCATCTCCCAATCCCCTCTCCCCAGTGCAATATGAGCAAAGCAGTAAGTCTGAGACAACTTCTGGAGAAAGGAATTTGGTCTTCCAGTTCCTATGCTTCTTTCTCTTTGGTTTCTGGTCTGCAAGAAGTGAAGGTCACAGTTATGTGTTCTCATAGCCATACTACATAAGGTTCCAACTCCCTCATACTAGCATTTCTGTTAGACATGCTTTTCACTCAGTAAATCAAGAAGCAGAAACATGTGGCTTATCTATGAGACTCGATCGTGTGATGTGCAAAAATACCACTTAACCAGTCACAGCCCCTCATTGCTTCCAGAGAATGAATGTGGAATGCACGGAGGCGTAAAGAATTACCTGCATTCATCCCATAAATTAGAAGTTTCATTACTATTTTTAAATAGCATATAAACATTCAAGAAAGCTGATCTTCTCATAGATAGCCCACAAAGAAGAGGGGAAAAAAAATAAAAGGCTGATTTTTTCAAAAAATTATTTCTTGTGAAGTATTCACTCAAGTCTAATAATATTGCAATATTAAGATATTAATTGAGTTTTACCTGTCTATTAATGTTGGAAAGATACTACAATTACATTTATTTATTGTCAAATTTTTGTTCTTTATTAATTTACTATTTAAAGCCCATGAAAAAAATCACTCCGCTGTCTCACCAAAATGACTAAACTTCTGCTTGGCTGTAGTGCTTTCTTCAGTGACTAGCACAATGTAAAACAACTGCTCTCATGCTTTAGGGCATTTTTTCCATATTTGGGGGGAAATTGGACAATTGAGCATCATTGTTGCAAACTCAATAAAGGGAGAAAATGGCCATCAACATGTGAAAAAGAGTAGAAACCTATGAGAAACAGGAGGCTAGGTGATGCTCTTTGATACTACAGGCAAACTACAACCAGCCAAGAGAGGAGAGGCAGAAGGAATTTCATACAGCTCCAGGTATCCAGTGTTTATCAGAAACAATTGTAAATCATCTCATATTATCCTTGTGATAGTTTGTTTCATTTGCCCTCAGTTTCCTATGGAAAAACAAAAACCTCAACAAAAACACAAAACCTCATTCACGTTATAAATGGTAACTATTTTGAATCAACTGTCAAACTTGTGCAATATATCTTATAAGGAAGTTAATTAACTGTATGAAGATACAGGAATCCTGGTGCAGCATCCCTGCTAGTGCCACTATATGCAGAACAAAAAAGGTACAACATATGATGATGTGTTGCTCTATAGGATTTAAATAACATGAGTTTGGGATGAATGCGCCGCTCATCAAACATGAAGCTATGAAGGTATTAAGCAGATCATGTCACAACTTACGAAGGACAAACTTTCCTATTTGCTTTTGTTTATAAATAAAGAAAAAACAACATTTCATGCATCTTTAACTCATATGCAGACCCTTTCTCCAGTAAAAACAAGACCTTTTTATGCAAAATATAGCTTTGCACTTAAAGTAGGAATATTTTAAATGTAAAATTGTCATTTGTACTAGAACCTTACTATAAACGAATCATGCCCAGTGTAACAGATTTTCAGATACATTCATTTTAATACTATCTTCTACTTTTCTTGTTCACTTGCATCCTGAGTCATATGCTCTAAGGTTAATGTAACATGGAATTTAAGCAAGAACTCTCAGTTATCTTAAAAATGTATGTTATTTTTACAAAATTTATTCTTTTTTCCTAAAAAATTTTAATTCTTCTTAAAAATTTATTCCATATAAATTTGTACTCATCTAAATCTGTAGTCATCTGATTATTCTAGCTTTTCCTTGGAAGTTCTGTGATGAAGACTGACAAAAATAGGGAAAGCTCCATCTTCCAAAATTAGCAGTGTCACCAGCTGCGCATTGTTGAAGTGGAACTTCCAAAGATCTACTAGATGCAGTGAAGCAGGAGGATATTGTTCTGCTAGCCGCTGTAAAAATTACAGTTGGTACATTCAGGGAATGTATCTTTCCTGCTAGCACTTTCCTCTATGAGCATGCAGAGAAAGATACGCCTTTTCTCCCCTGCAGCCTTTCCAGGGTAACTTGCTCGAGTAATCTGCTCATTCTTTCCATCTTGTTCAGCTCCTTCTCCAGCTGAAAACATTGCTGTCACTAAAGGCAATAGTATTTGCCAACAGAACTAGGTGGTTTCGTGTCCTGGTTTCAGCTGGGATAGAGTTAATTGTCTTCCTGGTAGCTGGTACAGTGCTGTGTTTTGAGTTCAGTATG
>JAVJGG010000048.1:15085741-15151415 GCA_035590195.1 Aviceda cuculoides | reverse complement strand
GGGACTAACTGGGCATCGATTGGCAGGTGGTGAGCAATTGCATTGTGCATCACTTGTATATTCCAATCCTTTTATTATTACTGTTGCCATTTTATTAAAGTTATTATCATTATTAGCTTCTTCTTTTCTGTTCTATTAAACCGTTCTTATCTCAACCTACGAGTTTTACTTCTTTTCCCGATTTTCTCCCCCGTCCCACTGTGGGGGCGGGGAATGAGTGAGCGGCTGCGTGGTGCTGAGTTGCTGGCTGGGGTTAAACCACAATATTTCTCTTGCATAGTTCCCATTTTTTATGATTATTTACCCAACAATGATTTGGACAAAGAGGTTACACTATGTGGTGCTGTTTACAATAAAGGCATCAAACTTTCATGGTATTTGAAGGTAATTCATCAGGCAAATTATGTATTTACCTGAACCCTTGTGCTCTGTCTTAATTTGCTCCAGCTGAGAAATAAGGCTCATTTTTCTCAAAATATTTCTACAGAGCACATTTACCAAATTAAATGTTAAATGTAACCAGGTTATTGAAAATCTGAAGACCAACTGTTGGTGAATGTTGTCTTTAGATACAGATCCAGACAACACTCATCACTCAACCTTCCTTGAATTATCCTCCAGTTTTCTGTGACTTGATTAATCCATTCACAATGTCCTGTTTCCCACATATGCTTCTGCTGGTGGGCAGTCATCTTCATCTTGTGTCCACACTCCTGTTCTTCACAGACATCTTTTTTTCTTGTGTCTTAATGCTGGAAACTTCTGCTGTTCTATTGCTTGCCTTCTTGTTGTTCAAATCACTTTTTTGTTGTTAAGAAGGACACTTACAGCACTGCATGCTCCGAATTTAACTCAGAATGTAGTTGGCCTCAAAGTCACAAGCCCATATCTTTTTGTCAGTCCTTAGTTTTTCTCTTTTATTTTTTTTAAATATAATTTTTATTCCATAAGGCTATTGCATAATTTGGGGGGTCATGCTGACTTATGTGAGGAAAGAGAAGAGAAAATACTTGTTCAGACGCACACATGCACGCACACCTCTCTGTTGTGACGCAGCGAAGGCCAACCAGCAGGCCACTCGCCTTTGCATTGGTTCTGTAGCAACACAATTCCAACCAAATAAGTTATCACTTGCCAGCAAAAAGTCCCAGAACCCCTTCCAGTGTCACTGGAGTCACCAGATCACCCAGTGCAGTCTCAGACTGCTTTCAGGGTTTCAAGGATGCTGAAGTCTACCTCCGTTGATACGCATAGAGATTGCTTGCTGAAATACAGAAATGGTCGCCCAGGTGTGACCGGGAGACTGGATGTCTGCCCACCCCTGCTTACTCCTCTTTCATCAACTCATAAAAGTAGAGGTGGAAGCTGCTTTTTTTCTTGACAGGAGGGGTCTGTTTCTGAGTTAGTGCTCTCAAGGGCTGATCTATAAGGAAGAATTCCAGTAGCCCAAGAAGAGCTGGCAGACGGCAGCAAAGGGTGGAAAAAAGAGCTGACTTCTAGGCTGGTGCCAGACACACCTTGTCTCCTTTCCCTTCCCAGGTTTTTACCTTTGCTGATAGGCTATGCAAATGTTTCACAATATTGCTTCTCAAGCTGTTACAGGTACAAACTATCTGGATATTTAGATACTACGGATCTAATAGGATGCTATCAATCTTTTATAGTAAGAGAATACATAAATTATAAACAAATATGTCCTTTGGTCTAGTGGAACAGCATAATGATCAAAGGCACACAATAGAAATGTATTTGCTTCTACAGTAAGCTTTATTCCCCCAGTGCTCAGTCTGTAGTGATGGACAGGCAGTGAGCTGTCAGTTTTTGTTCTGTCTGTCACACTACACTTACCTCCTGTTGTTTTAAGTAATCAATATGGGGGCTGAAATCACCTACCACTACCTCTGCTACCTGCTATTTTGTCCACTCATAAATTATGAATCCCTGCACAACATCAAGTCTACAATTTCGATTGCATTTGCTAATCATTGATCAATAATTCAAAAGGCTCTTCTTCTTCAAGGGTCCCTAGTTTCCTGGAACATATGGCATAAGGCTGACAGTGTTCACGAAACTAGTCCCTTATCACAAAAAGGAGCCAGGGAAAACAAGTTGTTTAAAGTTGTTTCTTTCTTTCTTTTTTTTTTTCCAAGGGACTGACTTTGTACTTTTTTTATTGTTATTTCCTCAGCTTGCTACAGTTAATGACTCCACGAGCACTTGTATGCAGTAGCTTCCAGGATTATTTTCAGCTTCATACCTTGAGAAGACATGTCACTTATCAGCCAATCTGGGTAGTTCTGTTTTACAATGGTAATGATTGCTATGCTCACTTTTACTGGGGTTGGACCATATTTCCCTTTTCCACAAGTCTTATTTTTTATATTTATGTTATGCTGTTTATTCTTTATAAAAGAACATGAAAATGAGATAAAAAATAATCTTTATTATGTGTTCCTGTAAATACATAAACATGAACACAATGAGTAATAGAGTCTTTCTCAAGTGAATCTGAAGTCCTTAGCCACTACAAGAGAGCCACAGAATGCTTGCTGCAGTGTTTCTTTCTCTAAGATTGTTTTATTAGCTATTTTACTGCTAGAGTAGGACCATGAATAATAAATATCGTCATACAGAACAGTTCTGATTACTTCTCCATGGAAACCTTTTAAATGGCCAGATCCTGAAAACACCTACAAAAATTCACTTCATGAATAATCTGTGTAGCTTGAAGAAGAGACAAGTTCAGGTGTGCTAGTATGTTTGACTATTTTCATGACTAGCCTGAAAAAAACCTTACAATTCTCAAACTTTTTCCAGTTCTTTGTTCTATGAGTTTAATTTTAGAAGAGACACAGAAGGGTTATTTAGACTGTGTTGTATAAAAGCCTTCTTTAATAAAATAAACTTTTTTATTTTATTATTTTTCATTGGTTAAGAAGTTAAATACAAGTATGTAAATGAAACTAGTGTGATAATGTCATCTGATATTTTTTTGAAAATTTGTTTTGCATTATCTATAATAATGTGTTTATCTATACCTCTATTTCCTGTAGCTGCATGTTACAATTAAGTAACTAAAAAAAAGCAACCCTGGGCTTGGGGTTTTAAATATTTGCTTAAAAAATTATAACTCACAATAAAGCTACTAACATGATCATTATGTTTTTCTAGGAGTCAAGACAATGTGTGCTTAGCTTGAGATTAACTGATGTAGTTCTACGGTTTGTACTTTCTTACATCTGTTCTTTCAGGTGGAATATAACTGTGAACAGCAGCCACAGATACAGTTAATATCAGACTATCCACCAGTTTTATTCCAATTGTGTCAGATGCTTCCTGGACATTTGAAGGGAGTACCTTGCAAGATGGTTTACAAGAAACATCAACCATCAGAAAACTGTGCCTTTACTGCCTAGTAAAGCTTGTATTAAGATAGTATTAACAGTAGCCCTTTCTGTTAAAAGAAAATAAAAATCCTACTCTCTTCAAAATTTAATCCTAATTTCAAATGTTGCAACCAGCTTTTTGAGACTAATATTCCTGGTATCCTTGTATAGGATTTTTTTTTTCTTTTCAAGTTTGATTTAAATGTCGAAATTATAGTTCTTCACTGATTTTTCATAAACAAACAAGATTAGAATAAGGATCAGTTTTGTCTATAACTATTTTATATCATACTCAGGATGCATGGAATTCATGTATCATCATCCTCCTTGATGCATCTCACTGAGTTAAGAAGTTAAAATGGAAGCATCTTCTTGATGGAAATATATTTCTATTTTTGTGTTTGGTGTCCTTTGGTCTGTCTGAAAAACAGTACAAATTTCTGCCTTACATAGTATACACACGCAGTTTTACCATGAATAAGCACATGAGTTTAGCAGTCAGAAGAGAGGGGAAGAGAACAAGAAGAATGATAATGAGGTGATGCAGGTGCATGGGATAAGAATTTCCCTAATCCAATAACTTTGAAAGTGAACATGTGTCTTGTCTAGACCAAATCATTGGAGGGGAAAAGGAGGTTTAATAGATATCTTGGTACGATCACTCCAGATTTTTCTATATTTTTTCCTATCCTTTTCTGCATGAGAAATAAATTGTTCCTAATTACAATTCATTTTTGTGTTGCTTTCTTCCTAGGATTTTGGCCAAAAAATATACTTTCTAAAAATAGAGCACATGGTGGCATATGTAGTGTAGAGCCAATTGATGAAAACTGCCATTTTATATGTTACGAGATTCTGTGTCATCTCATTTGGAAACAACATTAAGATTTTCTAAAGTGCCAATAATTACTTTAGATAATGGACATTTGAAAATAATTCTAGTTTTGAGAATAATTCTCAAAATCACCAGAGATCTGGTTACGTAAGGAGTCTTCTTTTTATCCTTGTCAGTTAGGATTTTGACGTTTTAGAAGAAATAAAAGGTTGGGTTGGGTTTTTTTTCACAGTGAAACCAAACTATGTTGAAATCAAAATATTCAATAAAAAACCAAATCAAAAGTTGTCAACAATATTTTGACAAAGATGTTCCAAGCAGTTGAAAATTATTTTCCAAAAATGGAGAATTAATAGCAATCGAGTTATGAATCAGACCTCATATATATAAAGTTTGAAATCTCGTATAAATAGTTCTACTTTCAAGTGCAAACTTTAATCTTTGCCATATTTCACATCCTTCACGTCCTTTTCTAACGTATTTTAGTCTTTGGTGGTGGCATGGGCCTGCCACAGAGCACAGCTGGAAGACTGGCCAGAATGTAGGGAAGATACTGCTGCTCCACAGAATTAAGTACAAAAACCTGTTCTTGTTCTGTCCTGTTTGTTCCTCAACACAAGGAAAAAGTTTTTCACTCTGAGGGTGACCGAGCACTGGCACAGGTTGTCCAGGGAGGTTTGGAGTCTCCGTTCTTAGAGATATTCAAAAGCTGCTTGGACATGGTCCTGGGCAACCGGCTGCAGGTGGCCCTTCTTGAGCAAGGAGGCTGGACCAGACGATCTCCAGAGATCCCTTCCCACTCCAGCCATTCCATGATACTAAATCTGTGCTCTTCCTCTCTCTTCAAAGATAATAAAATGCTATTATTGCAGCTATCTATTAGAGTTGTTTCAGAACAAAATTTCTCACACTTTTTTGATAGCAGTAAACATTTTTATGAAAACCTGATTTGTTCAGATCTGTGATCATAAATTCCAAAAGCTGCAACTGATTTTTTGACAGTAAGCGGATCATCTAGTAAAGTCATATTTTTTTTTTAATTATAAGCTGCCATTTCCTGCGGTGATTACAAGACATGTTGCAGTTGAATAACACTTCTGATATAACTGGTGTCAGAGATCATCCCGATCATAACAAGTGGGATAACTTCCCTGGGTGAAACGAGCAGGAACACACCTAACAAGCATTCTGGTTTTTTTAGTCTGTTTCTTTTTCTTTTCTTCCATGGAGAAAATGTTGTAACAGCTATCATATGGAAGTACAAATAGGAAAGCTAAGCATGAAATGCAAGTTGAAATTGCATTACAGAAAGGAAGAGTCTCATGTACTAATTTAAGCCAGTGTTCAATTGATGGGAGCTAATGAACTACAAAAGCTCTGACATCTTTTGCAGCAGACAACCCAGTGTAAACTAATCAACATTAAGTCAATATAATCTAACCCTTCGTTGTTCATTGATCTTTTTTACAGGCTACACACTGCCTGGTCATGTGAATGGGTCAGAAATATATATCAGGAAGAGGATAAAGCTGTTACCACAAAGGAGGACTAAATTAAAATTGGACGGCACAACAGGAAAATGAAAATCACCTGCTGCACGTCTTCATTCTGCTTTTATAAAATGCCTATATTTTTCATCAATGCCTGGTAAAAAGAGCCTGACTGGTTCGTCCATGCCTGTCTAACTTACACATATTCCAGATGGAGCTATACAATGAAATCACTAAAAATTTGAAATGAGCAGAGGCTGAATTTCCTCTTACAAAGAGCTTCACACCAAGACTACAAGCTCACTGTTTCTCTCACTAAGTTTGAAAGGGGCGTATGAAGATTTTATTTTAATCTATGAATCCCTAGACTGGTTTGAACCAACATTGGAGGGATCCAGCATTTCCCACAGAAGCACTGCCTTTTCTCATATCTGTGGATATGTGCGTGGGGATGTCACTAGACAGATAAAGATGTTGCATCTCTTTTAAAACCATTAAGGCCTTTGCAGAAGAGTATAAACACTGTATTTTCTCCTAAGTGTGTGGCAGACAGAAAACTGCAGAGGTTTCATTGTGGACATGTGAACTAGATATTTCACCTGGTGGTATGTATTTATTTTCCTAAGGGAAAGAAATTCCTCTGGTGATGAAATGATACCATGTTACCCAGAGCCCAGATCAAGTGTCTCTTTATGTTTGTAGAAATAAAAATAAAATATTGCTTTAAAATGTAAACCAGCATTTGGAACCATTGGTATGGATAATGTTTAGTAAAATCTGCTTTCGAAAACATTACTTCTATACTTATGGACATACCTTGCAAAAATTTGAAAATATAGAAGTAATAATTTACTTGCAAAGCCTTTCTATAGTTTTCTGTACTACTACACCTTTTTCCTATCATGTTTGTTCTTTCTGTCTGGAAATTTCAAAGGAGCCTAAAGGTGCTACAGACCTGATCTAAGTGGAGTTTGACAGCCAATACTCCTATGACTATTCCAGCTCTCAGCAAGAAGATTCTTGAAATCAAAAGACTTACCAAGATGTATCCAGGTTCAAATCTTGGCCACTTTGCTCACAGGGGTTGTCTCAGTGCAGCTAATGGGACAACTTGTGAGAGTCTTGGCCTGCAGAGAAGAAAAATTTTGTATTTCTGTGCTAGAAAACAAATAAAAATAATTTTTATGTCTGTTTGAAGAGGAAGTTTACTAGCCCTCTTACATAAACATAAACAATAGATTTCAATGTAATCCAGCTTTTTTTTGTCTGTTTTTTTACTAGGGTACTCACAATACTTTTTAGGTCCCTTCAGGATCAAATTATGTTAGAATTTGTATTTAACATTTAACTTTTATTGCAAAATTTGAAATTGTATCTCTGCTTGCTATGACAAAATTGGGAAGGGATAGCTGAGGAGGAGTGGGATCACATTAAGGAAATCTCCCAAATGTCCACGTAAGACAATGTTATTGAGTCATGAAACTACTAGAACACAAGGAGAAAAAAACATGGTGTAACTTCAATCCCAGCTTTTTAGTTTATTCAAATGAAGGACCCTCAAATGGTTTAGTTAGGAATTAAGTTAATTGGGTTTGGTGTAAGGTTGGTGTACTTCCTGCTGGAAAGTTTCCCATATTTCCTCAGTATAAGTAGCGGCTGGACTCCCATGTCACCCTGTTAGCCCAGACTTTAATTAGTTCTGGCATTCGCCTCATAATGATAAATGCTGAGATGATGAATGGAAATGCAAATGAGTGTGAAGTGGCTCAGCCATCAGTGCTGAATATCATTAATACCTTCCTACTGTTAAATCGATCAATGTCATCCCAGGATCCCTCTGTTCAGCGGGTGCAGATGGCTGTCCGCCAGAATGCCTTCCATTATATTGGCAGTGAAAACTTTGTGGGTTTTTCCTCCCCATATGCTTTTATTCATCTTTTGCTGAATATTTGTTTGGCAACTAGAAGTCTAATATATTTCCAGCTGAGAAGATAACTATTTAGGGTCAATAAGCGAGTAGCTAATTTAGAGCAAAATAAATATGAATATGGATCCCTTCTCACATCAGGAGAGGAGTATCAAGTGCAGATTCAGTAAATTGGAGAGGAATAGAATTTTTCACGATGCAGAATTTCATGTGGTAGCAACGAAAGATGAAAAAATAGGATGCAGAGATGTTTATTCATTTCTCAGGCATGTTACATCTTTGTATTTTGCAAGTTTCTGGGTCTGGCAGCATGTCTGCAGAACTAAGGTCTGTAAGAATCAAAGGGTTGGATAATGTTCAACATGAAGTTTTAATATCTGAAACATTTTTTGGAATATGAAGAACAAACCTTGAAAGCATTGGGAATAACCGTTTCATCAGTTAGGTTGCATTTTTGCGCAGTGGGTTTGGGGGTCATCCACAAGGATGTGCAGTAGCCTAGTGGGGTTATTCTTCGTAGGGAAGCTTTCCAGTCTATGCAGACACAGATGTTTTTCGAGGAAGTGTTTCTGCACATCTAAACTTAGGACCTAACTGACGCTTCCTTCGGAGATGCTTCTCTGCTTAGCACAGAGGGAGTGTGGGGATTAGCCTTTGTGAATAATCACTTCTCCATATAGTTCACAACTCTCTAACAGCCTCAGACAGTACTGAGTCAGGAGTGCTTTATTATGTTAAATCAGGAAGAAGTATGTTTCATCCGTAGAAAGTGCAAATAACCACCTTTTATGAAGGTGTCGAGTCTACTGAGAGGCAAAATTCACTGCAGTGTATCAGCCTGGAGTCTATTCTTCTCTATCTCGTGTTTAGCCATATGTGATAACAGCCAAATCATATCATTTTCACACTGTAATCTGTGTAACCAAATCTCCAATTGTCTATGAATCCACTTACCTGTGGCTTTGGAAAGGCTGAGGACAAACAGTCTGTGGTGTGTACACCCTGTACACCGTAATGCCTAGGTGAAAAGTGTACTCGTCCTTCCATCCCCTCTTCTTCTCATAAATAACACAGTGTATCTTTCACTTCCCTTTATAAATCCTCTCATTCTATCCTCTCAGTAGGTTGGAAACTCTCCAGTGGATTAAGAACTTACTGGAACTGCTCCAAGCATAAATCAGTCATTATCAGGTTCTATTCTTTATATAAATGAAACTGTCTCTTTTTTTTATAAATGTCTATATTCCAAAAAGTAATTTCTATAGATCACCTTTGCCTTTATCCACTGAATTTGTTTAGTAATGGGATTATTCTCTGATCTTAGGTTAAATGTTTTCTTGTATTAGTCTAATGAAAATTGAAAAATAAAATCGGACAAAATATTTTGTTACTTTGGAGACTATTAGAGCTTTGGCATCTATGCTAGAGTAGCACCAGCCAATTTCAATAACATTGGGAACACAAGGAAATAAATTAGACATTTTAATTGTGAGATTATATCACTCAAATAGAATGGCTAGGGAAAAACAAACGCAAATTCTAATAACAGAACACTATTTAAAATAGAATATTTTGCACTTAATTCTGTGTTATTTTTGCTAGGTTTTAATGTTTAACAAATTTTAAAAATAATACCTCATACAATGAAGCTGCTACACTGACTTATGAAATGAATATGAACTTTAATGATCCTTCTGCTTACAGTCAACATTTTCATGAAACCTGAGATAGAAAGTTAAAAATACTGCTCACTTTGATTTGAAAAAGAATAAAAACATTCTGTGGAAAAATGTGCTAATGTTTCATATCCATACCATATACAACCACAAGCAGGCTCCAGGAATTATGTCAATCAAAAGCTAGAGAGTTAGCTACACTTCTTTTAGTAGCACAGACATACATTTTTATGTCATTCAGTTCTTGCTCACACTGTTAGCAAAACCATTTTATAATAGCAATACCCTTCTCTTCTTTGAATTAGTTCTATTCTTGTTACATACTAATTTTCTATAACACCAGATGTGTATATAGTTCTTTAAAGAACAGTGGGGAGAAAAAAGGGGTGAGGGAGGGATAGTGCCCAAAAGAGACTCAGTGTGAAGTGAAATTAAATGAGGTTTGAAGCACGGAGACTAACGTGGGAAGTCTGTGGCAGAGATTTCGTCAGAAAGCCGTCAGCAAAGGCTGTGTCAGTAACGTGGCTTCAGAAGGGGTTCGGATTCCAACGTGCCCTCGAAACACCACAGTCACATACCGTCCTCCAGGCTTCTGGTTTTACCCATCCAAAACCACTTACCAAATGTTCCTTAAAGTAGCTCTCATACGGTTTGAGCTGAAGGTGGTCCACACACGGCACAACAGCAGTGCTGGCTTTGCTGGCTTTACTCCCTTTTCTCACGCCGGCCTCTTCATCAGCTC
Source organism: Aviceda cuculoides (assembly GCA_035590195.1). Classification (NCBI taxonomy): domain Eukaryota; kingdom Metazoa; phylum Chordata; class Aves; order Accipitriformes; family Accipitridae; genus Aviceda; species Aviceda cuculoides. The sequence goes on along the minus strand of JAVJGG010000048.1, from coordinate 15,141,359 downwards.
TGCTCACCATCTCACGTCTCAAGCAACGAGAATCTACCATTATTCAGAGCTTGTTGGTTTGAACAGACTTCTTCTCTCTATTTCTTGGATTTTCCATTTCAACTGACAGTTCATCCTGAAATGCATCTTTCAGACCCAGTTAGATATTGTCAGTTCTCTCTTCCTGTGTTATTGCACAACTACTAATGGATTTCCATAACCATATTATACTATTTAATACATACTTCATTATCTGTCTTTATATGTGGTAACTAATTTTTACAGAGTGTTTCCCAAGCCAGTCAAATCGGGTGGAGATTTTGCCATTAGCTTCGATGGAAACAAAACTATTTTCTGCCCTTTTCTTTTTAATTACCATCCTTACTGCAAGCCCACTATGTTGGTTGTACCCATTGGCTTGCCCTTTATACTCAGTGGAGGTGTCTGCAAAGGGAGATATTATGCAGAATGCATAAAGATGGAAGATCGCATGGCTGAGGAAAGATGTGTCTATTATACATCAAGCTGATAGCATTATATTTTCATTACAAAAGGCTGCTCCCAGTTATTTACAGCTTTAAGAAATCTGAACCATTGGGTGCATGTCTACAGCTGCAAACGAACATGTGTGCTTTTGCACTCACAAGCACGGATAAAGCTTCACATATAAGGTCAGTAAAACAACGTTTTCTATCTATAGCTAAAGAGACCCATCAGGGTGACTGAAAATTGGGACAGGCACTAGGAACCTGATCAAAGAGAAAGACGGGGGTTGAACAAAAATCAAGTACTAAAAGCAGGATTAGGACTGCGGTGAAGGACAGTGAAGCAAAGCATGAGGCTTGCTAAAGTCTGAGAAAGTTAGAAGAGCTCTAGCTGGCTGGGGTAGAGGAGAAGGAAGATTCCCACCAGATGCTGGCAAAGAATCAGGGCTCCCAGGGCCTCAGCCACGTCTCGAAGGTCAAAAACAGTTCTGCGAAAGCCCTTGGCAAACTACGGGCCTCATTTACCACTGAGAACGTCTCTATGCAAAGGACAAAACCCAGCTACTGCTGTCACAGTTAGTGGTCACATGAGATAGGACAGAGATTTGTGCAGTGGTCTAAGAGGTTTTAGTTCAGCTAACTACAGACATAACAGCTAAGTCTTAATTCGTTACAAAGACCTAGCAATTATGTCCAAAATATGTGAAACCTAGAAAAGCCAGGCAAAAGCAGAACTTATGCAAAGTCAAGGTCTCCACGCATGAGGAACCTTACCTGAACCCCACTTTGCGTGACACAGGGTGGTTAGTGGATCAGAGATTACAGGAAGTTTTGTGGTTAAAGCAGCCTTGGAGAACTGGATTAAACCTTGCCTCTTGTCATACCGGTCCTTAATGAGGCTGGTCTAGTCATTTAAACCCAACTTTTTGTAGGTGGTTACTAATTATATACTGTTCGTTTTATGGGTCTCTGATTTGCAAAAGTGCTGGGTACTCACATTTACATCGGTCAGAGCTGTGCTCTGAGTCAGTAGGGAGCTAGAGAGCAGCAAGCCCATACCCAGAAACCGGGCCATATCCATACCCATGGACAAACAAAAATCAGGGCATGGGTGTAGCCCAGGTGGAGTAGCAGGCTGCTGAAGCTGCCGTCAACATAAAAAGAGGTGATTTTTTCACAGCTCCCTGCTGCTGTCTTTTGCTGACCAGTCTGAATATCCGCTCTGAAACACCACTAACTGGGAAAGAGCTACAAATCTGCAGAGTTTAGAGAGAAGCTCAAATTCAGGTTTAGGTGGACTCCCAACATGTCTCTGAGAATGAAGAGTCAGCCTACACATCTAGCATTAATGTTTCTACATCTCAGCTTTTCCTGTTAAAGAAAAAAACAAAAAAAAGCCAACAGAAATAGCTACACTATGTTATTCTGCACTGCTTATTTGATACTGTTTGCTACATACTTTTGTATTACAGCGATGACCGGGATACATCATCACAAAATTACCATTTCTTTCATGTGGGCAAGGTTTAGGCAACACTCAGTAAACATGTCATGAGCCTTCATTAACAAGGTTGATAAGAAACACTGAGGAGCTGCTGCTTTTGGTTACGTCCATCCATCCCGTGAGTTGAATCACAGAAAAACAGAATGTGATCATGTAATTAAAGACTACATCACACCCTGCAAAACAGACAACCACATCTCCAGATTTTTAATATCTGAAAGCTTGACAACAAACTTCATGTTCTTCTAATTGTGGCTTTTTGTACATGATGGAGGCTGGAGGGGAGAGACAGTGAGCAGTATTCTGTTTTCAAGCACTATTGATAATATGAAAGAACATTAAAAGTTCAGATAACAAAAGCTACTCTACAGGGATCAATTTGTTAATGTCAGATTTACAGATTTATACTGGTATAAATCCATCGTGGCTGCACTGAGATCAAAATACTCTTAATTTACATAGGTGTCATTTGTAGTTCAGTTTTCTCCTTAATCTTGCATTTCTCTTTAGTCATTGTAATTTTACAGAAGTGTGTCATAACTCAGAGGGAAATTTTCAGGAATAGGACATCATGCGCTGGAATGGTGTTTGCATATATACTGGGAGATTTTACATACATATGAAGAATTAATTAATTTGAAACTGACTGAGAATTCTGGCAGCATAATTAAAACAAAAGACAACTCTGAAGGAAGCCTGAAGGAAAGCAGGACAAGGAAAAGGATGGGTTAATGCAATATTTCACAGGCACAGAAAGGTGGAGGCAGTTGAATTAACAAAGGAATAAAAAAAACCCCAATCATAAACAAAGTGAGGATACCTATTGCATTCTCATGGTTACAGACAGATGTCTAAGATGACTGTTTTCCTGAATCAACTTTACTCAACACCTGTGAGCATGTGATTAATTTAACCAGAGTACACAGTGTACTTTTCCTTCAGTCAAAAAAAAAAAAATAATGTTGACCTCTGGTATTGTGAAAGAAAGACAATCAGCTAACCTAATAGGCCCTTTATTTGCTAATCAAACCTCTCATTAACAATTAATTGGATCAAAAGTTCGCTGGCCATTATTGCTGTGTCAGTTCGACTCTGAGGGCCTCAGAGGATGAAACTAAATGAGCTGGTCAGGTTATAAATAATTTCCAGTGGCTACTCCTCTTACCTCAGGCTGTTCAGGTAGAGGTCAATGTCCTGCCTACTGCAGGCAGAAAAGACTGTTGCTGCGACAAGCAAGAGGCATTCTTCCTTTTCTAAGACGCTCATTTAGGCTTAGTAATTTAAACCTTTGTAAAAAGCCACAGTATAAAAAGCAGCTCTGTACTGCAGGGTTTCTGCATGTACTTGCTTATCATGACTGAATCAAAGCAACATTTCAGATTGCTTAAAGCCTTTCAAAAATGAAAGAAGCCAGGAGTTGCTTTAATCAGGAAATCTGCTTCTTAAAGAAACCCTGCAGAGACACCTTTATGGCAATATAATTATTTGTTTCTATTCTTAACCTAATAATACAGGTAGTGACTGACAGAGTTCAAATACTGCTCATCAAATAACATGAAAGGACCTGTCAGAAATGAATGAAGATACAAATGAGAATAAAGTGAACAGGGTTTGGTCCAAAATATGTGCAATGCCACATTTAACAGTTGGTTTCTCTTTTTTTTCATTAAAAAAAAAAAAAAAATTCATCTTTCTGGCTTCCCTTTAGACAAAAATGTGACAAGCGGGTACATCAACTCTTAACATAGACATATTAAAGTCAATTTTAGGAAGGATGGCAACGTGGTTGGGGCAGGCCAAGTCTCAAAGATCCTGTGTATTGAACTCCAGTACAATGACAGGGCTATTTGTTCATTATAATTTGGATTAAAAGAGCAAAGTAGAGAAGGAGGTGACATTCACCCAGGGCCATTCCAAGGATCAGGCAATGAAAAAGAGTGACATAAAATGTGTGCACAGGGTGGTGGGAGAGAGGAAGGAATCTGGAAAAATAATGATGTTGAAATGCAGTGCCATGCAAGAACTTGTGGGTTTCCAGACAGGATGGGAAAGTTGCAGAAATGTGGGGCTTCTTATATTGGTTAATCAAAAAGAGCTATAGTATTAAAAAAAAAAGTGAGCTATTTAAGGGAGGACTCTTAAGAAGTGATAAGTGGTTTTAATAGGCTCTCACGTATACAATAAGGTTGTCCAGACCCAGTAAAGGAGCTGAATATATAGAGAAGCCGAACAGGTTCTCACAAAAGCAATACCTCACAGCTCAAGTTGTCACCCAGAACAGAGGAAAAATCTGAAAAGAGAGTGGGACAGGACACGACAACAGAAGAGATACGGTCATTCACCAGTTCTAGGTAACAGTAACTCCAGATGCTGCACAAAGCTACGTGTACATGATTTTTTTTCAGGCAAATGAAAGGATCTCCTAACCGGCCAGAAGGCATGTAGATATGGTTAGGTCAGCATGACATTAACATATTTATACAGCTTCGGCAAGGCTTGGGAACAAAAGCCGAGCTCTCGTCTGCTTGGAGCATGGACAGAGGGAGGTCAAAAAAGATTGATAGCTCTGAGTAGCTGAGACTTGGAAACTTCTAGTGCATAATAACGTTCTTAGGGACCTCGAGAAACTGGAGAGTGTAGTTCTGGATACAGCTACTGCTATTGCACACTCCCGCTGCTGCGACAGGTTCTGTCGGCAGTAAACCTCCCATTTACAACCCCTGCGTGGCGGGGAAAAAAAAATCAACCAACCAGCCAACCGAGCTCTCTGAGCCTTCGGACGCAGGAATGCTCAGCTGCCGGCTGAGCGACATCGGCACCGCTCGTAACTGGCTTTAACAAAAGTAAAGAGGTGCTGGGAGAAGAGGGTGACTCCGTACCTCGAGAACGGGATCCCAGGTCTGGAGAAGAGCCAGGAGGAGGAAACACTGACCCCGGAGTCACCCCTCCTTATGAATTTTGCAGTTTAGTGAAAGATGCACTGGTCAGGCAGGATTTGGCTAACTCTGACAGGATTAAATATACATGATTCCATTTCAGTGACAGGCTGCTTGTTGTCAGGCATATGTATCAAATATGATGTAGCTGTATTTGGAGATATTTTATCCATTTAGTAATGCATATTATTATATATATACATGTTTCCCACCTGATTACTTATTTTCAATACATTAGCAAAGATGTTTCCCAAAGGGCTGAAAAGGGGGCCTGGGAACCGGATAAGACCATTCTCTGGCCTTAAATTTTTAATATTAAAATGCATTGAGATTTGCTATACACTTGCTCAAGATGTATTGCCCCAAGCAAAACAGTGTTTTATAGATGGACATGCAATTTTGTTGCTTTCAGCCGAGGGTCACATTTGTTTTAGTGGCTTTGGGATGTGCAAAATAATGATCGACAAGTATAAATAAGCTTTCTATGTTTGCAAAAAAAACCAAAACAGAATTGAAGTCTTTTTTATATGTATATGCTCATATGCACGTACATACACCCGTTTATGTTGAAACAGATCTTGAAGAACCACAATTCAGGTAAAATGAAATACTATATTGTTAATTTTATTATACAAGACTGCATCTTAGATACTCCGGGTGAATCCAGACACTTTCTTTCCACTGACAAAGCACAATATTCTTAATCTAAATCATGCCAAGAGTAAGCCCTAACCTTCCCACTCTCCTACAAAGAAGAGACATCTGTTTCAGTTGGAGCATAGCTGAAATGAGTGTAAGAGGAAGTTACATTAGATCACTTCTGTCTTCCTAATTTTAAATGACACCAGTATTTGAACCATACTTCATTAAATATTCCTGAACACGTTCTATCTCTACAGCCCACTTTCATCAAGACTTGCAGGGAAACTCATGTGAAAATCTTTCTCTTTGAATACATAATGTAAGATTGCTAATCATGCATTAATCTCCTGTATTGATTTTGCATTATTCCTAAAGGGGAAAGAAAAGTGTTTCTAAAAATTCCATTGGTTTGATAAACATTTTAGCTAAGGTTATGCTGTGATTACTGTAAAACCAACTTAGTTCACATTAAACCTCCATTTTATCTCATGCAAATCTGTATAAAAAAAAACCTGTTTCAGTGACGTATCAGTATATTTGCTTCAGTATGAAAATTACTTCTCCATGGTTTGTAGGAAACCCCTTCTCCAAACGTGAGTGACCAGGGCTTTTTGGAGTTATATACAGGAAAACAATGTTGAGGAGAGATGGTGGTAAAATAGTGGGAATTTAGCCAAGGTAACCATCCTAACTGCAGATAGAGTTAAGATTATGTAGCAATATCCTTAAATTCATCTTGTTTGTATTAATAGGGAAGCAGGGGAAATACAGGTACATACGGCTAAGTAGCGTAAACATTTGTTTAATATTGAGTTTTCTGCTCAGAAATGTTGGGAAAAATTACAGGAAGGAAAAATAAGAGATAGTAGATGGAAAATGAAAAATGGTTTTGCTTCTGAGAGCTGAAAAAACACAAGCATTTCTCAATGTTGTGAAATTAAATAAAAACTTGAATTAGTGGTTCAAAATTGTGGATTACCTTTTCTGATCTCTTTACTAAAAATAAAAAGAAAATTAACATTTACAAATTTGTAAATTGTTACCTAGAAAAAGAAATAATTACTTCTCCATGATAGGGAGCTAGCTTATTGTATACATCAATACGTTAAAGCAAATTCTCCTGTTTATGAGTTGTTGCCTTGAGCTGGGTTTAGGTAAATAGTGTGATTACTGGGAAGGTATAAATGAAAGCACGCATCTGTAGGTGAGTTAGTTTCAGAACTAATTTGGAGCAAAAGTTAGGGCAAGTGCAGCTGCACTGTCTGACCTTTACCTAATGTCTCTTCTGGCAAAGGAAGAACTTGGAAATTTTGTTCACTTGCCCTCTTTTTCTTGGTCATACTCACTGCTCTGGGAATCAGATGGGATGATATGGGGTTTGGTATAGTAGCCCTATGTTGCCTGAGGACATTTTCAATCCAAGTTATCCACCTTTAAAACAGCACTGCATTACTGGTGTGGGGGAAAAAAAAAAAAAAACAAAACAATGTCACAGGGCTACGGTGTGGTTTGTTGTCACTTCTGCACCAACAGAGTGTAGCACTTGGCATGATACATCGAGGAATACTTCCTCAAATGATGCAAATCAGTGAAGCTTTAGCAAAGACAAGTGATCCATACTAATTTAGAACCTCTAAAGATCTAGATGTCAATTTGCAAAGTTAATATCAGGTTTCTCTTTTCCTAAGCCGTAGACTGGCAAACATTTTCCAGTGTAGATTAAAATTTTGGGTATCTTAAATGTTGACAAACTATAAGTGGACGCTTTTCCCCAGATTTCCTATGGTAAGTAGAACTTCCAACTATCTGAAATACTTGTTGCAACCTTGTTGATAGCGTTAACATTCATGTAGCTGTTATTAATTGAAGTATTCCCAAACCAAAAAAAAGAAAATTAGAATTTGAAAAATAGATTTTTAGTACGTTTCTGTGGTTTTGTTTTAATTTTTTTACTTCATTCAGTCTTGCCAAGAATAGATACCTAACAGGTAAATACTGGTATTTATGTAAAAGTGCATTGTCATTTCCTCTAGAACACAGCGATTTCACAAGGTATGCTCCAATTTCAGCATGCACTGGTTATGTAGGTAGGTATATTCAATAGCAGGCTCCTCCCTCAATCACCATAAATGTATTTCAACTTAGCTGTATATCTTTCTATCTGTCCTGTTAATAGTAAAGTGCCAGTGGCTTGCTCTAAGGAAATATTTGCACTATAGAAGAAATGTACTGATTTACAAGGTCTATATTAAAAACAAATAAGAAATCCTACCAAATCACTCAGACTACACAATGAGAGGTGAAATGAAACAAAGTTTTCAGTCCTGTTTGGCCCTGTCATTCTAGAAACCTGCAACATCTCCTGATTAGTCATTCACTAGCTGCAGAAGGGAGAGGTAAGGCAGAACTGTAATTTAAGAGGAGTGCTTTCTAATTAATTCATATCTATTTTTTATCTTGCTGTGAGTTTTCTTCTCCTTCAAACAGCAACAGGATAAAGTGTTAGAAATATAAGTAAGTCTGAAGACAAGGGATGTTGCTTTTGTTTAAGCTGAGGGTCACTTTAAGATATCTTTTCATCTGCTTTCTGCTTTAGAACTGATCTTTTATTAGTGTCTTCTTTTGTGCAGGAGTTAAAGAAGGAGGGGAAGAGAGAGCAGGATTTCTAAGCAGTTTTCAGTGCACATCAAGTTAAATTTCCTTGATATCTTCAGACAGCTAAAGCATTAGGAAACCCTGTTCAAAAGGGAAAAAATGAACACATTTACAAAATTCAGGATCACATCAATGGTAAATGTTTTGGAACTTATTTCTAAGCAAAAACATTTGGGGTGCTCGTGCCCGCAGGCTTTCTTAAGTCAAGACATATACAACGAGAAGTCTTGGATACCTGCCCAGGCAGAGTGTGCCAAAGTCGTCTCTGGCAGTCCTTACAGTGGAGATTACAGTTAAATGTGAACTGATTCACATTACTTTCTATTTTCCAGTTCTGACAGATGGAAACAGATACCAAAGAAGAGTCCAAATCTCTCCACATGTTGATCCATCTCACTCATCATGCTCTATATACAGCATTCAAAGTGGAGAGTTATTCTGCAGACAGCAATCTGGGAAAACTTTTTATGCTAGGAAGGAAATAAAATCAAGTACACGCAAGAAGATACTGCCAGTGAGATCTGTGCTCTGTTCCTGCTCTAGTGAAAAGGACAAGATGTAGATCTGTAGTTCCTCAGAGGTCAGTTTATTTAGACCAAGTTGAAGGAAAGTTAGGTTAGTGCTATGGGTGCTTTGGTTGGACATGGCCTTTGGGAGGTTTCTATAACAAAAAATCGAGTGTAACCATCTCTACTAGGGGCCTTGAAATGCAGTGTTGTTGTGGAGGCTATGTTGCCTGAAGGTTGCTTCAGACCATTTCAGAAGCATGGTTCGGAGACCTGCCACGTGGAAACAGAGCTCCACTACTCATGGGCACTAGCTGGTGAAGCAGGATGAACGGAGCCTGAAATTTAGGACACTTTCCAGTGTGTTACTTGGATTCATGAAACTGTTTTTTGGATTTATTTTTTTCATTCTGGCTCTCAATGAGACATTGCTAGGGCTTGTCAGAGTCTAGAAGACAAAGCAAGGCAAGCAGCATCAGCATGACAAAGTTTTGTTTTTTTTTCTGGAGGGGTTATGTTGAAAAGCAACAAACAAACGCAAGGTCTTTGAAAATCCAGAAACCAGAAATAACTCATGTGTAGAAAAAAGAGGCTGAAGATTAAAAACATGGGTGTTTTCATGTTGGTTTCTGAAGAAGATAAAGCTTATGTCTGAGCGTTATAATCTTCCTGCCTTCCCCCGTTATCTATTTTACCCACTGAGAAACAGATAGATATCTCAGAGATACTGTGTTCGGACAAGTTTCGTGAAAGTCTATCACTAAACGTGGGGGAAGGACACTAAGGGAAAGTCTTGTGAAGGGAAAGGCTGAATCTTGACCTCGGCGGTGCCCGTTTTGCAGCCGGCGGTTATCATCGGGGAGAGACCTGGGGGTTCAGTGCAGGCTTTGGTGGGAGGGAATTAGAGACATCTTGGGGAGTCACCATAGGCAGCGTGGGACACAGATCTGCGAAAGCGGGGTTTTACTACTTCTGTTGTCGGAGGAACGAATTAGTAAACATGTATGCGAAAGCTGTGGAAGGAGTTTTTAGGCAGTTGTACTGATGATGACGACCATTAAAAACCCTGCACAATTTTCCCACTGTGGTGGGGGAAAAGGCTTTTCCCAGTCTGAAAGAATCACGTTTCTCTCGATAACTGGACAAAATAGAATAGGAAGGACCGTTTGAGTTACTTAAAAGTAGTGTGCACTCCTTAAAAACATGTTATATAAATGCTGTTAATTTCACTTTAAAAATGAAAAGGAAGGTACAAGAATATTTGAATGTGAGGGTGGTGCTACCCATGATCTGAATTTTAATAACACTCCCTTGAAGGTCTCAGGAATTGTTTTCCATTAGGGATGAGAAATTCAGAAAAAAGGGAGTGGCTGAGAAATATTTTGTTCACAAACAATGCTCTCTAGTAGTAGCAGTAGTAATCATGTTAAGTGTTTCAAATCCAGAGGCTCAAGAGAACCGTCTAACACGAGAGAGCTTTTCACTCTGTGAATCAGGCAGAGGATGGAGCGACCAAGAAAGATTACAACCAGTATATCAAAGAGGGCAAAACCTGGCTGGAGAGATCTGGGTTGTTTAATCAACTGAGCATCAAATTTTCAAAACCAGCCTAACTGATAGGAACGGAGATAAGAGAGGACACGCAGCTTGTAGTTGTTCTCCTCTAATCTGAGTGCTGCATCAGCTGTGTGGATATGAACAGTACTACAGTAATATATTCAGGCATAAGACTTCCATTGTTACAAAGAGCGTGCTCAGAAATGACGATCGAAATTAAGCTTTTAAGAAACGAAAACTGAAACTGAAGACCTCAAGCGGAGAACTGTGGATTTTTATTTTGCTTGTTTGTTTTCATATATTTGGTTTGAAGAATAAAAAAAGAATGAAAAAGAACTAATTTTACATCAGAATGGAATTTATACTTCAGGGGGGTTTAAGGTCAGCTGAGCTCTCCCCAGAAAAATCAGAAAATTATTTTTAATTCTTCATCTTTTTAGATGTGTCTTTTCTTTGGTATGAAAACATAAAAAATGAAAATGTTGTCTTGAAGTAGAAAAAAAACCCCCCATTCCATTTGAAAGGGTCAAAATGAAGTATCTCAGATATTTTGCCTTCTCTCTTATTTTCTTAACCAGAACTACTCAGTGTTTTGACTGCAAATCATGAACATTTCAATTTCTGCCAAACTGCATTTTTTAACAGTTAATCCACTTAGGGTTATTTGGACACTTTGGTATATCATAACACAGAGTTGCCCTGTCAGATTAACCCATTACTCTTAGGCTATGATGATGTTTCTAAAATTTTGTCTATCCATAACCAGATGTCTTATGATTTATATCTCTCCACAAGATAATTTTCAGTAGGGCATAAATGGAACATTAATGTTCTGTATGTGGCTAATATAAAAATAAATAATGCAGCTAAGGAAACAGAAAGTTATGCAGATTCTGTAATACATGTAATTACTGAGGAAATGCACTGTTTAATGAAAAAAAAAAAGTTTGGAAATTTAAATTATGGTAAACTCGTGTCATACTGAAGAATTGTAATCGAGGGGAGATAAAGATTTTTGGAATCATGCATAAAATACAAGGGTGGATATTTGATGCCATCATTAATTATAACAGAAGGAAATGATCCTTTACTAATAGACATGCGTTGATTTAACAAGGTAATGCTGGAGATGGAGCACAGTATATCATGTGTTAGAGCCATTGGCTACACTAAAAAATACCAAGTATAATCTTGACACATTAATGTGGTTAAGTATAATAAAAAACTACATGTAAAATTATAGAAAAAAGTTTTAAGGGAGGCTTTTTACACACTAAAGTCTCTTAGAAGAATTCATTTAGAAGAACAGTGGGAGAACGCTGCAATTTCTCCAGTAGAAGAAAAGCCATGCATTGCACCAGTTGTGTGAGTGATGATTACTGACATATATAAGGCCACTGATCTATCATTTTGAAACAGATAAAAGCCAGAAACTCTATACATATCCTTTAAATCAGTAGGAATGGTAAAAATTTTAAAAATTGCCTTCTTATCATGAAGAAATATTCAAAACAGGTTGCAAAGTATTTTTTATAGCAAGGGTATATATATATATATATATGTAGTTGAGTCTGAAAGGCACCAAAACCAAGGTAACTGGTGACCTTTCTGTACTCTAATGAAAAATGGGTCTGTTTTTTGAAATATGCTTGACAGTTGCTGTTCAGATCTTACAGTTAATCTTTATTTTGAGATTTTAAAAAACTTGATTTTGAACAGATGCAGTAATACAGTTGTAGCAGTAAAAAGAGAAAACATACTTTAACTTTCGTAGACCAACTATGTAATTAATTAAGTAAAGGCTTGAAGAGGTCACCCATCAACTGAACTTTGAAAAACCTTGAACCTAAACCAATTTTTCTTTTTGCTTCATTGTAAGTATGTATGGATAATTTAGTGATGAAGGTTGCTTTTTATACCGATTTTTTTTATGTGTCGTTCTCACTCAAGAGTTTCAAAATTGTTTCAGAATGTTGACTTAGAATATCAAATTTTATTTTTTTAATTAGTCTTTTCACACAATTCAGACCATCCAAAACTAACTCATATAAAACACAAAAGAGAATTAAGCCATGCAAGGTACACATACTAAATAGTGAAATATATGAAAAAAACATTAGTGCCATCCTCCATACGCTGCCTTTTTTCTTTCCTTTTAGCTGCTTAGCTTTGCCTTTATTTGAGAGAAAAGTTAAAAATGGTGCTGCTTCTGAAGTCAATCATAGAGATTGACGATCACAGAGGTTCAGACAATCTGAAACCAAGGAGGAAAGAGCAAAAGAGATCATGTGCAGAAGAAAGTGTGAGCTAGAAGTGCAGCTTTTCAGGTGAAGATGACCCCATATCTCTTAAGAAAAAGCTTGAGAACTACCTGTCACCTTTTGCATCCGAGTTGCCAAGCACCTACCCCATGTCCAGCATCGGCTCTGCTCCGTGTCCTGCAAGACAAGAGACTGCATGTGTGAATCAGATCTTACGTCTGGAGATACAGCCACTCTTCCCTCTGTTGCAAGACTTGGGAGAACTTGCCCATATTGCTGAGACTGGATAGGGGAGTGGTCGTCAGGAAAGAAATCAGGAAGGGTCAGGCCACAACCTCACAGAATAATTCTGGCAGGCAGTGTACAGCCCAGAGGTCGCTGACAGGTCACCCATGTTCTAAACCACTAAAAATAAGAATACTGCCTATAGTAACTTCTCAATGGGTGAGCAGTAGAGATGAAGGTCAACCACCCACAACTGATCTTCCAAATATCTAGAAAAACAGGTATCAAAAGCAACTGTTAGGCAAGTAAAGGTCGACACTGACAAACCGGGATCTTCAAGTTTCTCCCAAGGTGTTCCCAAGTCAAGATCAGTTAAACTTTGCCTTGATATTGCTTCATTTAAACTGATCTTGCTCTTGATCTGTTATTGCATGCCATATGTCGGGATATCAGATTCAATCATGTGGAGCACTGCAATCATGAGTTCAGGTTTCAAAGAGCTGATATTCCCCTCTCTGTTCTTCATAGAACTGCATCATGTTTTATCATGACCAATTTTTGACAGTACTCGTGGGTGTCCGTTTGCTGGTATTTTGCAGTAAAATAATTAAAACTTGTCCAGTACAAGGAGAAAGGCTGGACTATCTTACACAAATCTGCCAAGTGGCTGAAAGGCTGCCCTTGACCTGGTTCTGTCATAATTACCTCCTGATACATGTGAGAATGATACCTGCTCTGAACACGCTTTCTGAAGCAGACTTAATTATTGCGCGTTACATCAGGAAGTGGTCTAACACTTGAGGAATTCTCTGGCCAAAAAACTGAGAAAATCCACAGGGCAATCAAAGCACCTGACTTTATTATCAGGTGTTCGCCTTTTCAATATTCAGTCCAATGCAGAAACCCACAAAGGGAAACCCCACTGCTTCTCAGAAGTCTATTTAAGTTTCTCCATTCTGCTGTAGGGTGTTGTTTTCTAAGTATTTATGCAGCAGTTTAGTAAAGAGGGAGAAAAAGCATGACTACTCTGGCTACTGATGAAGGGTATAGTGACAAACTGGCCTAATCAGAGGTTCATACACATCTGAGACCAGATGTACGTTTCACCTTCACAGCTATCTCCCAGTGCCTTGGTCACTCCAACAAACATCTCTGGCACTGCCTTTTGGCAAAGAGGAACTAAATCAGCATCATTCACCTTGGAACAGCCGCAGACTCCTTGAATCTCACGTGGTTTTTTTTCTCCAAAACGAAGGGAGCAGGTCCCCTGGCAGGAGGACACAGACCGTGATCGATAACAGTATGCCATTCCTTCTCTGTGCTTTCAGCTGCCATACGGTTGGTGCTGTGGGCAGGGTGACCTTGCGATCCGTCCATTTGTTCCTCGTCCCACACTGCAGTCGTGACACAGTATTGTGAGACTTGTCCTACGCGAGCTTCTTCAAGCCTAGTATTTCCAAGGTTGCTGTTTGAGTTGATTTAACAACTCACTGCTGCTGAAGAGTGTAATTCACATTCCTCCTTCTCGTCTCCCTTGCTCCCAGATAGAAGCCTCTGCACCATAACTTATGCAACTGCTCGCCAGGTTTATTTGTTAACCAGTTTAACACATTAAATTCCAGAAAACAAACTCAACAAAACATTTTAGTGGACTAAGTCAGCACACAGACATGTACAGTGAGCATGAGGTGGAAGTTAGTTCCACACAGTAACAAGAGGATAGTAAAGCGAGAAAAGGATGGGGAGAAAGGACAAGAAAGGAGGAAGGATGAAGAAATACTTTGCCCATTGAAATGGCAGGGGGTATTTAGAAACACCCAGTTGCTCCTTACCTAGGTATGCAGGTCATAACTGAAGCTAATCTGAACTCCAGTGTTGTCACTAGTCCTTTCAGGTGGGCAGGAGACCCAGAGACACTGGTCCAGCACTGCTGAACTAGAGCAGTAATGGGGCAGATAGAACACAGACAGCATCTCCCACCTCCAGTGAAGTCCAGTATCTTGCAGCAGTTCTCATCCTGGCTCAGGGGGAAAAGTAACACACAATTTTTTTCACCCATCTGCCAGAGACAAGACCCTTCCTCCTTCGTGTCCTCACATAAGGTACTTGAATTTCTAGTGCAGCTGCCTGCCATCCCTCTCCCACCCGTGTGGAGTAGAACAGAGGCAGGACCGTCACTCCAAAGCAAGTGAAGGTCGGGAATGGCTACACTAGAAATGATGCTATATCAGGGAGCAAGGCGCAGGTGAACCTCAAATCACTGCGTGCGTGTGGTGGGGGAAGGCAGCTGTATCTTCTGCCATCTATACCTCCTTCCACGGAGACACGCTGGCATTTCCAAAGCAGTTTGGAAGCACGGTGTGGTGTGGAAAGTCATGGTTTCTTCAAGAAAGCAAGTGAAGCCATAAAGAAAAAAATGATGTGTACATGTTAATTATATCTTCTTCTGATCCTGTTGAGTTTTAGTTTCAGCTAACATAAAAACAGAATAGTTACTAGACAATGCCACTGAAGTTAGAATTAATTAACTCCCAGAAATATGTGTTTTACAGGAAGCAGTAATAAAGCAAAGAAACTTTTGAAAGATATGGCTACCGAGTTAAGTGTGCAACTGTAAATAGATTATTTCCATTAAATCCCTAATTTGAGACCAGACCTTAGAAGATTTCAAAGAGTCAAAGGTGAGAAGCAGACCACAAGGCGAATTCAATTTACATTTGGAAGAACTGGAAGAACAGATAAAAACAGCTAAATCCAAAGACTAGGTAACAAGTTTTGGTGAAAGGATGGTGAAGGTAAAACAAGCCTGGAGTTGGCCTTCAAGCTGCATACAGAGACAAAGTGTTTGTTGTAGTGAATTTTCAAAATACAAGTAGAATGACATTGCAAAAACATGAAAATACTCACAGCACATAAACACAAGCTTTTGGACATGGCCAGCATTACGTGCAAGAAATAAATTCTTTTTTAAAAGCATTCCAACAATGATAAAATGTACCTATTGAGAAATAAAGGACATGACACCACTAATGGTCCCCACAGAAATTAAATTGTCCAGAATTAAGAGGATTTCAGCAGAAAGGATTTCATCTACTGTCAAAAAAAGAAACAACAACATTAATGAAGAGGACTTGTTTATGGGAACTGTTCAAGAGAAACCATGTCCGTTGACTGGAATACTACATTAAGCAGAAATGAAACATGTATTAAATATAAATTGGACATGGGGACACAAATGAATTTGAGATCTGAGACTACAGCAAATGGTTTGAAGAGAAAAATCTAGTGAAATAGAACATAGACGACAAACCTTATCCCTCATTCTGGGAAGATAATTCCTAATAGGAGTATACATGAACTATATATAAAGATAAAACAAAAAATCCTGACAGGTTAATTATTGGAATTATGTCAGAAACAGGACATCTATATTGAAATGAAAACATAACAGCTTGCAAGTTCCAGTGAAAGAATTGATACTGTAAAAGAACAATGAAACATGAAAATGGAAATGGAAAAAAAAAACATACAGAAGGAAAACAGATGTGTAGAAGTGGCAAAAAAACATCCAAATTGTAATAAGCATCCAAATGCCATAAAGAAAATTATAAGTGAAATAACACAGATATTGTTAATAACATGGGCATTTTAAAATAAATAGATAACAGAAAGAAATATGTTACAACATATGAAATGAAAAAAGAATGTGCGCAGGAATCTGTTGACATACATATAAATATGCATAGATTATTTTCTCATATAGGGAAAGTGTATAAATTGCTTACTAAAATTATCCAGAAAGGGCACTATTAAAAATAATGACCACGGTCTGTAATCAAACATGCAAAATTGATATTTACTAGACATTGACAGTAGCAGACAATGAACCACAATGTAATTACCACAAGTTAAAAATGATATTGTGGAAAACAATGCTACAATTGTGGAAAACAATGCTACAATTGTGAAAAACAATGCTAAAATTGTGAAAAAAGGTTTCAATATCAATGACCAGATGAAGAGAAAGCATCTGCATGAGTAATAAGTAATGAAGTCTGATGCAGTGGAAATTTTGGGAATTATTCAACCTAATCTGAAGCTGCATAAAAAGCCAAAAACCTCCAATGACGCTGCCAGAGCTATGCTAAACCACACTGTCAGTGCTGGGGTGCCAACCACCTGCCAAAGAACCCGGCACTAAACGCCATGAAGAGTCTTCCTAAGTCAACCTTCTTCACAGACACTGCACACATTTAAGGTGCCTTCTCAGATGATGCATATCTCTTTCACCTGTACCAGTCAAGTAATAATGTACTAATATTTCCAAAGTTGAAAGGTCTCACCTCGGGTGACATCTGTAATTGACTTTAGACTCTGAATCCAACTTCTGCCCTCTCTGGCTCATGAAACACACTCCTGGACAGCCATAGACACTCATGTCCAAAACAGCCAGCACTTAATTCAGAGAACAAAAGGTTTCCCCTTCACACATGTTGCAAGAAAAACATGAGAGATGTACCCACTGTTTATCATCAACCCTTCCATTCCTGACTAAATTTATAGAGGAGCTAGGAAAAAACATCTGCAAGGTCACTTGGGTGATGCAGAGACTATATATTTGAGACTACACAGACTTAGGTCATCTTGCTGAGTAGAAGCAGCTTTAGAGTTTTGTTAGATGATTGCCGCCTGTCAGTGCATAGGTGCAAGACATCCACTCCCATCATCTGGAGTGATCGGCTTCACCAGCAGGAGGTAATGGGGCTTTCCTCGCAGAGGTGCTGGAGGCAAGCTGAATGAATTAGAAGGATTTACATCCTTCCTGACAGGACATACCCAAAATAGTTACGGGAAAACACCCCTCCGTGACTCAGTCCCTCATTTATCAAGCCCACATTCTTTCTCCACATCTATTCGGTATCTGCTTGCAGCAGCAAGAAAGCTCAGGCACGGGTCTCGGAGGAGGTAGTCTTGACGTGATGGAAACTTTGCCTTCCCCGTCAGTGCCTAGCATGGCCCAGTGTTTGGAGAAAATCAGCTCATGAGCAAAGAACAGCTTATTGAAGCTGAACCTAAATGAAATACAGATAATGTTGACGGTCTGGGAAAAATCACTTTGAGAACTGGCGCTTATCACATGGTTTCCTTTGGCTGAATATGTATAATTTACTCTTCCTCAGTTCAGTCTGTAACTTTGTCCATGCTGAGTTCCACACTACCATAGCACTAATGATAGTTTTTAAAAAAAACATTATGTACCTGTACATAACATTTTTTGTAGTCAACAGAATGGCTTGTGCAGAAGTACCGACCAGCATAAATGCCACCATCTTTCATCCCTGATGCAAGGTGCTTTTCCCTTAAACTGTATTGGAGATGACAAGTGCCAAGGCATGGATATCTTTCCAAAGCAAACAGAAACAAGTAAAAATCCAGTCAAAAGAAAATGTTACATACCATATGTCACAGAAGGAACAAACCAGACACGATAGATGTTAGTCATATGCTAGAAAGTTCTCAGTATAACAACAGCAGTTGAATAGAATCAGACACTTGAAAGCCACTGCAAACTGCAAAATACTTTTGATTTCATGTAAATAAAATACCTTCTTCTTGCCTCCAGTCCGATCCTTCAATAGAAGGAGTGATGGAAATCATTACTTATGTTAGAACACAATAAAGAATCAGGCCTTTAGCCCTAGTCCTCAAAACAGTAGGTATTTGGATTTTCTGGACATATCTCAAAACTGCAAAAAGGTATAAGAAAAGCAGAGAAGTTTGTATTTCTTTCTCTGCATACATAAAAATTGATTTTATTTCTATATGACTTAATAAATTTGTATAGTAAAAAGTTTATGTGCCTTTTTATTGCTTAATGTTTTACTTTCCAGTTTATTTGGTCAGTGGTTGATTATCACAATTATATACAGAGCTACTAAATCAGCTGTTTAGTAATGTTTAAGAAGTTTATTAGTCTCCTCAGTATTAAAACATTTGACTAAATATAAAGGTATGATGACTTCCAATACTTAAGCAGCAAGTAAAGTATTCAGTCTTTCTAGACAAGCAATATAGTAACTCAGTAATCCACTCAAATACATACATCATTGCTAGGCGAACAATATGGAAAAGAAAAAAATAACAAATAGGCTTCTTGCATTCAGGAGCAAATACTCAATAGTGTTATGTTTTCTTTGCTGAAAGAAAATTAGCAACCAGCATAGAAAAATGTAGTAATTGTTCCTTGATGTACATAATTGTATAATATTCAGCTTATTCTTTTTCTCTGACACAGAACAGTAGCTAACCATACCTTAGCCTCAGTATATATTATTTCTACTAATGTAATAAAAATAGACATAATGTTTTGCTCTCTCTTTTTCATGTATTCCCTACAACGCACCACTGGTGGGCAGCAGCCAAGTGCAGTGTGGGTGAGAGGTATTGCAAGATCAAAATGAAACTTTACCAATCAGTACAAAAACTTACCTAAACCAGAGAGATCACTTTGTGGGGTAAGGGGTTTCTTGCTCTCAGATGTTCTGCTTCAAAAATTCACCATACTGCTTTCTAAAAGCCAGGCTGGCCACTGAAGTAGTTCGGAAATTGATAACAAAATCAGAAAAAGACACTGAAGCAGTAAAATTCAGATTAAAATAGCAGTGATCTTAGTCACTTCAGATGCTGCAGTGCCTTCCACTTTTAAAGGTATTTTGACAAAAATTGTAGGTGCCGTGCATTGGCGCCAAATTATTGCAACGGTGATCTGAACTTTTTGTCAAGTCTTAAAAATCTAGAGGTGCAGGAGAAATCAGAAAACGAAAAATATTTTAAAGTTGTATGTATCCAAGAAAAAATGGTAAGAGGCAAAATGTGCTGGCATACCAGGCATTGCTCTCAGGAAAGGAAAACTCCCCTCATTTTGCTGCTGATGTATGATGTCAGGGAAGCATTTATCCTGCATATTTAAATTGAAATCTCCCTGGAACCCTGAGATCATTAACTTGCTCAGCACAAAGAGGTGCTGTACTTGAAAGGGACTTCTAGGCACCACAACAATGTCCAAAGCCAACACTAGCAACTATATTACCTACCTCATATTATAAGTAATTTTACTTATTACTCTAAGTAATTCTTTTAAACTCGTAGTTACTGTTTTTGTTGTTGCTACTGATTGGGATAGAATTGTACTTGGAGGGAAAGAAGCTTTCTTCCTCTCATCCTCTTGTGTTCTTGCTCTTCATTTTACTAACTGAAGGTGATGTTCACACACTGTATTTTTCAGCTTCTCCTACGACAGCCTATTTTAGCAAACAGTGAAAACCTTCTTGAACCGCAGGCAGCAGAGTGTAACAGAAACGTCATGTAGGATATGACTACATTTTAAACCTAAGCCGCTCTTGCTGCGGATATGCTGACTTTGACCATTTTTTCTTTAAAAGAAGAAAAATCCATCTCTACAACCTATCAGAATCATTAGCATAGGTCAATGCTTTTAAAACACACTGATTTCCCAAATTTAAACAAAAATCTGTGTAACAGTCCCTTCTGCAGCTATTTTATTATACAGTTCTCTTTCAATCTTCTGTCTTTAGACCACATGCGGTGAAGACAGCCCTCTCCACTACATTTTACAGATGAAACTCTTCTTGATGTCCCTCTCCCCTGCTGCGGGTGGCTGTGAATGGAATTTCCTCTTTTCATCTCTCTCCCGTGAAGGTACATTCTCAAGTCTCGGTAAGTTTGCTTGGAGCGATCCAAGATTTATGAAAGTTGTCTGCTTAGGGTTGTGTTTGGTTGATTGACATTAGTATCTGCAAGGTTGTTAGCTTCAGTTGAAGCTTTTGGAGCATTCATAAAGTATCTCTCCTGTGTCTCTGGACAAGTGGGAATTAACACATCACTTTCTCTCGCTGTCTGGATATTTAACAGTACCTCTGTCTTCTGATCTCATGAAGCTAGAGGAAGCTAGTCACGTTTTGTTAAAGTCAGCAGAAGAATTCAAAATTTGGGCAGATAGAGGAGAGATAAATAGGCAGACAGGCACATATCAAATGATCTAGGAAGCTTGAAAACATGCGCGTACCAAGAAAATTTCCTAGTGGAGCGATGAATGCTTCCATTGCGCAAACTTAAGAGATGGCCACGTCCTGCTTAATGCATTTTCTGGAGACTATTCCTTCTTAACTCTGTCTCTGGTTCCCACAAAGCTAGATCCAATTCCAGGTCCAGTTCTTGCACTCATACATGGAGGTTTTCTGGTTTTTGAGAACAGTTGAAAGAATCCAAACCATCTCTTGTTCCACTGGGAGAGCTCCTGCCCATGTGGTACTTTAAAAATCATAGGAGAGTGAGCGAATTTCTGAGGCTATGTGCTAGATCTGGAGGTTACAGGGAAGGAAGACAGCCCTGTTCTCTTCTTTTTCTTCTGTTTTTCCACAGCTGCTCTAAACAGCTTCTGATGTTCCCGGTACAACACACTGCTGCAAATGCTCTTTTGGTAGCAGCATTAACCTCAGTACGTTGAGTGATTGCACCAAACTGCCCACATTTTCCTGCCTATCTCTGCCAAAATACCTACCTCTGCCAAAAACCTGCAAGTAAAATGCCACGGGGAAAAGGTTTTTCTCAACTCTTGGAGGATTTCTGCTAAAGCCAGTGTCAGTCCTCCTGTGAAAATAATGGAGGGACGAAAACTGCTTGAGGAAAAAGAAAAGCCAGGACACCATTTCAAGAAGAAAAGGCAGAAAATCTAATCTATAGGTGTTATTGCTATTCTCTCCCATAAATAAGAACTTAAGAAGACTGAGTGTTTGAAGCAGACACACACATGAATACTTTTTGTGGGAGCAGTATAATTTATAAACTTTCCCACCACCTGCTCCCCATTTTCAGCTCATAACAGATATGCCTGTTATTCAAGTTCTCCTTACAGACGTGGGATTATTAGATCTCTTATGCAGCCAGAGGGAGCTTTGGCCCAATTGTATTTGCCTCTTCTGGGTTCTTTAAGATGGGGTATTTCTATATCACTTTTTACAAAAGGGTAAAGGTACAGCTGACAGGAGCTCATGTTCCCTTGTTCACCCTATTTGTCCTAAGGATGGTAGTGTGGGTTATGGCCTGCTTAGTCACACTGGATAGTTACGCCACTCTAACCCTCCGTATTAGCATGGTCTTGTCTGGTATAAATTGTGTCTGACTCTGGTCTGACACTGAGAATGGCTTTCAGATACAGATAAAGAAAGAAATTAAAAAAAAAAAAAATTAAAACCAACAACAACCCAAACAAACAAACAAATGCCTAAACTGGAATACATACAAGAAATAAGGAATATTATAAACCAAATCAAAACAAAACAAACCTCAAAAATGTAGACAGAGAAAAATAAAAACCTGAGCCGGGGGGGCCATTTCTCCTGACTAGAAGCTTCCACACTTCCAGGCTTTGTCTGCACCTGCAGCTGACACATCACTTAGGATCAAAACCCCCAGGCCACCCCAGCAGACTCGGAGTGCCCGAGTCTCCTCAGGAAAGAGAATGTGCCCACCTGAAGCTGCTGGTGCACAGTGGCATGGCCTGTGGGCTCCCACCATCCTCCCCACACCATCTCAGCAGAGAAGCTGGTTACCAGCTGCATTCGCTTTTTGCCTGCGCTGGGGCAGAAGGAGGGACCTGCTGACTCGTGGGCGTAAGTCCAAACATTACTCAAAGTTGAAAGAAACTCCTTAGAGAGGGGGTTATAGCTCTGCCAGGAGATGTGCTACCCTAGCTTGTCCCTGCTATGTATCTGAGATGTTCTTTCTTGAGTTTATAATCAACATAATTCCCGTATTAAGGGATTCAATGTCTGTTTTCTTAAGAAATCCCTTTTACTTAAATAGAACATTCTAAGAAATAAATAGTACAAAGTAGAATGTTTTAAGAAATAAATTTACTTAAATACTTAATATCACCTCCATATTGCTGGGATAAATTCATACTACAATTACTAATTGTCCATTAAAATAAATCTGTACCCTTCATTTTGCATGGAAAAAGACAGCTACCTCCATTTCGTTATTATAAAACGACATCTGACAAACTACATCTGAAATAGTTACATGGGGTGAAGTTTCCTCTTTTATATATTGTAATACATATTTGACATTTCAGTTTTCGAAGTCATTTGTAGTATAGGAACCAAATCAAAACAAATAACATGATTTAATCCTTTGACTGAGTAGAAACAAATATGTTAACAAAATGCTTACCACCATAGACTTGTATTTATAAATTTATATAAAATAATATTTTTTTTAAAACCCTACAGGAATAATAGTAGTTTATAGTTGTACAGTGGTATGGTATTCTTCATTCTAAAGATACCAAAACCACCCATACAAACAACATGTAAAAAGTGGTGAAATGAAACTACTTTTAGATTTCAGGATATGCAGCAGTATTTGCAATATACCTGCAATGACAAGAATGGAAGGAAGAAAAGGAAAGTTTTGAGAAGAAAAAGCAGCAAGTGGGGAAAAAAACACACAGTGAAGATAAATGTACAGATGTAATTCACAAATGTTGATGACCAAGTGATAAGCTTACTCATATCCACCCCCCCTCAAAAAAAACCCAAACAAAAACCAAAAAAAAAACCAAAAAACCCAAACCAAGAGTTTGATAAGAACAAGAAATTAAAGAGTAATAATAGATTAATGCAAAGACCTGGGTTAAAATGAGAAAGCTTTATGCTTAGCAATGTACATATACAATCCCAAAAAATTTTCACTGTAAACAGACAAGACAAATATTAGATGCAATTGATACAAGTGGAATTTAAAGCGTGATGGCATCCAGTTGCAGTTTTGCAAAAGCTGGATAAAAATGAGTTATGCTGTTCACAGTAAAAGAAAGAATGATGTACAAATCTGTATTTGCTGCTGTCTTCATAGATCACAAGGCTACTATCCAAATAGCCTTCTTGGGCCCCAGAAACCAGCATCCTTTAAGCAGTACAGATCAATGACCCATCTAGGCTTGGGTGGACCTCTGACCTTTTTTCTGAAGCGCAGCATCCTTTATTTACTATTTATAATCACCTAAGCTATCTAATGTTACTTCTGCTCCTGGACAGAAATCCCTCACCAACTTAGGAAGGGATGTGATGATCCCTGGTGCAAATACTTCTAAAAATATGATGTCAATTATTTTGAGTTATTAGCTACCAGTATTAAAAATCATTACTCCATATATGGAATAATGCATAAAATTGTATTTTTACTAAATAGGAGCATGACATACAGCAGATATCCTGTGAGGGAGACATAGGTAGGTTCCCTTAATTATTTTAATTTTAATATACTTAAGAAGAACATTAAAAATAAAAATATGATGTTATTACCTGGCCAATATAGTGTATTAATACATACTCCAAAAATGAAATAAGCCTAATCAAGTTCTGTCTCCCACCATTACTGAAACTATGACGTATAACACTTTGCGTACACTGATCAAGATTTATCTTAAAAATACATATTATTATAAGTTTAGCTACCCAATTCTGCTACAGAATGATTGTTTCTAACCACCCTGGCATGCAACTTCTCTCTAGTTTGTAGCCATGCTTGTTCATTGACAGTTTATGTGCTCATTGCTCCTAAGTGAACATCAACCTGGCTTTTCTCCTTTCCCAGTGTTTATCTCCATCCCTTGATATATTTATGCACAACAGTTATAACCCATCTCAACTTTCATTTTGCTAGACTATACATATCAAGCTTATCTTGGCTTCTGTTATACTGTAGGTCCAACATTTCCCTGATTATCCCTACATGTATTTTAATTTCAATATTTTCTCTCTTGAACATGGCCATCCAGAAGTAAAAACAGAGTTCAAGTCTATCCGGACTCTTACATTTGCCTTTTCCTGAAGAAATGGGGTGGCAGGAACCTCTCAAGATGCACTGCAGGGCAACTTTGGAAAGCACATGTCATGCTTGCAAGTTATTAATGTGATCAGCTGTTACGCTCATATATTTCTTCTCCTCTGATATTTCCAACTGGTGAATTACAAGGTTATAGAAATTCTTCATTCTAGTACTCTGAAAGCATTATTTTGCTTTCTGTAATATTATGTAATATTTGTGTAATATTATTTCTTTCTATTTCCATTGCTTCCCATCTCAAGGTATTTCAGTTTTTCCTGTATGCTGGATAATCCTTCATCATCACAGCACCTCGTGTCATCATTTTAATATATTTTGTTTCATAATAAAAGCATTCAATAAGATCTGTGCTTAAAGAACCTCCATCCAGCTTCAAAGATTCTTCTCTTTTTATTCTCTGGATCTACTGTAGTGAATCAATTCATCCCAAGTCTTCCCAAAGATGTATTTCTTCTTGGTGGCAGTATAAAGCTCTGGTGCCTCTCCTTTCATTTTGCCATCCTTTTGTCCCTTAAATAAGTGATTTTATCTTGCCAGTCCTTCAGAAAGCCTCCTTTAACTTCAGGGCTCAAAATTGTTCCACCTGTATTAGGTCAGTGACCCGATAATATTTTTAAGGGTGCCATATTTCTCCCCACGATTTCTACTTAAATTCGTTAAAAGAATCAGCCTCTGGCCCTGATGGTTGTCCAGAAAAAATGAACTGAATGCGGAGGTATCTGTCTGAGTCTAAAATCTTGAAACAAAAGCTTTAGGACCTTGAGTTACCTTCTTTGAGTCTAGTAGTACTATTTCAAGTATCTTGCTATGATGATTAAAACGCCAACATTGTTAAAATCACAAAATTACCTCTGCTGAAAGTACAGCGAAGGATGAGAACAGATCGTGTTATGAAGGGCTCATATTATGTGTGTTGCTCAGCCTGGTGCCACTTGTGGATGCTCAGAAGAATGTCAGCACCTGTTCCATCTCCTGATCCCTCGGAAAAACCCAGAGGAAGGAAAAGCCACAGGGAATACTTTGCAGAGCTCGCCGGTGTAGATGTGCACGTACATTTTTCCCCCAGATCAGCAGTTTACAGGTGACATTCAGACTCAGAAAGCAGTCATTACTGAGTTATTTTTTCCCACTTCTCTTTACAGCGAGCTTGGAAACAGTCTCCTTTGCAAATTTCACAAGGCTCCGAGCCCAGAGACCTTAAGCATCTGTACGTCGTAGTTCTACCATCAGTAACTAGTGACATCGCAAGCAGCTAGAATTTAGTTTGTGGGCAAAACCTGGGATGATACCACCGCTTTCATCATCTCATCTCAGACTCCAGCCCTCAGGAGCATATGGCCTGGAGAACAGCTTTGGCTTTCTCTCCCAGAATAGCACTATGAGTCAGAACAGCTTTTCCTATAGGAGAGTTAGATATATTGTGCTTTGAGCAGAAAAAAAAATTCACTTTTTCCTCTTCCCTTTTTGGTTTTTTTTTTTGTCGTTGATGTTTTGGGGGTTTTTAAATGAAAAAAAAGATGAGGAAAAGTACTCACATACTTACCTAAATCACTGAGTTATGTTTTACATCAGCATTTCACTGTAGATGAAAGTTCAAGATTAAGAAATTGTGCATGTAGTTAAATTTGGCACCAGCTGATAAAATCCCACTTAGCTGTGTACGTATGTTTTTTCCATTCCGTTTGGTCAATGAATACCAGCTGTATAGAGCACAGTGGACCAAATTGAGATTATGACATCATGAGTACAACATATAGAATTACTAATTTCTGTACCACATATACCTTCATTTAAGTACAGTGCATTTTCTAGCAACTGAACTTTGATATATATAATTTCTTCAGGTAAAATAAACTGAAATTTTCTCATATTTAATGCAAATATTCTATCATGATGTAAAATTTTATAGTAAGCCACTTCCAGCCCAATTATCCCTTTCTCTCTAAAGATGCTATTTTTAACTCGCTTAACACCTAATTAAATAATATTGCCTAGCTTGACAAAAGACTAATACCAAGAATATTTTGCAAGAGATTTCTTAGAATAATGAGATCTGGAAGTGATTAATTTAGAGACATACATAAACATTTCCAGTCTATTGTGAACTATCATATTACTGTATACAGATTAAGAAAATTATATCGAATTTGCATTACAAGTGCAATCATGTATATCGCAGCTGTTACCTGTTGAGTTTTTCTGGGGTGTGACAGAAGAGATACTACAACTTTTTTATTGCCAAAATCTGGCTAGACGTTTATCTACACTCCTGCTAACACTTTTGTTACACTATATTAAACCAAATCAGTGAAACACCTGAACTGGAATAATTCAACTTCCTCATCAAGTCAGATTTCCATGTTAATACAGAAAGAAAAGATATATCTGGCCTTTTCCAGAGATTATGTTTTGATTGCTTATTATGAGTCTACTTTGTACACCGACAGCAACGATGTGTAATATCTTGCAGGGCCTAAAGAATCACAAAGTTAAAAATGCTGTTACAACACTGAAGGCTGTGTACTATTTACATCTCAGTACCGTTATTTTTCAAGCTGCATACAAAGGAAACACCTCAGCTTGGGAATGAACTTATTCTCTAGTTTCCACCTTAGCTAGAGCCTTACATGTCCTAATTATCTAAGGCTCGCATACACTAACAAAGAAGGCAGCACTATAGGTGCAGACCTGCTGAACTAAAGAATCTGTGCTGAAGACATGACCTACACGCTGTGTCCTACAGACATTTGGGGGCTGTGTCTTTAGATAAGCTCTATGACTATTGAACAACTCCCTGAGTATTAGCGGTCGCAGCCTGTGAGGTACACTCCTGCAGTGGACCTTCCAGTTTAATTTCATCTAACATCCAGTCCATGTGCTTTGCGATATGTGTCAAAGCATGGTAAGTGATTATGATGTCACGATTCACTTCAGATCCACAGTAAAACTTTAGTTTGACATAACTTAAGTCATCAAAAGCCTTAAGGAAAAGCAAAGACAAGTGTAAAACACCTATTCATAAAAAAATGCATATGCTTTTCTCACTGTATCACAAGTAAGCAAAGACTTTTTTTTCAGGGAATCAAGAATAAAACATTGTTCACATACTTATAAAGAGATATGTATAAATATATATTATTCAAATACTTGTAATGATCACATCATCAACTTTGTTACTCAAATGTCTGAGATCTGAGTCTGTGTTCTTCAAAAGTACTTTGTAGGATTCAAATAAATATTTGCTCCTTAAACAGAAAGAAAAATTGAGTTAATTTCATTAAGACATTTCATTAAGCATTCTAAGCTTACAGATATACATATATTTACTCCTGAAAAATAACCAGATGTTAGGAAAATTCAACCAGCTGAATCCTTTACCTTATCCCTGCTCAGTACTGCTAAGAGTCTATACTAAGGAAAAAATATACTGTTAAGAGTTGTTAATCAAATATTTAAACCTGGCAGCGATGACCAGTTAAACTGTAGCTTTAATATATATGCATTAAGCAAAGTAAATCTTACAGTTCATCCATGATCTCTGTTGAAGAATCGATATATGAAAAATCACCAAATTCTCCTGTCTAAACTAACGTGTGTATAGTTTGTGGTATAGTCTGAATCGCAGAATAACGCAGCTACAGAAACGTCCGTGGGGAGCAGCCCCTGCGAGTCCCCAGCGCTGCCTCCCGCTTGAGACGTGACTGACCACCACCAGCAGAGCACAGCAGCCCCAGCTTCGTACAGTTACGTCTGGCAAACTTCTCGGGAGGGAGCCTCTGCAGTTGCTCAGCATGCCCTGTCCCAGTGCTGCACTGGCCTCCCAGTGCATAAGGGCTGCCATTTCTCCTGTGCCCCCCGCCACGTCATCCCGAGAGCATCCTGTGGGCAGCGTGATGCCACCTCCGCCAGCGCTCCGCAGGGCTTGCTCTGACTGCTTTTGCCTGTCTGTGCAGCATCTTCGGTTGTGTTGATTGCACCTTAGTCCTCACCTCCCTCCCGTTATCATTCCTGATGTTGCACTGCCTACTACGTTGCTGCTTCCCTGAAACTAGTGTTCTGTCTCCTACCTGGAAGGTGGTGATTTCCACCACCGTTTATTAGACCGTGAGCTTTTATGCAGATGGATCTACTACTGCAGTTACTGAATGGTGGCCAGGGTTCTGGGAGCATGCTTTAGAGACCAGGTAATTGAGTACCACTACAGACTGAGGAGGGGTCCTCAAGCAATTACTTACCTTTACTATTTAAAAAAAAAAAAAAAAAGTCTTTCACTTCAATTTGTCTAGTTTCAACTTCTAATGACCATGCTTGTTACCCATTCTTCACACAGCTTAAAGAATTGAAAAGCTTTCCCGCATGCATGTCCCAAGGTTACCTCCCATCTCCATCTTTGGAAGAACACAATAGATTGATATTTTACTACTCCATTTTAGTCAATATACCCAGGTCTCGAGATATTCTCCTTCAGGTATAGGGTCTGTCCTCTGCATGGCAGCTATATTTTCTAACATTCCTCTTGCTATCCTCTTGTTGAAAGCAAAAAGTTAGCAGTGACCGACATACCTATGGTTAGTCTCAGGACCCAAAAGGCGTTCGATTAAAAAACGTCTTTGTAAAGACTTTAAAGAAAGGTTATAAAATACATTCCTGTTAGGAAAACAAAGATGGCTCCTCCTTACTCCAGCAGTACAGGCATGTTTTCTATCAGGTGACTGGCAGAGGGATTTAAGCAGAGTTATCCAAGTATTGGTTTCTGGCCGGAATGGTGTACTAGTAAGTTTTGGGAGAGTCTTGAGAGAGGCTTGGCTACAGAACATTTAGGAATCACGGGGGCCTTTTGGCTTTACATCTATGAATTACAGAAGTACATACAATCAACTGTGAAAGACATTCCATTTCTGTGATATAAATGAAATAGCAAGAAGGAAAATAATACAACTTCTTCCTTTCCCACAAAACCTATAAGGCTTGATGCCAAAAGGCTGTAAAGATTTTATTGGTTAAATAATAACTGGCTGCAGGGATCTGAACTCTGCAACATGTTTATTCTGATGCAAAGCCAACAACTTTTTTCTGAAAAGCTAGGAGAAACTCATCTTTCTCCTGACAAAGCAGTTAACTGCCCTCTGACTAGAATGGTCATGAAATGGTAATTTACACAAGGTCATGAGAAAGCAGAAGAGTAAAGCCCTGTGGCCTTCCACGTCACACCAATGAGGACAATCCAGTCTCTTCCCTAAACCAAGCAGCCTCCTCCCTAAGTGTCACTTAGGCTTGATTTGTTCCAACACAGGCATGAGGTTTGCGGGTTTCTTCCTGGCTGCAGCCTTGCTAACATGTTTGCAGTCTCAAGAAAATGTTTGCATTTCCATCCTTCCCATCAAAGTATGAGGTTTAAAAACAGTTTATAAAATGAAAACTTAAACGTCATCCAAGATTCTGGAGGTAGGGTCTTGGTTATAAGGTTTTGCCTTAACCTAGCCAAACTCCGGAGTAAAACCAAATATTTCCATAAAGAATGCTGCCAATCCATCTGTTACCACCGGCATCTTGTGAAGAATGTCTGGTCATATTTCAAGCAGCCAGACAGTCTCACCTACCAAACCTGTTCTGTATGTCAGGTCACTTCAGCTGCTCAAGCAGGTGGACCTCACCAGAATCTGGCACAGTGCCCTTACCTATTTTCTTTCAATAGAAATCCCATGGGGAGGAAAATCTGATCCAGGAGAAAACAGGCATAGAGGGACCTTATTGTTGATTCACTTTTCTGAAGAGAATTCCACCTTAACCAGGCTGGCAATATTCAAAGCTAAGCACATACCCTTTCAAGTCAGATTGTGTTTGACTGCTTCTGGCTTTGGATGCTATTCACAACCAACCTTTAACTCCTGTTTGCACAGGAAATGTCTTTTATCCCACAAGGTACTCATCAAAGTGAGTAATCTGGAGATCTCTACAGACGGAATTGGTTCCACTGGTTGAAACTCACAGCCACTGTCCGGTCACACTGTTGTTTCTGAAAAAGTTAAGCAGTGATTTCCCTGTCCTAAAGTGTTCATGCCATGAAGGACCCAGCCTTTGAAGTAATACCTCAGCCATCTCTGTTATCCTGTGCTGTTATCTATATATCTATCCATCTGTATCCTGGGTTATAGTAACAGGACTATAGCCAGTGGGCCAAGGGAAGTTATTCTTCTTCACTCAGCAATCCTCTGCACCATCTAGAAAACTAAGTCTAGTTTGGGGCTCAGAAAATAAAAATCTTGATCAAATGAAGCAGGTACAGCATGGGGACCACCAAGATGGTCAGAGATTGGAGCACTTGCCCTTTAAGGAGAGGCTGAGGCAACAGGGTTTGTTCAGTTTGGGGAAGAGACAGCTTTGAGGGGACCCAATACCAGCTCCAGCTCTACTTCCTAAGAGGAGTTTTTTGAGGAGTTGAAGCCAGACTCTTCTCAGTGGTCAATGGTGGGAGGATGAGAGCCAAAGGCGTAAGTTGAAACAGGAGACGTTCAGTCAAGAAAAGGGTGTGCAAGCCTAGAAAAGGGTGTGCAAGCCTAATGCTTCAGAATGTCAAGGTTTTCAGGACCAGGTAAAGCCTTGAGCAACACAGTCTGACCTCACAGCTGACCCTGCTTTGAGCAGGAGATTGGCCTAGAGCCCTCCTGAAGTCCCTTCCTACCTGCATTATCCTGTAAGCCTGCCATCCTGTGTTGTGACTCAGATGTAGCTTTTCACAGCTTCATCTCCTTACCTCTTATCTGGACATAAATGGAATAATTATACACGAAACTGCAGTCTGACCCATAATGGTTACAGCTGCATTGTTCACAGAGGGTTTCTTCATCAGACTAAACTTGGTTTCTGAAAAAAAAGTATCAGCTGTTAAAGATGGAAGATGCTATATTCTATTTAATATTCAGATTTAATTCCAGCTTTGACCAACTTTTCTATTACCAGACATAACTGAATTCCTGGTTTATATGTCAAGAGTTGCATAGAAAACTCAAACATCACCACAGATGGTGGGTATGTTTCTGTGACCGTCTGTAATGTGATAGTTTGTGGGTCACTCCACAATAAATGGGCATCTGGAATGGCCATTAAGGTTTGTCAAAACTATTACACATCTTCAAATGATGGTGGGGATGGGTGGGTTAGAACTTAACCTCAGTAATAAGATCCATCCATAATTGGCAGAGACTGTAACAATACCCCAGCTGTGCCAAACCAAGAGCGAGGATCCTCCACAGTGCCAAAAGAAAACAAGCTTGCTGAGGATCTGCTCTCAGAGGAGGAAGCCCTGAATCAGGCAAGTTGTGAAGGAAACTGAGTAGGCTTAGCAGAATAAAGAAAGTCTTTCCACAGGTAAAAACTGGCTAAGAGACACGACAGCGAGTAGGAATATATGGTCAGTTTTCAACATGGAGAGAAGTAATTTGTGGAGTTCAAAAGGGTCGGTGCTGGGACTATGCTGATAAATCTCTTCAAAACTGGCCTAGAGCAGAGGGTAAACCCAGAAGTGACTGGTGGTTTGCTGATGTCTGCTGTCTCATAGGAATCAGGTGGCAATACCCCTTCTCCCCCTCCTGGCCACTGCCAGAAGACAGGATTCTGGCACTAATCCTCTGGTCTCATTCAGTATGGCTCTTTTGATATATTATGTAAAGGTACAAACCGTAGGAGATAAAAACAATCTTAAACTTACACAGACCCAGACCAGAAGAGCAATAAAATTGAAAAGATGGTCAGGTAGGTATGCTTCTGCACAGTAATACTTTCATGCATGCTTCTGCACAGTATTGGCAACCTCTCTACTTCAGCTACCCAGAATGGCTTCTGCTGGCAGTAACTACAAAATAATAGAAGCCAAGAACACAGCAACCATTAACAAAAAAAAAAAAAAAAAAAAAAAAAGAAAAACGCATTAAAAAAAACCCCAGTCCTCAAAAAACCAGAATTGTAAGTCAAACCCCATCAAGTGAACAGACAGAGATTGCAGAAGATAGTTGCTCACTGTGAAGCCTAGACAGATGTCTCCATCTTCTGCTATGCTTGGGACAGCAAAGAGAGAAAAGAGGTAAAGCTGGTAGCAG
This sequence comes from Aviceda cuculoides, assembly GCA_035590195.1. Classification (NCBI taxonomy): domain Eukaryota; kingdom Metazoa; phylum Chordata; class Aves; order Accipitriformes; family Accipitridae; genus Aviceda; species Aviceda cuculoides. The sequence continues at coordinate 15,108,582 of JAVJGG010000048.1, read as the reverse complement.
TAGCAAAGGAGAATGCAAGTAGCATGCTAAGGGGGGAAAAGCACCATCAAATTGGTGCTGAGACACAAGAAAAGAATTTCTGTCAAGGTTGTTATGCTATTTCCTTGAATGTCTTAAGCGAAGCCATTCAAACCTCCCTTAAAGTGATATTGTGTCCTCACAGTGCTGGGTTTTAGTGTTTTCTAACACAGTAAGGTCAGCAAGAAGGTGTGAATTTTTCAGTCTCTGAACAAACACAGCTACGCCAGGAGATCTCTTAGTGCAAACCTGACCCCAGAGATTTCACAGGCAATGGACGGGTTTTTGTCTCAGCAGCCACTCTAGCTTGATTATTCCTTTTCTACACACGTGGGGAAAAAAGGTCACCAGCTTATTACATGCTATTAATGTTAAATAACAACAATAAAAAAGCAACACCTCGTTCGTTAATATGATATCTTTTGTACACCTGTCACAATACTGGGAAACTGAAGGGCTTAATCTTTGATATTACATATTTACAAGCCTTGCAGATCAAACTCAAATGGTATTTCAACTGTACTTTACCTAGAGCAAGAAATGTCTAGGCAGATAGCCCAGAGCATATTTAGAGCTGCCCTGCAGTCAGTGAGACACATGAAGTGAGTATACAATGTCAAAGTACTGTAAAAATAAGTCAGCTAGAATATAATTGGCTTGGATCATAGGTCTACAGGGCTAAGGCACCCGAGCCATTGGTAAATTACACAGCCATTTTTACTTGATTTCCTGTTTCTTCAACTCTGAAGTGATAATTCTGTTGAAGATGATAAAGACTGTTGAGGAGATTTTATTTAATACAGATGGACATGTTAATGCAGAGTGATCTACCCATCCCTCCAATTAGCCTACTAGGTGCAGCTTGATATAAAGCAGAGACTGGAGCCCTGAGGACATAAAGCAAGACAGGGAGAGCAACATAGCTCAGCATGTTTTCAGGAAATCCAATTATTTGTCTGAAGCTTTGAATTCAAAAGTGGATTCAGAAAGTCCTAAAGCAATTATGATTTGCACTGAAAGAGACTGGCTAAAGCCAGCAGCTAAACGTTTGTATTGTTTTTGGCTTGTGTGCTCCATTTATACAGTAAGACCCTTTAGCACAATCACTTCAGCATGTAACTGAAATGAGTTTAGTTTTCAATAGGATTCTTCTTTCAAATAAGTTGATAAGAAACACACCAGTTTTCTTATTTTTAGTACAATCAGAAGGGCTCAGTAACAATTCTGGATTTCAGAAATTATTTGAAAACTTTTATGAGCTTTAAAGACAGTGTTGTGTTAAATATCTTGCACAAGATGATAATGCTAAAATATTTGCCGGGCGGGGTGTGTACCCTTCAGTTGGTCTACCGTCTCTCTTTCTATACTAGCATGTATGTGCTATGCCATCATGATCTGAGGCAGGAAACATACGAACAAGATATGTAAATATTTTTTGCTCGTTATGTTTGCTAGTTACTTTGGTGAAAAAGCCCAAAATATTTGTAATGGTATTCTCTGCGTATTTTAATATTATCACCACCAAGTACTCTGTATTTCTGAAAATCTCCCTAGTATTTGGATACTTAAATATGCATATTTATGTATGTTATATACATAGTCCATATATATTACAACCTTAAACCACTTTATTAATGATAGCAAGAGATATCTGAAATCATTCTAAAGGAACTCAGGTATGCAAAATTACCTCTTGAATAGACACTGACCCTGAACATATTTAAGTAAAATTACTCATATTTTAGGTGTGCATGAATCTATTTTTTCACTTTACATTTGGGTAATGAACACTATGTCTGTAATTTGCTTTCAAAAGTCACCAAATATAGGAAATGAAGTGCTGTGAGGCATCTGTGTCCCTAGGAACTATATATATATACATAGATATAGATATAGATATAGATATATAATGCACATATTCCTAGAAAGTCAGTTGTAGGCTAATTTTTTTTCAATATCAGACCCTCTTTAGACATTATAGTGGAAGAACAATGTGCGGTTTTGATCACATTCTTCTAACTTTAAATAGTTTGTGTGGCTCTTCTTGAAGATAAAAATCTATTCTATAAAAAACCACCCTCCTGAGCTGTAGCTGCTAGATACAAAGTTTTCTTTTTTAAATAGCAGTAAAAATACCTCATAAGCAAAGCTGGCCCAAAACGGGGATTCCAAGTTCACTGGAAGTTTCTTTTTAATTTAGTTTTGCTCTGACCTGTAGTGGCTGTTTCCAATGTCCGTAGCCCAGGCAGGCTCTGCAGGAATCCAGGCAGGGTTCTCTTTGAACTCTGCCTTGAGTTTGCTAAAACCTCATTGAACCCAAGATGTTTTAAATGAAAGACTTCAGACTGGATGAAGTAGCATTTTTTGACAAAACTTTGTTTCCTTTGATAATTTCTGAACATTTCTATTTACAACATGCTTTGATTGAAGACAGACTGTTATGATGAAATGACAGGCGTTTCATAATTATTCCTTTCCAAAGTCTTTTGGATGCCATCATAACTCATTAATGGGTCAGTCTACTTCTCTTTGACTTGGCATTTTCAGTCACTTAATAAGAACCAATGTCTACCCAAGTAGTCAGCTCAACATATTTTAATAGACATCTGAAACAAAATGACAAGGATAACCTCGTGGCTAATTTCCAGGATTAGTTATTAGAAAAACAGAACTCTGCTCAGTTTTACTGAAAATACTGTGTCATGATTTTTGTCCTGCCATGTAAAACCTCTGACAGTGTCTATATTAGCTTTTGTGATGCATCCTGAGGCTGCTTTCTGCATTAGATTTCCAGTCCCAAGCAATAATAATAATCCTTTTCTAGCATTCCACCCATTTCCTTGCCTTTTCTGATTATTGCTTAGGCCTGTTGTTCATTGATACGAAGTTTAGTTTTTGTCAACATCGAATCTCTGACACAAAACCATCCCAACGTGCCAGGATGGTTACTCAGCCCTGTCCCAAGCTGTTTTGATCATTACTGAGAAAAACCAATGCTGGTAATCCTCTGCCTTGTATACGAGTAGCTAAAGACCGACGAAACAGAAACTGTGTTGGGAAGTGCTCCCGGCACACCACCCCTCTGATTTAGCATCTCTGGGCAGCTGACCAGACTGGCTGAAGGATGGGATGATCCTGCTGGTAGTTAATTGGGCATAGGTAAAAGTTAGAATCAGACTGTCAAGCTGCATAACTGCAATTAAGAACCTCATCTCCATATTCAGCGGTATTCATGTGGGTTTTCTGATTTACTAAACACTCTTGCTAGTTACCTTACTCTCTGAAGTGTTTGCAAGAGGCAAACATACATGTCAAGAGCTATACTTTCGTATGTATATACCCATGTAGAAGTACGCAGGCTTAAGTGTAAATATTTATACGTAAAGGATATATAAAGATATGTAATGTTTTTAAAGTGTGTAGAAAAATAACAATTCCAATAGATGTAGGGTGCTTTGCACATTAATGCTTCTATGATTATTTAAATGTTTGAGAAATTTTTAACCCACTCTGCATTTTTGCTGTCTGTGAGTTGTGCTGGTCAGTTCTTACAGTAAGTCTCTTTGTCTCCCTCTGGTGGGTACCTACAGAAAATAGTCTGAACCTCCCTTGTTAGGGAGGTGTCACTTCCTTAGCTCAAGCAGAACTCCCATACAGAAAAAAGGCTAAATTCAGTTCTTATAGATAATCCTGGTATCACAAGCAAGGCCATTTTTTTTTTTTCCATATCATCCTCAGTTAAAAAAACACTTTCATTTTTAAGAGAGCAAGGAAAAAACACAGATTTCAAAAATAATAAATAATAGATAAGTAATAAATGTACAGAATACACACACAGAATACACGATACAGAGTGCATTATGTTAGCCTAGCTTGTACCAAAAGGTGGGTTTTGTTTATAAAATAGAATACATCTTATTCTTCTTCTATCCTTTTAAACTTTAAATATATTCATAGACACACACATATATGTATACACAAAAGATTTTTTTGGAAAACAATTTTTAAAAGTCAAATTATACCCCAAAATCACTACAAATATTTACGCATCAGAAAGATACTTCATATCTGCTTTAAAAATGAAATGTTCCTAGCCCTTCAGAAGAATAAAATATTGATTGTCAGACTGTGACATCAGAGGAGCAGAAGAGTCACTGGTGTAGAAAGTAATCTTCCTCAGTTGGGACCATGAGTAAAGCCTGTTTTGGAGAAACCTGTGATCAATATCCCTATTTGGATTGCATTTTTTTTATAAGGTTGGACCTTAATAATATTCAACTTGATAAAATTGCTGCTCTCTCTTTCTGAAAAGATGATGCAAACAGTGAGTATAGTGCAGAAATCTGTACCAGTTGTTGTTTAATTCCCTGGTGGAATTTAAGACAGAGCTGACCTATGAAGTTCTAAGTTGCTTGGTTTGGGCTATCTAAGTGCCTCTCTCTGTCTGTTACATTTCATTAGATTTGTTCTTTGAAGGCATTTATGGTAGAATTCTCTTCAGAAAACAAGACAAAGAAGCATTACTAGGGTGTTCTCCTCGAATAGCCTTCCTGATCTGCAGGTTTGCTTCATTATGTATTACCATAGCTTTTTATTATGGTCTTTACAGATCTCTGGAGTACACTGCAAAGCTAATTTTTTTTTTTCATATACATTTCTAAGAGATGCATACTCTTAATGATAAGAAAGGTTTTAGGGTTTATGGTACAATGGTGCTTTGGCAACATCAGCCTGTGGTGGAAATCAATTTTTGACTGCAGTTATTAAGCAATAAAGGCATGAGAGGAATTTTTAGAAGTGAAACAGTTCCTCAGCATTTTAAGAATTACAATAAACTTTATCTTGAATACATTTCATTGCTCTTCTCATTATTCTGAATAACAAATGCACACAGTGGGTAACAGTATTGTAAAATTGTCTATAAATTATTGTAAATAAATCTCTTGTGGAATTTTTGCCCTAGTGGGGATGGTGTTGGACTGACTCCTTTGTGACCCGATGGACAAAACAGAACAGCTGTATATTCACAGGCACGCGTAACTCCACTGTTTATGTTAAAATGAAGTTAAACCTTTACAAACCACAGTTTAATGTTTAAAATACTAGTACCAATACCAGTTTAACATACTAGTAAAACCTACATTTCACGCACTACCATTATCTGCACATACAGAAATGGCATCAAGATATCAGATTTTTACCCTTTTGAACATTTTTTAACATTTCTACGGCAAGCCGTAGAAAAGCACTCATGGCTTTATATTGCTGAGGAGGGCTGCTGCGGAGGGGACAGGCTGACACTTGTTTTGCAGATCCTCATGGAGAAGCTCGTGTGGAATTCTGTGCCCAGTGATTCCTTTCGGTTTCCCTTCTTCAATCACTGCCATTGCTCACTGCCTCACTTCCCTCCACCTCTTAGCGCCTTGAAGCTCACCTTGAGTTTTAATTTCTCTGTGGCGTTTATATCCTCACCTATTCGATTTTAAAAGTTGTCTGTTCTTTCTTTTTCTCAAAAGCTCTCTTTGACAGTGTAAGGATTACTGTCAAATAAGATTACACTACAGGAAAACACCCCAAGAAAGCAGTATGTGCATAAAAAAGACTATTTCATTAAAAGGCTATGACATTTCCCCCAGCTTTCTGCTTTAGAAGTTAGTTATATCTACTGGATGTGGCTCTGAGGGGAGCTATTCCAAGCCCCACCACCTTGGGAATTGCTCTGAGGGGCGCATTGGGCTAGAATGATAAGGATTCTACGTATCATGACACCAGGGATGCCCAATATCTAGTTGACGGGCAAGCTTGTGAAATCCGGCTCCCTAAGTTCCCGATCTGGTTCAAGATGGAGAAATAGGTGCCTAAGAACAAGATCCCAAGCGCTAGCATGTTATCTGAGGAGCGGCTAAAACCAGCTACTTACAGACACCAAGGCAAGAGAGGAGTCTGGAGCAGTTGGCCAAATTACAGCTGCACATGTTTGGAAAGAAGAATGCAGGATATGCTTTGGGGACAAGATCAGTCTCGGGGCCTGGGTAGATTTATAATGGCTTTTCTCTGCTTTACCTGTGGGGCCAGGAAACTATTTCTCTCCTTAATAGAATTTGGGTTTTGAGGAGGAGAGTTATTCGTGGCAATTTCTTTCCACCTTCCCCTGCATGAGAAGTTAGTTATACTAGATACTGAATAGAGAACCTGTAATGCAGGACGTTGGACTATAAATAACTGAGGGATAACCCACCCTTCTCTTGGGTGTGATATATCAGAAATCACTTCCCAGAATCTTCTTATACGCTTAGGCATATAAAAGAGCTCAATCACACAAGGTTTTACAGGTGTAGAAGTGGCAGTCATCTCCTGCTACGCAATAGGACAGGGACGGTCAGCTCATTGGCATGTTTTTACTTCCAGTCTCTGCCCAAGCACTTTTCAGCTCACAATACAGATTTCTCCAGTGAAATCCATAATTATTCACTTACAGGGTTTGCTCGGGTAAATGTTCTGTTGTCGTGCTTGTGGAAGCCTATGTTTGCAGAGACAAATCAACATTAGTTGGGCTGGAGGATAAAAATGAATTACTCTAACCTACTGGACAAAACACTTATCCGGAAAGAGGACAGCTGAGTTCTCATTCCTGATCCAATGAATCTTGAATTATACTGCACCCTGGAGCTTGAAGTTAGCCAGCCCCAGGGGTGGTTAAATGGGACTCAATGCTCCAAAGTCCTGCAGATATCCTGCATCGCCTTCAAAAAGCAGTGTACTTGTCATGCTAGTCCTTAGATTTGTAGTGCCTGCCCTGTTCCCTGTGGCCAACTGCATTACAAGGAGGAACAACCTGGATAGGGCTCTGCTTTCCCATGTTTTAGGGGAACTGTACCTAGAACAGCAGGTAGTGAAAATGGATAGACTTAATGAAAGAGATTGCCAGCTTTCATAATACTTTGAATCAGAGTGCATAGAAAATGATTTAAACTGAATTCCCTCTTGGTTTGTGTTACTCTATTTTCTCTCTTTTCTTTTTTTTTCCCAAAGAAAGATGCATTCTCGTTTGATGATTTGTCCTTCAAAACATGCTGTTTCTTCACCAAATATAGCCTTCATACAAAATGTAACATTTCTTTGGTTAACTGTCAATTAATTTTTGTTCATGTGATTATATAGCTTAAAATATATTTTGACTCTTAATTTTTGCATTATTGTATTAAGGATGAAGAATGGCCCATTTTTTAGTGATTGATGATTGTTTCTTCTTCTCCCTCCCCCCCCGGATTTATACTAAGCGACTTTTAGATGAAAACCAGTACTGAATTAAAAATGCACAAATATAGCATTACTGCATTGTTTTGTTAGCTAAGCTGCGCTCTATTGTATGTGCTGGGGAAAAAAAGACAAATAATAATTTTATTAAAACATGGGTGTATTTTAAAAAATGGAATTATTTATTGCAGTTTGGAAACAGTTTCTTTACACATTTCTGGTTTCCATGGATAAAATTCCAAAAAGCAGACAAGTGCCTTATGGGAATTTCAGAAGCACTTCTCCTTTCCTCCTTCATGGTGTAAGTGGGTACTGTGAGGCAACGTCTTTAAGTACCTCTGAAATCCTGCCTCATTCTTCATCCCCAGAAAATGCAAACAAGCTGCTGTAACTGTAGTAGGGATAGATAAACTGGTGATGGTCTCTCGAGAAGTATTTTTTTCATTCATCAGGGGAGCAAGTTCCAAACCACAAGTCCCAGGAGTCCAAAGTAAGGTGCCCAAATCCATCATTCTGCCGCTGATAAGTTATAACTTGACTTTCCCGTTGGCAGGCTGAGGCACTCTGCCTCTACGTATTCGACGTAGGCTTGCATTCCTGCTTTGCTGAATTCATCAGAGATGTCTAACTCCTCTTTCACATAGCAAAGACGAACTTTATATGATCTGAGAAACCCAAGCTGCTTTCTGTACTACAGTTTTGCAAGTTTAGGGGGAAAACACCCTCCAGACTGTTCCCTTCTAAGTATACCAGAGCCCCGTAGGCCCAGGGATGGTTCGTGGGTCAGCCACACACACCTGGCAGGCTCGCACAGACACCCCACATGGCAATAATGTGCACAGGAAATAAATAAGAGGGAAAAAAAGGCCTCTCTTTCGGTAGGGTGAAATCCCCAGAGTGTTACTCAAGGCTGTGTATTCCATTCATCGGCCAGACTTGCTTTGGGGACGAAAATCTTTTTCTGGATCTGGGCCTCACTCCCAAACACTATTTGTTACTAATTTAAATAGCTGATTGTATGACATCTCTTTCTTCAGCTTTTGGCTTTTATTTCTGAGAAATAAGCATTTTATTTAAAGTTTGCTGAAATAAGTTAAAGTGCATTAAAAATACCAGTTGTTTCAACATGTGGCTCCATCATCAGAGTACTATTGCATTGCTGTCTCCAGGTATTTATTTTCTTATACCACATGTGATACTGAGATACCTGGTAACACATACGATACCTGGTTTTCTTCATGTCTTGCACATCTAAATGAGATTATAAATTATTAATGGAGAATTATTCAGCTCTACGGCATATGAATCAAGTTTATTACCTTAACAGTTAAAAACAATGCAATTTGATCTGGTAAATGTGTAGTATGTCTTGTGTTTGTGATCAGTGGTTTACATAATCTTAGAAAAGCCATGCTTGGACTATGTGGCCTAATAGATCTTTCCTACAGCTACATCTTGAGATTCTAAACTCCCCTTAATTCTGGCAGAAATTAAGCTACTGAAGATTTCTTTATATTCTGATATAAATGACAGGAAACTATGAGTTCTATATACCTCTTATTTAAAACAAAAAGTGTGCTATCCATGGTGAGATAGTACCCAGTGTAAACACAGATTGTCCAAATTAGACCCACATAAAGAGTGTACACCTTGCAATGTACATTCCTTGTTATTGTACGGCTTTAGAAGGTCAGCTGTTTTCTCATTAAAAGGCATTGCTAGCTTACAGGTTATTTGTAAGAAGTATTAAGTTAAAATTGCTGTTTCTGGTAGAAATGCTGGCAATGGCAAAAAGAACCCCACAGATTTTGACCTCCCCATGTTACACACTAAAGGACCATCAAGACTGAGCAATACGAACAGCCAAGTGTATATTAAACTAAGCAGTCTTCTCCATCTACTTCCAATTTACTCTTATTTAATTCAGATTTTAATAAAATGCATTTCTGTTAACCATCACTTCACCCTATTGTCTGTACAGCTTCAAATGACTGCCTTTTAGAGCTATGAATAGCCAAAGTAAAAATCTATAGTTGCATTAGTTGCAGGTTATTGGACAATAAGTGTTCATTAAAGCCTACACTTATTCTTTTCAATTTACACTCTTATTTGTTTTCTTGTTTCATTGGCTTTGATAGGCCTTTTAAGACTTATTTTTATAAAAGTGTCAGGGCCCCTGATAGTAGAGCATAGACAAGCTCTGCTCCATGCAGTTCTAACTCTCAATCCCTACTCACTCTCCTGAAACTTATGGTGATTGTTTGCTCAAAGTATATGCAGATAAAAATGAATTTGAAGCTGAGAAAAATTTTTGTACCTGATTTATTTTAACCAGGATCATTCAGGCTTTTTTTTGTCTTTCAATGGATCATAGAAAAGCCAAATGACAGTGTATAAGCATTTATGGAGGAAAAAAGTATTACACGCATGTGTTAAACTTAAATGTAATACTTTGATCTTTTAACTGATTCATGGTCTCTGTGTCTTCTTTTTTGAAAAACTCAGCAATCTAACCCAGTATCTAACTGAATTCACAGCAATTGTTTTAAAGTTTATAGTCATTTACAACATGACAAATATAGATGTCTAGTTTTGGTAAATGTCACCCAAGACACTTCCCAAAGACAATGACTTTATCAAAATTGCAATAATTTTAGCTTTAATTGTGAACAAATGGAGAAAGTGTGAAACAAAGAAAAACAAAAATCCACAGGAAAATTTAAGCTTGAGGGCATGTTAAGGTACGAGGAACTAACTTATCTGCAAAGTGAAAGGTTTTTAATCTGATGTTAGAAAATAGAGGTGTTTTTTTCAGTGCTACACATATCTAATTCTTATTCCAGTTGTGTGAAGAAACTTCCTGGTTTCCTGAAACTAAACATAATTAGATATATATTTTCGATGCTTTCTTCTGTTACTGACAAGTGCATCTTAGTGTATTCAAACACTGACAACAACAATATGTTTGTATAAAAAACAAGTAGCCATGGAACTACAGGAGAAACAAACAAATCTGTTTGAAATTGCAAATGGATCTTCAGGACAATATAATGAAAAGCTGTCAAGCATTTTAACTGTTAGGTAACAGTCTTGATCTGTCACAACAAGGTGCTCATCACTTAAAGCAAACATTTCCATATTAAATGAGCTCTGTATTCATGGCTGGGAAGATCTACTGTTATATTTTACCTAGAGTGTATTGGCTTTTTATGGATGCTGAAACAAAATTTTGTGCTGCATTGTACCTTTCTAAATGGGGCCCTGGTCCAAGGACTGATATTGTTTAACAAAACTAGGGAAAGAAATTGATGAAGTAGTCTTGTTGTGGTCTTCCAATGTCATTCCTATTCTGATAATCTTACTGAAAGTGAATAAGATGGGGAAAATCCATGCAGAAAGAAATGCTTTGAGCAAGTAGACATATCAGCTGATGACCTGAAATCTACTTCAATGAATAGATTTTTACACTTTTGTTTGATTTTACAACACCCTTTGCATGCCTTGATTTTAGTTTCATGTAATGATTTCTTACTGATTCAATGCAACTATAGGAATAAAAAAGGAATGTGCCAGATTCAGCAGGTGACTTCATGAATATATGACAAATAATTTTTGTTTAGTAAGTGCTATGCAGGATCACCTCTATTCAAATGGTTTTTTTTTCCAGATCTGCATAAGATTGGTTATTTGTAATAGTAATAACACATTTCCCTTCTAGCCTCATTCTGTCCATCCTACTCTTTCCTTCCCCACAGTATGCATGCTCTGTCCTTGTGGATTTAAAAACAGTGTTTCCCAAGCTGGACCAAACTGTATTTTCTGCTTTTACTTCTCTGCCACTTCTTCCAGTACCAGCTTTAACAGACCAGTTAACAAGAGGTTAATTTTCTTAAAGCAGAAGCAGTTCAGTTCAGTGAATAAAGGAAGATTTTTTCCAACCCGCTAAATGGTACGTTCGAAGAGGATGTTCAATGGCAAATCCATCTCTTGTTAAAGCCACCTGATAAAATTTTGCCGTTTTGCCATGCCCCCGTGGCTACGGAGTAGGAACGTCGCCTGGGAGAGGTCAGGAGGGAGTTTGTTCTTCCAGGAGCTGTCCACGGGCCGTGGCTGAACCTACCGCCAGAAGAATGGGATTAGCCGAAGGATATTTGTAATTAATATTAACTCTCCCTGGACCATTATGGTGAACTATTAGAGTGGCATGAATCTTTCCTTGTTGAGCAATAGTCACATGCCGTGAAGATAAGATCTCGTAAGTGCTGGGACAAAATCAAGTAAAGTCTTCATTCATTTTAAATTATTTTGTAACTGCTACAGTAAGTAAAGTTCATTGGGGTCAATCTATGAGGTAAGTGTTTAAGAGAACTATCTTACACTCTTCTCAGCCATGCTGTTAGGAAAGTCTTCTCATTCTGTTTGAAGTGCCGTGCGTTTTCATTCTGTGAAACATTATTTTGTTTTTTAAAATATGCTTGATTCTGCTTTCAACAATTTTGAGAATTCTTTCGACAGAGAATTTAATCTGTTCTCAAAATTGTGGTTATCAAATGTTTCCAGGCTATGAGGTGGTCCCTGTGCCCATGCCAGCTAAGAGGTGATGGCTCAAGCTGCTGTTGAAGACAGTTAGTTCTTAGGGACACTTCGGTCCTAGAACACAAAAGGGTTAATTGATTACCCAAGCACAAAACTGAATGCTCTCAAAAAAGGCCAAAAATAAGATACAAAGGCTTCATTTAGCTATACTTTAAATCTTTCGACATGGTAGAATGTCTGCCTTATAATGCTGCTAAGTAATTAAGTCCATCAGAAAACGTGTTCTTAACATTATTCATTTCTACTAGTAAGAAAGTAGAACATGTGATACAAAAAAAAAAAAAGAAAAAGAAAAAGATGTAAAGTTACAGAAACAAACACTTCTCAGAAGGAGATTATTTAAACCTTGATTTTGCTATGACAGAGTGTGAAGGGAAGAGGAAACAATCTTTAAAGGCGAATATAAATCCCTTTGAGATGGCTGAACTATGATTGGACCTCCTACCTTTTCTTCCCTTCCCTCCTTCCATTTTCTTCAATTTACCTTTCATTTTTTCCCAGTTTACAACTTAACTAAGAGAGTTTGATATATTCTGCATTCAAAGTCACGCAGATCATTTTCTTGTGCTTCAGCCTGTCCTTTACAAAGACTGCCAATGGTAGACTATGGTAGATCTTACATTATTTTTCTTTTCTTCTCCTCCCTCCCCCCCCCAAGACCAGTTTGTCTACCATGTGAGGCCTGGATCTAAAAAAAGAAAGCCAATTTTACTTACATGTGTAATAATGGCTTGCAGTCTTTCCAGTAAGCCAGATTTTTAAAAGCCAGAATAGGACCAAAATATTTGCTGTAAATTTCCCTTTAGCATCCAGGCAATTAGCTCATTTTTCTTTTATCTTCCACAAGTTCAGTACTCTTTGATGTTTTCAAAACTGTCAGGGAAGTGGCCTTTGATGTCTTCAAATCAAAACTAGATATCCATCTGGAAGATACGCTTTAGTCAAATACACATTATTCAGCTCAGTGCAAGGATAACCAGGTGAAATTCTACAGCCCATGTTTCAAAGGTAGTCAACCAGATTAGCTAATGGTTTTTTTGCCATTACATTTTATGAAGCTATAAAAATGAAGCACTATGTATCTTTATGCAGACCCTCAGAAGGGGATCGTAAAAAGAAATATGAGAGAAAGCAGACATGGTTACAGAATGATGAATTTTAGACCGTGGTAGTACGTAGAACAGTGGGGGGAAATCAGAAAGATCAGAGATGGACAAGGTTTTATGCAAGAAAGTCCACTGCGGAGAGAGTTGCAGAGCTTCCGTTACACAGTTACTCTTTACAGAGAGCAGCAATATAAAGGTAGAATAAAAGATGCCCAAAATAAACATAGCTATCCGACAATCAATATCTGACCATGCCAGAGTTACGTTCTACCTTGTCTGCTGCCTATATCCTTGCCTGGGCAAGTTACTAAATTCCATAATAACTCTTCTAAGATGTCTTCAGCAGCACTTTTAAAAATCTGAAAATATCAGCATAAAGCTTGCATCAGGTATATCTCATTGACTGAAACATGATTTGTGTAATTGTTTTCAGAGCTCCTTTTCATACAACCTGTGCAATGTCAATAGTCCCATTTTTAGAGGTAAAAACCTCCAATGCCTAAAGACTACTCTCCATTCATATACCCGAGAGTCAACATCTGCCCACTCTGCCACGTCGTGTCACAGATGTTGACACTAAGTACTTGTCTATTCTTGCTCCTAAATCTTTTGAAAGTTGTTTCTCCTCTATGCCCTTTTTTTGATATGCCTTTCCCCAAAGATAAATAGTTGCATTTGAAAATGTGTGTCATTTAAATAGATCCATGTAACCTAGTGATTTACACTGCTTTGTAAGACTTCTTCCATTCCTTGACCAAGGTGCAAGTTCTTGGAACACATTGATATTTCATCCTAACTTCCACACTGTTTTCCTTCCTTTTTTTTTTTTTTTTCTTGTCATTAAATTGGGCTACCAGAATTTATTGGTTTTCCACTCTGTTTCTTCCTGAGCTCTTTTCCTGCACTACAGCATATTATGTGTAAATATACAAACCTAGGTTTCTGTGCATTACTTGCCTGAGAAAGAGACTGCTTCCCCTGGTTTCTCTAAAGTAGATTAAGTTTCCTAAAGGCTAAATCAAAGAAGAAACATAGTTCATAAACAAAGGATCTACTGACTGTCCTAACTCAATTCCTTTTTGCACTTGCTTATTGTTCTCATTGTTCTTTTGAGCCAAAGAAAAAGACTGAAGTTATATTAAACAGCTTCATTTTCTGCCTGGGTTTCTCCTAGCCAGAACCCTATCTAAGAATGGGTTATACATACTTGGAGAAAAGCTGAATTTGCAAACTGACCCTCTCTTCCCATTATACAGACAAACCATTTATTTCCCACGCAGATACTGAGTCATGCAGACATTTAGAAGACCGTTCCTGGTGTCTTCCAATACGTCTGGTAGAGTCTGACAGAAAAGAGAGAAAAGAAACTTCTAAATGTATGTGCGTTGGTATACACACGTCCTTGTGCCAAAGTCTATGTCCTGCCACCTAGCTCAAGTGAAAAATTAGACCAAATGGCTGGTATAAAACATATTTGTTTGACAGCGGGATTCAATTTCTTTCTTATGTGTATTTTCATTCACCTAGCACTGTTGCGGAATTAAATGACTGTAACTAAGCAGAATTTAGTTGTCTTCACATTGGGAATAAACACTGGATACTGCTTTAAAATTTCAGAGAAAAATTAGTCAGAATATTACCATAAGTGCAAATATTTAAAAGTTTACACACAAAAACATATGCAAAAGTTTTGATGGTTACACACAAGCTGCAAATGCATACAAATGCAAAAACACACTTTTTGAGTAATATTTTTTAAATGTGTTGCTCACAATACACAGAATGCCTCTTGTTAAATTCTCATAATTCTTTTTTTTTTTTTCAGGCATTTTAAATTACTAAAATTCATCTCTAGGAAAAAAAAAGAGAGAACCCCACTCAGTATTTGTACTAGCATTTTGATCTCTTCTAACACACCTATACCTGCAGCTGTGAAGCCCTGTCTCTATATAACAATTCTAATTCTGACTTTTAGCTTGTAATCAGAGAAGCAACTGTTATTTTTTGGGGGGGTTCTTATGTAATCCACTGAACCAAAATAATGTCCAGCAAAGTAGCTTTCATTAATGCTGAGATATGAAAAGCCCCTTTGTGAGCAGCGTTCTGGCACTCGCAAGCCTCTCTGAAAGAGGCTGCTGAGCACATCCCTTTTGAAACTTTTCTCTTAATTTTTTCCCCATTTCCCCTGAGTTAAGCTACCGTATCTCAGGTCATAGCAAAGGCAGCAGCAGGCCAGAGTGAAGGCTGCTCATGCTGTTGCACATTGAAGAGAGAGTGTTGACCGCTGTGAGAATCATAAACCTCTCAGTTTGATGATCAACTGAGCAGTAAATTAATTAATCATCATTTTATGCCTCATCAAGCACTTTGCCGAGACTCTCAACAGGGGCCAGCTCAATTAGCCAATGGGAAGCAGACTGTTTTGTTTAGCTGGGTGAGTCTTCCATAAACAGAGGAAGCTTTGACAAGCTAATAAATATGTCATCTGTCTGTGTCACTAGCTGCAATGTGGCTCCACCTGTAAAGTTGTGGGATTCTGCTCCGTATGGTGGATAGCAACTTGAAAGAACGAGAGTGAGGTGTCTTAACTCCTTCTCAAACAAAGCACTTCTCAGAGCTTATCGGGATCCTTAGCCAGTGAATTTGGGCTTGATTATTAGGAATCAGATACTTATTTTTGATTACTGAATCAGATATTTATATCCTTTGAAAACAGATTCCTGTGGAAGGCGTAGTAAAACCAGTGAGGTACATTTATAATTTTAAAATGCTCCTTTCCTTTTTTTTCTTTCCTAGAGAAAAAAAAAAAAAAAGCCCGCTCCTCACAATAAATGCTTGTGGTAACAAGCTTCTCAAGGTAAAAGCTTTTGATTAAGTGGCAATAATGCTTCTGTCAAAACAGACAGGTTTGAAAGGTCCTTGTATCAAATCCTGTGGTTCCACTGAAGTGAGCAGAGTTGCATCAATCTAACTGCAGCCAGAACTCAGCTCCTGTCGCATTAGACATTTCATCATTCAGAATGGAAAACAGAAATCCGCATTTAGAAGTTTCAGCCTTGAACCAAATCACTAACTGTTGCAAATTTGTGCCATTGACTTTCATGTACCTTTATGGCCATAAGGGCCCATTATGAGTTTCTAATCTGATTTTCTGCATAACACTGCCCGTAACCTCTGGCTGAACAAGAGATAATCACTAACATATCCAATCTTTGCTGAAAGATTTCAGGTGGTGGAAAATCTAGCACATCCTTTGATAAGCAACTCCTATAATTAATTATCATCACCAGCAAAAATGTGCATTTTATTTCAGACTTTATTTTATCTGGCTTCAAATTCCAAATATTTCATTTTCCTAAATCTTGTTTCAGGGGAAGGGGCCCCAAATTTCTTGTAACACAGATCTCAACAGAAAGAGTTTCTCCCAACTTTTTTACACTCTTTCCTCTCTTGAGAAAATAAACAGCATTTTCATTCACTCAGCATCCCATAGCCTTGTGCATAACACCCATGTGTTGCCAGAGCTGGAAGGAACCATTTTCTCCCTCCTTGCTCCTGCCGTACACACTCAAGCTCTAAAGAGTTACATGTTACTTTTCTACAATTTTTTGAGCTTTATGCCACCCTCCTGGTTTTGGACTGCTGAGGCTGACCACAGTGGTAAGATGCTAATACTTTGGTACAACGGTGTTGAGGGGCAGAAGGGATGAAAGGGTGACTTGTTAAGAAATGTGTCTACAGAGCCCTTACTTTCAGGATATGGTCTAGTGGACATGGTGGTGTTGCGTTGACGGTTGGACTCGATGATCTTAAAGGTCTTTACCAACCTTAACGATTCTATGATTCTATTCTATGATTCTACATATGAGTCAATTTAGTCACTAAGAGGATTCTGTCAGTCTTGTGGTCCCACCTTAAAATGCCTGGGGTTTTCTAGCACACAGTTTACCAAAATGTCTGGATTGCTCCCTGTATGAGCACTTCATACGTATAGCTCCATCAGTCTTTGTACCATGTAGAAATTCTATTAGCAAAGGTTTTTCTACAGTCCTTCCAAGTCATTGCAAAGGATAGAGTGTAACAGAAATCTTTGCATTCCCTTGTAAATGACTGCACACAATGATGACTCCTTTTAGCTGTTCTATTTTAAACTTAGTCGGTCTGGTTTTAATCCATCTACTTTTCTGCAATGATTCATACAGGACTAACTTTTGGCTATATGAAGCGATATGCATTACAGCCTTCCAATTGTTAAAAAAAAAAAAATAATAAACCACCAAAACTCTGAGCCCAAACGAGCCCTTCACCTCAGTAGATGTTACTACATTGACATCCTGAATGATGCCTTTCCCAGACAAGGGGGACAGAAACAACAATGGAAATTGGGGAATGGTGGAAAGAAGGAAAATAGGAAGCTGCCATTTCTGCATCTTCAAGGATGGTGAGGGCCTTCTGGAATAGAGGAAGGAGTAACAGGATTAATGGGAGCATCTGAGGAACAGTGAGACAGGAAAGAAGCAGACAGTGACTTTCCACAGAAGACCTGGTGATGTAACACGTCTGACCTAGAGAAGCAAGAATTGATCCTACCCCTTATCAGGTTGGTGAGCCCTACATACATCTGTACAGATACTCCCACAGAGGCCTCTCTGTAAGCAAATTTCTAATTCCACTGAAAAGTAACACTGATGTTATTTGACCAGCTTACTTCCCACAGGTCAGACTGATCACTGAGTTTCCAGTACCTGGAGATGTGGCTTCATGCTTAATTTTAAAAAAAATTTCTCATGGAATTCATGCATGAAAATTAATTGTTTGGTTACCATATATGTGCAGGAGAAGAAATATTTGTATTCCTTCATACTTCTTGTTACACTCCTGTAAGCAAATGCAAGTGTACATGAGCTCTTCAAAATTTTGCTCCTGTTGCCTAGGTAAATGGGTATCAGTCTATTACTCTATTTCTCACAAAACATTTTACAATATGTAATTATTTCAAAGAATGGGAGGGTACCAAATGATGCAGCAATAAATTTCATAAATTAAAAATATTGAGTTTGCTTTGCTGATATTCATGAAACTATTTTTTTTCCTGACTATTCAGATGAATGGCTGATATTTCTTCCAAACTCAGCAATTTAGCCTTGCAAAGGTTGGTGTGAACACTGGTTTCTGCTTCAGGTCATGTGGGTTCAAAGCTCTAGAGTTTCACTTTGAATTTGATGATTGCTTACTGAGAACCATTTGTCTTCACTCGCATAAATCAACCTACATTCAGCAAGAATAGGCCATGGTTTCCTCAATGCTTCAAAAAAGAGGGAGTAAGCTTCTAGCATGTTTTTAGCAGTTATAGATTTCATAGTGAAAACTTTGCAGAGTAGTACTCAAAAACAATTCTTTGGAAAACACGTATGTTTCTAGTTGGCATATCTCTCACACTTGTGTTTCAATGTCTTTTGAAAACAGCAGAGACTTTTTTCAAGCCTGTAATTTAAAAAGAAACCCAACATGAAATGGGCTTCTAGTGCACTGACATGGGCCCTGATCAGGTTCTCATTAGATTCTGATCAGAGGCTTTCAGCGACCTCAGGGAACACTGGACTATGGGGCATTAGTAGCAATATGTTATTACAAAAGCAAGTAGAGACAAATAACATAAAGGAAGAACGTTCCCCTGTTTTACCTTTCCTTTCCTCTTCTCGAAATCTCAGTATGCCACTAGTCTTAAACCAGGAGTAAATCTGAAAGACTTTAGCTCATTTTTCCACTTTGCTTTTGTGGATGATTTTCAGTGATAATTTTTCTTTGTTCACAATGTGAAATTCGCTCTGCCTTGTTCTATTTTACAATAACCATTCTTAAAGATACTTTGAAGTGAACAACTCAGAATAATCATAAATCTCACTGTCATACAGACATATGTGAACTTTCTTTTGAAAGCTTCATTGTTACTCATCTATTCTGTCTGGGATTACCCCAACCCCATACTATTCATCCTTTATCCCTTTTATGAAGGGCAGAAACTTTAAATATTTGACAAACTCTAATCTCAACTCAATTACAATTTGACTAATTACCTCACATGAATTTTACCCCTTTTGTTTCCATCCAAGATTAATAATGGAATGTCTCAGATGAGTTTATAGGCAATCCCTTTATGCATCCAAAGCATAAGGCTGAAATGAAGAAATACATAGCACAAAGAAACTTCACTTAAGAGCATTGGGAATATGACTATGCTGGTGATTAAACAACAAGATCTAATCTGGTTTCAGGCCTACAGCTGAAAATCATCTTTCGTAGAAGTGTGCCTGCCAAGGTTATTGTAAAATTATCCCAGGCACCAAAGTGATGAATGGTCCCAGCGTTTGCTGTGATATGGATGCCATCCCTGTGGGGCTTCACCAAGCGGGATTTTTCATGTGGACAGACTCACATGGAGGACAGATGGGAAAGAAAACAAAATTAGTTGATCTGCACTAGAGCAAAAATCCATCTTTCCTTTGCTACCCAGATTGTGCACTTGCTTTTTTGCAGACACGGAAATGTGTTCTTAAATTATACGACTCTTCCCTTTTTTCCTTTGTGGAGTGATCTGAATGTTTTATGCTGACCTTGGGTTTAGTGCTGATTTGCATTCTTGAACTTTCATGCCAGTCTAATATTAGACATGCTAAGCAGCAAGCCTAATATCTAACTTAGCACAAAAATACAGTTGCATTAATAGCAGCTTTAGTCCCATTTGAAGACAGGCAGTTCTTAAGAGTAAAAAAGTTTCAAATGGAAACGATCACTCAAGCTTAGCTTTGTCAAAGTCCAACTAATCAGCCAGTCAAAGAGTTAATGTTTTCATTTAGCAGACAGGGAGGCTTCCTAGGCCCCGGCCCTGGGATCATACAAGCAACCCCAGTGACGAAGACACCGTAACCAGTGCCTTGCAGAATCGGGGCCGACCACGGTTCGGGCAGCACATCTGAGAAAAATCAGCTCTTAGACATTTTAAATGCTTGATGGCGAAAAGAAGTCTCTTTGAAACTTGCATTATTATGTGCTTGTGACAGAGAAAGAGGGAAGGGGTTAAACTATCCCTCTGCTGCATCTCTAAGTGGTGCGGTTTGATCCTGAGGGCAGAAAAGTTGCAAACCTCATAATGTATTTGCCTAAAAAGCAGATTTTGGATAAGTCAATATTAGACTGCTTTAAATTGTCCACATCATTTTAAATGTACTGTTAACCACACATCATCATATTTTGGGTGTAGGAAGTATTATACCAACAACTGTTCCAGAGGGGAGAGAAATGCAACAAATACTTGGTGTATTTTTCCATCTACATTTACCTCTTAATCAGATTTCCCAGGGTGAGAGGTTAAACTTAGAGAGCCAGCAGAGATGTTAGGATTATTTAACTGCAATATAACTAACACCTTAAGAACTGATTTGTCAGAACGAATTGCAGTCCAGAGTGCTCTGAGTTTTCAAACTAAATTTGTTCTTAAGATAAAAGGCACTTTTTAAAGAATCACAGTTCTTGTTCTAACCATTCCCCCACCCTCGCCTCCAAGGCATTTCTTATAACTGATAAAATCACAGGCCAGGTGCTCCAAGACTTTCAAAATAATAAATTCCAATCTGTCACTAAAAAATAAAAGGTTAAACAAGTTTATAGAGGGAGTTCTGTTCCAGGTGTTATTTTGAAAGTGTATGCCTAATTTATCGTTTTTCAGTAATAGTTACAAGTGATAAAGATCATGTAAATACTCTGTATTAGAAATAAGCTTTCATTTTGTCATGCAGATAGTACTAATGACTAAATAGACTTTAATCAAGATATCTCCACCTACTAACGTTAGGACTTCTTAAAAGTAATGCTATAATCAGATTTTCTCTAAAATAAAACGCTCACGCTGTAGAAACAAAACCAACATGAAACTCTAACAGTGGTTATATACCAGTTTTTATAAGAACCAGAAGCACGAATCCTTTTCACAAATCACCTACTTTGGAATGGACCTTGTATAGGTTCAGTGGGCACGTCTACCAAGTGGAACGAGGCAATGGAAACTGCTAACATCTTCCATATGTGTCAGCCTTTAAATTATAATACCACTTTGGATACAGTGAAGGGACTGTTCTAAAACAGCAGTATGTCAGACGGGTGGCTGGGTTTCCCTGTAGTTTCTCTTTCACTGTTTCAGTCAAGTCTTAAACAGTTCTAATTCTGCTATCTTGTCCATTATTTATTAAAGTGTGTAGCTAAAAAAAATCACGCAAGTTTTGCCCAGGAGGTCTGAAATGTGTGCTTTCTCCCACCGTAAATCAAAGGGAATACTATAGTCCTCAGCTATTTTGAAGCCAGGAGGAAAACCCAGGCCCCAGTTCAACAAAGTACACGGGTACATTCTTGAGTCCCATTCAATTCAGTGTGTTTTCCCTATCTGCAGAATGGGTTGCTCCACCTCTGTCAGATTCTGTGGCTTCCAAATCAGGTATGGCATCGTTCAGGGTGGCATTGTGCTGCAAGCAGGTAGTAAAGGCTTATGGATAGGCTTCCACGAGCCTATATATATATTTCACAGGCTCCATAAAGGAAGGGAGGATGCCTCACTCAACAAACAACAAAATTTCTCTCCTGTTACTTCCTTTTATGCTACTCTAAAATCTCTCTCCTGTTTCCCTGGCTTTCAAAATTATTTTTTTTTTAATTGTTCTTTCTTTTTAGCCCCTTCCCTCCCTGATCCTGTGCAAATACAGTGGCAGAAGTTAACTGCCCTGAAACCTTCCTGTTGAACTAATTTTCAGAAAAGTCATAAACAGACCTTGCTCTAAGCTTAGCTCGTATAGATTGCAGAGGTAAACTTACAAACTCTTCAGATACAATTAACATAACTCAGGGCACTTTCCTGCATAAAACTCGAAAAGGGTAACACTGCAGATTGAACAGAACTGAAAACAGAGTTTACTCATAAATGGTTAAAGACTGTTCTTTAAAAGGAAAAGCAGCTCTTCCCCACAAAATCTTCTGCTACATTTTGAAACTCTAGGGAACATTTATACCAACCTCCCTCAAGGAGCAAAAAAAGAAGATGAATGACCATAGCTACACTACGTAGCTGTATTGAGGTTTCTCAATGTGGAAGGAAGCTTTTACTACTCCTAGCACAGAAGTAAGCTGAAGTTTCCCTTGCTTACTCGTAAGATTACAATACAAGTTTCGCAATGCATATCATGGTGAAGCTTTGCAGTGTTGCGGCTGATTCTACGTCTTTAACTCTATTGGGTTCTAATATGTAGCGATTACCCTTAAATGTGGAGTCTTTTGGCAAGGCAAGTAAATAACTCTAAATTAATAGTTTTAATTTTGTAGGAAAAGTAAAAGAATCATTCTCCAAGTAATTTGTGGTAGTTCTTATTAAACAGTAAGCAGTTAAGTTATTTAGTATGAATTGAACTGAGATAAATGAACTGGTAATTTATTGAAACTAAAAACAATTATTCAATTCAGTATGTAAAAATGACACTTAGAAAAGTTACTACTAATTAATATTGTTGCTTCTTACTTAGATGCCATAACTAGCTGTGCTCTGTTATGTACTCCTGTAGAGTGTGTAAGATGCTTTGCATTACTTGCAAATGGACATCTCTTTTAGCCCTCCAAGGTTAATGAGTTTTGAGTGTTCTCTATTTGTACTGCATTTCTTTCAGGCAGGCATTAAAATTTTTTTTTTTTTTTTTTAAGATGACAAATATTTGGGCACACCACAGTTATTTTGTCATAGTACATTACTCCTAATAGATAATGGAAAGAGTTAACAATTAAAAGTTTCACAAAATCTTTATTTTACGTCTATAGAGCCAGGAGGAA